>JAWNOR010000354.1:665000-817500 GCA_035045885.1 Drosophila borealis | reverse complement strand
TACGAATCCTTTCCCTCACTGTGTACTTTACCTATAAATCAGAATTAATAATAAATAACAAAAACAAAACTTTTGACGCCTTGTGAATGTTCCTTTTTTCTATAAGTAGTTGAAAGTAAACCTATTAATCGTTGTTCACGGTTGAGTTCATGATTATCTATTGAATATGGCTAAAAAGGGTATATTGGTTTTGTGCGAATGTATGTAACAGGCAGAAATAAGCTTTCCCCCCCCCCCCCCCCTCTAGCCATTTCCGTCTGTCTGGGTGACCCTCCGTCTGGCCTAAAGACTTAAAATTAAAATCGGAAAGCTTAAAATGGGAAATATTTATATGGATCTTATGGAACACACTCCCGATAATTCTGGCAAAATTAATGAATTGCTCATTACGTTTGAGTAATCAAGAGAAGCTAGGTTATTTCTCTGGTAGATTTTTCGTAAATGTTTGCTAGTCGACAGACCTTGAGCCTAGACGGAAGATGTCGCGTTCCTTCCGCTGTCGATGGTTAGGCTCGAGGCGCGCATACTCAGGGAAGCCAGCGACAAATTGCTGCGGTAGACGGCGTTGGGAGAGGCATTCGCCGTTAGCAGCAAGGCCGTGTTCTCTATGCTGGGCACGGATTTGCTTTGAAGCCCGTTGCAAAACACCGCCGACTCGTTGGCGGAGGCTCGCGTTGGCGGCAGCGGCAGCGGCAGCGGCAACAGCGAGTCCGAGTTGAGCGTCATAAATCCATCGAGATGTAGTCCATTCGCGTTCAGCGACGCGATCCTGCCGCCATCTCCATCGAAGTTCTCCGTTTCGGCTGTCATCTCGTTCCCATAGAGCTGCAGCCGGGAGCTCAGCAATTTATTGCACGCCGGACACGAGCGTGCCGATATACTCTTATCCCGACGGCGAAAAATTTCATGAGCACATCTAAAAACATCAAAAACAACAAAACAACAACTTAAAATAATTAAATCACATTCAAGCTGATATTCAAAAGATCTTCTTTTTCAACAAAATGAAGGCCCGGCTCGAATATTTAAGGACTAAGATTGTTCGCCTTTCTCACTTGTTATATCATTCTTAAGATTTTTTCAAATTTGTCATAAACTGTATAATGCTTAGAAGAAAACATATTCTATTCCCCTTAAAGTATATATATATATATAGTGCAGGCTTTAAAGGATTGAAGATTATCGCCAGCCCATATAAATGCGGATAGGTTTTTTTTTAAACCTAGTCCTAGTCAGTCTTAAGAGTGGTTTTTACTTAGAGCTCAGTTATTTCTCGGATAAGTTGAGCAAACAACAAGCGAAGTGAAAAGATCGTTGAAATTGTAAAGATTGGAGTTAATATTACAACATATTACATTTATATGTCCTATGTAAAGTTAAGTTCTCTCGGGAAAACTCTTATTATAACTCTCTCCTTCGCTTAAATAAAAATTTCTTATTTATTAATCTGAACATTAAGATGTCCTCTGTAAGGTTAGGTTCTCTCCGGAAAACTCTTCTTATAACTCTCCCTTTCGCTCTTTTTTCTTCTTCCAGGTGTCTTGCAAATCAACAACAGTCGCGAAGAGGATCAAGGCAATCAAGGCATTGAAACGGATCACTCAAAGGCCACCAGAGTCCTTGAGTGAGGTGATGTTGGGCTCAAATCTGAATCTATCCTGCATAGCCAGTCGGCTCACCCATTGTCCCTCATTCTATTCCAGGCAGAACCCACCGAAGCGGACCAATAATATTATTTATAGCTGCCATGAAATGAATGGGAATGATTGGCATAATTGATAGTACAAACGAGCCCTATGCCAAGTCTGAATTTTGAAAGGAGGGCAGACCTTAGACCTTAGTTGAGATAGTAAAGAAATTTGCCCGTCACCCCCTAAAAGGAGAGGCTTCTTCTTTCCTCTGAGCTGAACAGTCGAACATATGTATGTCGAATATGACGAAAGCTAAGGCCTGGGGAATACTCTCGAAGGTCGTCAACCTATCACAGTTCGGATCAACGAATAGACTCTAAACTGACTCAGGTATCTATTATCTTCGATAGGGTTATATATATGTATATATGCTTGAAGGTTCACTTTCACTTTTTTGATTATTTTCTTTCTCTTTTTTTTGGCTGATTCCGGCTAGTAGAATAAGTTACCTGGCGTGCAGTATGTGCGCACACGGTAGGGCTTCCAGGCTGGCGGGCTGAATGCCAAAAACTTCTCCGCAGGCGCCGCAAATCAGGCCAAGGGCCGCGTCAGTCTGATCCGCCAATCGGAGGTGAGTGTTACACTGCTCCTCGTCGCCCAAGGCCCGATATATGAGAGCTAATCGACTACGGATTTTTCGCACCAACAGCTAAAATATACATATACATAAGGAAAGATTTAGATATATATCTGGTCAATTGTCATAGGTGTCGCACCTTCGCCCCAATCGAGCTGGCAACCTCCAATAGCCGCGTATTGAACTCCAAGGGCCTGCAATTGCAGATCTTATTTTGCAGCCGCAGCGTTTCCAGACATCGGGCTGCGCCATCCATCGCCTCCATCTGGGCCATGCGATCGCCCAAAGTGGCCGAAGTTCCCATCGCCTGCTCGTACTGCCGAAATGCTCTCTAGGTTTGATACAACAACAAAAATACCCATTAAACTTGCGCAGAATATTTTATATATGTTTGAAGAGAAATCGATATTGAAGTCTAGGAATATTTGATCCATAAAATAAATTAAGTATCTGTTGTAAAATTCAGCAAATGGATTGGTTGGAGCCGACCGTAACTATATTATGATACCCTGTACTTTGTACTCTCTGAGGTCTGGCAGACCCTCCTGCACTAATGCTAGGTGCTATGGGATCTATATGGGTCTACAGGGGTATAAATATCCTTCAAGGGAGCTTGAACCGAAAAATCGACTCCGTACTTCATACTTACGTCAATATCCATCTTCTTGCGGTAAATGTCGCCCATAACGCGGATACTTCGTGTGTAGGTGGCCTGATCTCCGGAGATCAACGAAAGCCTAGTTGCTTCCTAGACGGGATCAAAACAAATATTATTATATGGGAGAGTAGTGGAGTAGTTAATCGGACGCACCAGGCAATAGTCGTGGGCATCTCCGAGCTCGCCCTGCTTGCGCAATGAAGCTGCCATTCGGAGCAGGGCGGCCCGGTGATGACAGGAGTTGAGGTCGCCCAGCTGTAGGGATCGGGAGAGATCGTATGCCTTGGACGCATATGTGGCGCTCTTGTCGTTGTCCTGCAGGCGACTAAACAGCTCGGAGAGCGCCACGTAAACCTGCAGCTCCAGCGAGGGATCGCCAATGGCAGTCGCTATTTTGTGGGCTCCCTGCAGCCCTTCGAGGGCGCGAGAGAAGCCGCCCATTTCCAGATAGACGCGTGCCACGGTCAAATGCACCAGGCCACTGCGGCATTTCGTGCCGGACTCATTGTAAAGCGAATGACGAGCATATGCCAGGGCCCGCTCCAGGCCACCGAGGCTGGCGTGAGCCCGGCTCAGGTTCAAGTACGTCTCGGCGCGCATATTGGGCGAATCCAGCTCCTCGGAAATGCCCAGCTGCTGGTGGCCAAAGTCAATCGCGTCCCGATACTTGCCCCAGTCCATGTGCGCCTGGTAGAGGTAGCCCAGCAGCTGAAAGCAGTCCTCCCGCCGACAGGTGCCCTTCAATGCGCTCCGCCAGGTGCGAACCGCCGCAGTCTGATTGTGCTGCTCGTACAATCTCAATCCGCGCTCGATCTGCAAACGAACACAGATAATCAGCTCTGATCGAAGGGATAGAAAACGATTTCCTGGATACAGCCGACAGGTGCTTCAAATTATCGTAATATCGATTTAAATAAGTAGCTCCCGTTTTTTTATTACTTTTTTTACCTTAAATGTGTTCGCATTAATTAAGAAATCTGTAGTTCCCAAATTCTTTGATATATACAAAAACAAGTAAAAGGTTCTAGTCGGGAGCTCCCGACTAGCGAATACCCTGAACCCTCTTCTTCCAACGGGTGATAGATATAAAATGAAAGATACTTTATATATATATATATATATATATATATATATATATATATATATATATATATATATATATATTTATATATACCATTCTAGAAGCTAGATGTCAAGTTTGGTAACTCTAGCTCATATTATTTGCCGAAATTGCGCAAAAAACAGAATTCCGATATCGATTTATTTATCGATTACTTGAACACGGGGCAAGTTATCGATTATCGGAAACAAACTCGATCTGCGCGGCGACTAGGAGGACCTACAGCTAAAATTGCAAGTATCTAGCTCTTATAGGTTTCGAAATCCTTGCGTTCATACATACGGACGGACAGACAGACGGACGGACGGACGGACGGACATGGCTAGATCGACTCGGCTATTGATGCTGATCAAGAACATATATACTTTATGGGGTCGGAGATGCTTCCTTCTGCCTGTTACACACATTTGCACAAATACAATATACCCTGTAAAAAAAATAACTTAAGAAAATGGGGAAAGAATTATCAAAGGAAAACTAAGTCCCCGAATTTCCCCTTCCTGCTCATCAAATTGATGGGGTCTTAGACGAAATAATGTAAAAAGAAGACTAAGCCAAAACTCGTAATTTGCAAATGTATGTCAAAAGTAGCATAAAATTGCAGACAAAGTTTTGGATAAAGGCAGTTATTTAATATAATATAGATCATGTGTATACTACGTATGTTTGTGTACCTTTCGTTTCGCTATGTACTGACGGAGACTTCTTTGACATGACCAAAAGCAGCTGATTATGGTGTTGACCTGGCCGGAACGAGCGAGTCCCGGGCGAACCCACAATGAACGGGGTCCAACATCGGCATCGGGGCTTGAGCCGTGTCCGGCGATTCGCGAGTAATTCTCCTCGAATTGGCACAGATCTGTACATACAGAGATAAACCCAATTCAATAAATCGTTGGCGTACATTAGATCTAGATCTGATGATTAAACACAGACCATTGCAATTATCCAGCAAGTAACGCGATCCATCGGGAGACGCGAGTAAATGTGTTGCTGATAAATTGTGACTTTGCGGGATGCTGCAAATAATTGATCCCGATCCCATTAGTTTAATTGAATTCCCAAATTTATCCAGCAACTAACCTAAGCAGATCCTTTGACGCGATGCTCTCCCATGACATGGCTCTTCCTTATTACGTTTTTTTTTTCACAATAAAAAGATTTATTTCTATTAATAATCAATTAAGTACATATTATATACATATATAAAATATAAAACTGTCTGATCAGACGGGATTTTGCGAAATTCCACCCGCAAGTGTGAAAAAATCGCGAAAAATGTTTGACAAAAACTTTTTTGTTTATCATCCGTTCTGCCACAAACTAATTTTTTCAAATATTTTTGCTTAAATTCATTTCACACCTTTCGGAAAATCTATTCCACTTTGGTGTAAATGGGGGGAAAAAATAGTTCTACATATAGATGATGTTATACTTAGAGTAATTTCGAGTTTTCCAATTGGACTTTACGAGTTATTTACAGTTTTCCAATTGGCGTCGAGTTATTTCCAATTTGGGATTTTACGTAAGGACGAAGATTTATAGGCTCCGTGAGAAAACATTGAGCGTAAGTTTTTGCCTGGTTGTTTGTATAGTGCGAAATTGAATACACGTGACCTTGAACTATTTGAACAGAGCTTCACTTCTGAATGCACTTTTACTGGCGACTCTCAAGGCAATCCGAAAACTACGAGAGTCCATGTTTCCACCCCGCCCTTCTACGCGAAGATTTAATTAAATCTTACCCTCTCACTCAATATTGACCAGAACTGTGATAGGGTTTAAGAATCGCAGCAAACAGTTGCGGAATTTGTTAACTATTTATTAACTTAAAATTGTTGCTTCATTTTGAACAATTTAAAACACACACGAACAGGGGTTGCTCTCGCTATTTGTCTGTCTGGATGCTGTGTCCAAATTAGAGTTGACGTGTGCCCTCCTTTCTTTTAGGGCTGCCAACATTCGTGCAAGCAAAGGACTCGGAACCGGAACTAGTTCGACTCCTTCTGTTTTGTCTGCTGGTTTTCAAATTGAAATAACAGACGAATACAGGTGGAAAGCACCTTCTTGATTACAGAGTTAATGACCATAAAACTGTACTTTAAAGGGCATTTATATATATTCATATATTCATATATATTGTAAAGTATGAATTTCGGTGTTTTATTTTCTTGCACAACCGCACGGTTTCACTATCTTTCAAAGGCGATCGCTTGCTTATAGAAACAATCGACACAAACCGGAGGAATGTATCGATATTACATTTAACAGAGTTACAAATCAAATGAATGTATCGATACTACATTTAACAGAGTCACATATGCATACTCATCGATAGCTTAGTTTAACAGTGGAATGTTTCGATATTACATTTAACAGAGTTACAAACCAAATGAATGTATCGATATTACATTTAACAGAGTCACATATGCATACTCATCGATAACTTAGTTTAACAGTGGATTTGTTCAGATTTAAATTCAAATTTTTCAAAGTCTTACAACATAAATATTTGCACGGGTATAAACATTTGTTAATGTTAATTAAAAATGATATGATTGATGAAGAATCTACCCATACTATCTATATATATTTATTATATATTTGATATTTGAGTTGGGAAGCTATCTGATGTAATGAAGGTCTGTCTTAACGGTTTTTTGGGAGTGTGAAAAAAACTGCGGAAAACTTTTGTATGAAACTATTTTGTTTACCAACCTTTCGATCTCAGCCTCAAACATTTTCAAGGATCTTTGATTAAATTCATTTGAGAAGGGTCTCCCGCATTTCTTCAAATCAATCTCTCCTTGGTGGAAATGGGCGCCAAAGAACTTGTGGATGTAGTTTCGGGATCAAAATGATTTCCAAGAATCATTATGAAAATTCATTTGGAACATTGCTCACATTTCCTCGGCGAAAAATACGAACCACAGCTACACATAATTTCATCACTCTACATAAAAACTTCCCTCAGACCTGTTTCAGTGAATTTGGAAATTCGAACCACAACCGTTAAAAATTTAACGGAAAATGGATCGGCTTCAAAATTGAAACTACAAACTAAAGACCAAAGCTAACATGGGTTAAAATTCTTTCTTCGTCCATTCTTTATTCGATGGACTTCAAACTTATGAAAATGTCACTTTCATGATTGTTCGGGTAAAAAAAAGTGGATAAGGGTGTGCATGGCGGAGGCAAACTCAATAATATTCTATAAGCCTCAAACTCATTTTCAAATAAATATTTTAAATATATATTGAGATAGTACAAATCAAAACGGGTGGAAAAAATGGTAAAAACATTGAATTTGAAGCAAAAAACTGGCCACCAACAGGGACGGGGATCCAAGAATATTGAAAAAGGGGCATACTTTATGGGATATCGGATATAGAATTTACCATTTTAAGCCCTAACTAACCAAACAACAGATATGTACATAGATGAGAAAACTAGTACAATTAACGGTGGACATTCAATATTGCTGACATCTGGTCCAAACTCGTCTTCGTTTTTGTTCGGGTACGAGACACGCTTACTTGCTCAGAGAGCCAGAGAGTAAGAAATACATATCGCTGTCCTTTAGCCTGCTCCCACATACAGGCAACTGGCTTGGCTTACTCTCAGTGCTCTCTATACTCGCTCTCTCTCTCATTATGTCCGTGGATCGTTGAAGTGTATGAGCGTGTGTATGTGTGCGCACAAACAAAGTTAGGATATAAATAGAATTGAATGAATGAGACGCAAGCTGTTAATTTAAATTTGTTTGTTTTTATTTTCTTTCATTGATACATTGTTCACTTCTCCACTCTGTTGCTTTCTTGCCTTCGTTCGCATTCGCTTTATACATACATATGTAGTTCGTTTGTGTTGAATGAAGAGTTGCTTATCTTACCCCTTAAATGGTATAAGTAGATATAAATTTGCTGTGCTACAGTTAAAAACTACAATTTAGTCCTTTTCACTACCCCAACTTTGCTATCGGCCTACAATTAAACCAGCTCACGTATAAGTGCATACATACAGGTGTTCCTCCAATTACAATTGGATTACACATTTATCGTTGATCGCTTGCGGCATGTTAGTGTGTGTGTGTGTGTGTGTAGTGTGTGTGTGTGTGTGTGCATGGTCGTGGATTTTTATAGCATACTTATAAGGGCCAACTGTAATGTGGTTTAAAGTGAGAGCAACAGCTGCGGTCTGTAATGTATTCTGCCAAATCAATTCAAAATTGTATCTATTTCCGGTCGACGAGCTTTAAAAATGGTTAAATATGTGTAGAAAAATTAGTTGCATTATCAATACTTTGGCTGTACAAAATCTGTTGCCAAGAACAAATGTAAATCATTTCAAAGAAGCAGTGAATTTTCGCAAGAGACAGACATGTGAACAATGTGTACCAAATATTGTGTATAATGGTTAATCGTAATGCAGTCAAAATCAAGCCCGATGGGGTCATTTGAATTTAACCTATAAGGTTGGTTGTCCCTGAAGAAGAAGAGGAGGAGGCGGAGAGAAAGCAGTCGAAATATCGAGGCCAAAACCGGACTGGAAATATGAAAAATACACATCTGGTAAAACTAAATGGGCTGACATAATGAATAGTTAGTTGCTAAAAAAAACTATTTGTAAGGTTCAGTATGTATGTATGTATATGATTGCTTGTATGTATGTATGTATGTATGTATTGAATTGTATTGAATTGTATGGGATGTATTGGGTGCATTGGGTGGCATTGTATTGTATTGTATTGTAAGCGTAATCCTAATCATCTCAATCGGTATGTGGTAAGATCCTATTGTATCTACATGTGTGTGTCTGTCTGTCTGTGTGTGTGTGTGTGTGTGTGTGTGTGTGTATTGTTGCCTATATGGAGTTAGCTGTGCAAAGCATTTTATTGAAATCATTTCAAAACTGGATTCGGTTCTCGGTTTCTGGTTTGTGGGTGCTGCCCGATTTCGCTACGATTTGGGCGAGGTCGTCGGATGATATAAATTCGGTTTAGTCGTAAGTTGTTTGTTTTTACTTAAATAAGCGTTTGCTATTGCGGGCCAGTACAGGGTATCGAGTACCATGGGATACAAGTGGAAAAAGTGTGCTACGCTCCACTAACTTAGAGCTTCGACTGTGTTTTACAATTAAGTACTGCGTGTCTTTGAGTGTGTGTGTGTGTGTGTGTGAGTGTGGGTATGCTTGTTTCTATATGTTTGTTTACTTCATTGTTTGTCGGTTAAGTACCTTGCAAAGAAACAAAAACAATATGAATACAGAATAGTTTTAAAGTCAGTTTATACATAATGCACAGTGATGATTATCAGAACTATAGACTTTAATTATATACCGAAACGATCTACCTCATTATTATCGAGTGTGTGTGTGTGTGCAAGTTTTTGTCTTCTGAATGTCTTCTGTATATGAATACTTGCTTATGTGGTATGTAAATATTTGTTTGTTTATCATTTTCTTTTCATTTCTATTCAGTTTTCATTTTTCATTATTTGTTTTTTTTTTCAGTTTTCTTTGTGTATGAATGGAGCAAATACTGCAACAATACATGACAAATTACAAAATCTTTTCGTTTATTAAATATACAATTATTATAACGTTTCACCTAAACTTTGCTGTGTCGTTTTGTTCACATATATTTCAATGTATATACGAATGTATCTTCTAGTATAATTATGTAACTTATTTATATATATATACCACATATATATATATGTATATGTATATATATGCATATACTGCTTGGTTCATATACAAAATTATAAAATTAAAAACTAACAAAACAAAAACAAAAAGCATAAGAACGTAAAACTTACAGTTGAGTTCTTTGAATTTCACCTTTCCCATATTCGAAATACTTAATACGAATACAATTGTAATTGTAAGTGTAAATGTAAATGTTAATGTTAATGTTAATGTTAATGTAAATGTAAATGCAAATGTTAATGTAAATGTAAATGCATACGAAACATTCATACATATACATAGGTTCGATTTAACATTTACTTGCGTGTACGTTTACATTATCGTCTCTGGCATTCGCTTAGTCACCTAGTTTCTAATTTCCTACACGTGTTTTATATAAACGCTAATACATCATTTTATTTTATTTTCATTTGTTTTTTTTGTGGTTTTTTTTTTGTTAATTTTCAGTCAAAACTTTCAGCGTACAAGGCAGCTGCTGCACGAGAAGTGTGTATGTGTATATAATGTGAGTTTGCTTTTGAGTTAGAAGTGTCAAATTTGTGTGATAGCGACATTCGAGGATCTGATGTCAATTACACATAAAGATTAGACGCTAATTAATCGAAAAGTGCGTGGATAAACGTGTGTTTATGATCTGAATGACTTTCAATTCAAAAACTCCTTTAGGTCCACGTTTCAACAAAAGAAAAAAATAACTTTTAACTGAAGTCGAAGATGAAGGAGCAACATAAATTATAATATTTACAGCAATTTGTTGTTCTATCCAAAAAAAATCAATATTCCAAAATTGTCATTAACACCTCAACTAAATTGCAAAACATTTGTTTTCTTTTTCGAAATAGGCAAAAATAGTTTGTGAGGTGCTCGTCTTGTATGGCTTCCTTCTGAATTTAGTTGCATATTTCTGACTCGTTCAAATAAGGTAGAACAATTTCAAGGCGCTAAGTTATATATTGATTCGGTTCGGTTCGGTTCGGTTTGGGGTTACTTTGGGAATACGAACTGCAACGAGACCAGAGCCCTTTGGCTCCAAGGCCAATGGCAATTAAAACTTATACTCTCTTTAAACTGTTATCGTCTTAAATAGGCGTATTGCCATTTTTTTTGTTGTTGTTGACTTATGCGTTAAGTTAATCTATATCGCTATAAACTATGTTTTAATGCGCTTGAAAATTTCATTTGTTTACTTATTTATTCTATTTCACCTTTCTCCTTCTTTTCATCTACTAATTCTTCTTCCTCGCTTGCTTCAATTTGGCTCCATATTCGAATCGATCCTATTGAAAATACATAAATATGTAAATATCTTTACATACTACTACCAAAGGACATTGTGTGTGTGTGTGTGTGTGTGTTGTGATCTTATGTCTTCTTCTTAAATTAACTGGCAGCTACAGCCAGAGAGTAAGAGAGAGAGAGAGAGAGAGATAACCATTCACCGGTAATTAATACCAAGCGGTTCTTGGCGGCGACGCATCGTAGGTGCGTCAGGTGCCCAAAACAGGTATTGAAACGTGATTACAATGATGGCGAGCAGGAGCGTTGAATTGATGCCATAGACATGCATGGAGGTTAGACCCCTGGTGGCTGCTCCGCCTGCCAGCCAGCTCCAGATCCAGATATGGCTCCGCGTTGCTTGTCCCGATCCGCTGTTGTAGGTGAGCTCTTCGTTTTTGACTACCTCATTTGGATGTTTGTCATAATTGTGATGATCATCTGTAATTACCAAAACGAGTAAGTTAGCCGTTTAATAAATCGACAAGTTATATCCTTAGATCATGTGCTCTTTTAACGGAATGTGAACAGAACTGGAGAACTGTAACCCAAAATGGTTCAGTTTATCAATTATCAAACCTAATATTATATTAATATTAAAGTTAATTGGGCGTTCAAATAGAGTATAATGTGGTTATGGTTGGGTTAGGAAAATAGTAAAGTAAGTCATTCGTAAATTTCTGAAAATGTTTGCACTTTCATACTCTATTCACAAAGTGAAAAGAAGCGTATTGATGCTGTGAATCGTTCGTCTGCCTTTTCGCTACATTATTATCATTTCTTTTCTATGAACACTAAAAAAATTTAATGCTAATGAAAATTCATTTTCTATTCATCGACAATAGTAATGATAATGATATGATAATACAAAATGATATGTAATGAAAACTTTATTTCTTTTAAACTGATAATTGATCTCATATATATTTAATAAAACAACAAAAAACAGTTAAAATGAAGCACATTTCAAATGACAAAACATACTACGAATGTTACATTGGTCACAAGCAATAAGAGACTAAATTTTTAAGATAGACATTTCAAAAATTAGTTCTTATAGAAGCAAACAATATATTTTGTTTAGAAAATATAAATGAAGCTGTATTTGTTTTGCCACCTTTGTTCATTTATGCAATTACTTCTGGTAATTGATTTAAAATCAATTAACAAAGCTAATGAAATTAAGTTTTCATTGACAATGTTAATGCTGAAAATAATTGTTCATTACCTTCAAATTCGGAATTATAATAATAAATTGATTTATTATCTTCTATTTTTTTTTTAATTGATAATGAAATACTTTTTAATTTCCATTATCATTAGCTTTATAATTTTCATTATTATTGCTAGTTTTAAGTGATGAGATGCAAGAGATGAATTTATTATATAACTCATGTGCACCGTGTCAAAGTGTTAAAATTAGCTGGCCACGCCCACTATGAACAGGAATACTACGACAAATCACGTTAGCTATATTCTTATAAATTTTTGATCATTATCAAAAGCCTAATCTGGACTGTCATAACACATTGCCTAGGTCCGTCCTTCTATGCAGACAGTACATATAGTTGTCATCGGATCGAAAAGCTTTGTTTTTTTTTTAAATATTACAGCCAAACCCCACCATGATCCTCAAGAACCCAAGCGTATCAACAGAAAGAATCGCTCGAAATGATTTTTTATATGGACTAATTTCATTGTTCATTATATATACACCAAACTCAGCAATTACAAGCTACACAAATCACCTCAGATTTTCCCCTTACAGAGCCTTAGAGTTGTCAAGCCGATAATCAAGAATACCTTTTTGGAGCTTTGCTGTAATCCCACACTATAGTTGAGTAGTATCTTATTGCAATTGTGAAAATTAGCATCGAACTTTTAAATCGAACTTATTATCAAGGTGGATTGTGGGACGGAAGGTATGGGTATTATGGATGCAGGTACATCAAATCAATTTGGGTAATGGCAGAGGCAAAGGCAAAGGCAATGCAAATGCATTTCTATAAGTTCTACTTACTTTTCCTGTTATTATTAGTACCAAGGTGTGGCGGACTGTGGGATGATTGTGTGTAATTGCTAATGCTTGTATTGTTATGACTGTCTGAGTTGGTGTTAATTTTGACATTGGTGTGTTTCGGATAAAACAATTGCCTGCTATGATTAGTAGTAGTAGTAGATATGTTGGATGTAGTTGTTAATAATCTGCTGGATGTTGTGTTATTTGTGTCCATGCCCCAAGTATTTGTTAATGGCCAATTAATGGTGCTCTGTACAATGTTACTGTGGTTTGTGTCAACCACAACTGGCGGCAAATAGTGAATATCTCTGCCAATATTGATCAGACTGCCCAGGCTGTCAACTTCTTGCAAGTCGTACTGATCAGCATCTGCAATCGGTATTTTTAATGTATCCTTACCATTATTACTATTCACATTCATATTGGCCTTGTGGTGCGGATGCTGATTATTTGGCTGCGTTGGCACATTATTAATCCGAATGCCGGTCTGAATGTGATGATGGCCGGGATAGGTCATATGAACGCCGCCCCGACCCGGTGGCAGCATATTTATGCTGCCATGGCCAGGTGACAGCATTATGCCGCCAGTACCAGAGCCGCCTCCGGCTGCTCCGATATTGTTGCCCATTACGTTCGGTTGGATGGGTATGCGATTGAATTGATCAATGTTCGTGTTGATCGAGGTGCCCATCATTCCGTTTATAGGCTTTAGTTGAACGCCGCCGCCGCCGACTCCACTTCCGCTGCCAGCTGCTGATCCACCCGGTATGAAGCCAGTGTTAGTTCCAATGGCATTGACACCATTATGACCATGTCCATGATTAGCGTTCGTATTCAGATTCTGATCCACGTTCACCCCCGCATTGTCGACGCCATTGCCATTGCCGTTGCCACTCTCGGCCGGCACACTGCCCAGGAGCGTAGTTTCCGTTGTCTTGTTCTTATCTTCGGCTGCACAACACACTTTGAACACAACTTTCATATTATTTGTGGAACAACGGCCGCCAATGCGACGGTACAAATCGTCCTTCGATGACGTCGCTGTATGTCGAAAGAAAAGTGAAATTCAAAACATATAGTATATCACAAGGTTAATATATAATCGAATAACTCACAAATGAAATAGTAGTCATTTCCAGGTAGGAACTCTAAACCACCTGGCTGCGGTGTAAATGGCCGGAAAGTTATCGTAAAAAACATTAATTTCTGAGGCTTATCACATATAGCTATTACTCGCGGATCTGCGTTCGTTATGCGACATGTTTCGTACTCCACTTTAGACACATTGTATATAATGTACTTCTCCGTTTCGTTCTCGAATGCGCCGGGCTCATAAACCGGACATATTATGTGCACCTGGTCAAATTCGAATGCTAGATTGCCCTTATTCACGTCAATAATATGATCGGTGTTATCAATCCGAAATCTGCAAATCAAAAATTGATTAGAAATTATTATTTATTCGCCTTTGCACATTTCTTTTCAATCAAGAGAGGATCACAAGTTTTCCGAACATTTTATTTTCGTAGGAGCTTTAAAATTCCCCAAATCTCGTAATCATTTAACAATGAAGAGAATAAAATGTGAAAAGGGTGAAAGCCGTCGAAAGGGATATTTCACAAAGATCTTGGAAGATTACATTCCTCTACGGGCCTTTTTCAATAAACTGTTATTAACAGTTTAATGTTAAATGATTAATGTTAACGCTTTTACTTAAGCCATGAAGAAACGACTATCTTTAGCAATCTAAAGATTGTAACTCTGCGATCGACCTGTCTATGAGGTCAAAGATGATTTTACTACACATTTAACATACATTTTCAAAAATCCATTATACCCGTCTAAGTCTACAGGGTATAGGAATAAAGCTGTAACTCTGAGATCGACCTGTTTATGAGGTCAAAGATGATTTTACTACACATTTAACATACATTTTCAAAAATCCATTATACCCGCCTAAGTCTACAGGGTATAGGAATAAAGCTGTAACTCTGAGATCGACCTGCTTATGAGGTCGAAATTCATTTTTCTACACATTTAACATACATTTTCTAAGTCTACAGGGTATAGGAATAAAGCTGTGTAATTTAGGTCAGTAATATTTCGGTTATCTAGGGTATTTCAAAATTCGCTATGCCGTAAACAAGTTATATTTTTTTTTTGTATGACTTGCCTTCGGTAAATATAAAAGACGAACAACATTCAGAATTCCACCCCCCCCCCCCCCGCATTTGATAGGGTATTACATTGAATGCATAACCCAAAACTATTGTAACGATCCGAAGTACGGGCTAAGCGCGGGCACGCACAACAGGGCAAGGTATATCCAAGTCGAGCAATCTTGTTTGTCAAAGTGAAACCTTCCACAGGAACAAATAACAGCACTAAGAACGCCAACAAGTTATCCCCCCCTCCCCCCCGCCCTACCACCCACCCACCCATTACGCATGTGCTTACATGCAAGCGAAGAGAGAGAGAGAGAGAGAGTAAAAAATGCGTTATTTATTTGTGAAATGTGCGACTAAAAGCTGGTGGTGCGTTGACAGAATGTAGAATGCAGAGCGTGCCGCTAGGGGAAGGGGAAGGGGGAGGAGGGGGGCGTTCCAGGGGTAAGACTGATTCTTGAAACCTATGCTCGGCTGCTCGGTTGAAACCACAGGAGGGTATCCTCTGTACCCCAATGCCCCCCCTCCCCCCTCCCCCCTCCCACCTCTACCCTTGTAACCTGCCCAAGTACTGTTTAACACGACGCACGCACTTATGTATGTCTGCCTCGCGTCGCGTCGCCCCCTCGACGTTTCCTTGGGTTTCTTTCTGCCCTGCCAAGCCAAGTTGTTCTTTGTTTTTTCCTTTCCATTTTATTATAGAGCTTTGTAAATCAAAAATCACCCCCTAATGATGAAGTACGCATATTTTACATGTTCGCTTTGGCGACACACACACACTCAATCCCATAAATGCGACTCTGCGACTAGGGTTACAGGGACACAGTCGAGCTAGACATATATACGAGGGCTGCTCAATAAGTTTCAACAAAATTGCTATCCAGTAGAAATTGAAATTAAACATCCTTCAATAATTATATTTAATATCGCCCTTCCCGATTCGGGATTAATCAATATGTAATATAAAACTAGAGAATACCCGGAACTTTCTTTTGAAAATTTCCACCCAAAAGTGTGGAATATATGTTTAGCACATTTAATCCAAAATCTATCAGATATTTATTATCCCGAAGTTTTTTTTTTTAAATTTATTTATATATATATATATTTATATTTATATTATTTATATATAATATACTAGGGGATACCCTGAAGCTGCTTTAACAATTTCCGCCCGAAAGTGTGGAAAAATCGCGAAAAATGTTTCTATTAAAAAAAACAAAGCTTGCCACGAGCAAGGCCAGGAAATGCCTAGTACATTCAATATAAATAAATTTAAATTGCGTGAATTTTGTTTTGTGCAAATTATACACAACAGGCAGAAAGAAACATCTCTGACCACATAAAGTATATATATTTTCCTGGTCAGAATAGAATATTATAATAGACGAGTCGATCGAGCCATATACATACATTTGTATAAACGCGTCGATTTCTGAACCTAGAGCTCAAGACTTGTCAGTTTGCTATTGATTCGAATCGATATTGAAACTTGAAACTATTTTAAAAAACAAATAGTTTCCCCTCCATGGGACTCGAACTCGAAGCAGAGCACACGACATGCCACCGCCCCTACTCAAAAGCCACGCTTACAATTCAATTGCAGCGAGCAAAAAACGAATTAAAATAGCAGCACAGAAAACAAGACAATCGCGATTGCAATGCTGCTGATAGAATTCAATAAAGACGCGGACGAATGTTTGTGTGTGTGTGTGTTACGTGTATTCAGAAATTCCTGCAATTTGCAATTTGCGCTAGCTACCGCCAACACGTGGCCGGACAAAACGCGTTTTCTTTTGTATTTCTTAACCGATCTTGATCAAATTTTCCACAATAGATCTTATTGTGCTATACGATTTTCGTATATACTCAAAAAGACAATTGCATTACAATTGTGACCTCAATTAGTGGGCACTTCCAAATGATTTGTTTATTTGATTTGTAGCTATGTGGTAGTGGCGGGGGGTGGGAGGGGGGGGGGGTGGGTGACGATAGCTATAAAATGAAAGATATAGATATATATATACATATATCTGTTCCATTTAAGAAGCTTCATGTCGAATTTGGTGACTCTAGCTCTCAAAACCAAAGAGATTTGCTCAAAAAACAGTATATCGATATAGATTCTTATCGATTACTTGGAAACGGGACAAGTTATCGATCATCGGAAGCAAACTCATACTGCGCAGACACAAGGAGGACCTACATACGTTCAAGCTCTTAGAGGTTCTGAGATACTTGCGGCTAGATCGACTGGGCTGATGCTGATCAAGAATATATATATACTTTATGGGATCGGAGATGCTTCCTTCTGCCTGTTACATACATTTGCACAAATACATTATATCCCTTATTTTTGTTGACGGTATAGCTTTTTGTCAAGACCGATGAGAAGAAAATTATATATTCAATATTATATAATGTAGAACTTTAAACATAAGTCTTTTGGGGATCTGCGGCTAATGTAACCTCTATTTTTTACACAGAAGGTGAATTGTCCAATTCTTGTGGATTAACGGAGACACGCGATCTTCTCTATTCCAGTACTTTCTACAGGGTAGCTAAGCAGGAACTCTCGGCATTTTTAGAATGTCAAGTAAAGTATGTAAATGTAGATCAGAATCAGGGCTGCAAGCAGATCAGATTTCGATACAAACTGTTTATAACCAGGGACTTAAAATCAACTAAACCAGCTGAGCGGAAAGCCGAAGCGAACCATATTATTTTCAACGTGTAGGCGTGCTCCCATCGGGAGTGCCCGACTGGGGGGGTACCCTGAACCCTCTTTTACCAGCACCAAAAAACATTCTTTGCCTTAGCAATAAATTAAAATAACCGATACTTGATCCGTATAAACTATTCTAGAAGCTACATGTCAAATTTGCTGACTCTAGATCTTAGAAGAACATAATTTCGATATCGATTTTTATCAATGGTTTGAAAACGGGGCAAGTTATCGATTATCGGACTATCGGCGGCCATAAAATTTGTTTGGTTTAAAATAAGAAGAACTTATGAGAAAGACTCCGCCGCAAAATAATATTTGGTCGATGTCAATTTTGGGTAAAGAGCAAATTTGGGCCGCAACTTCCCAAGATGATGGGCTTTTAGAAATTACAGCCGAATCACAGAACGTATTTTGGGTGTTTCACATTAGAACACTTTGGTTCGTCCGAGTATCGAGTGAACAACTCTCGCATACCAAAAAAAAAGGGAACACAACCCAGCTACAAGTTGCGTGCACTCACCTCGGCGACTGTTAAAAAAAAAGATTCGGAGCGATTATTCTGCGCACTTCTCTGGCAGCGTATCCCAATAGGACGAAGGTTCTGGTGCAACTGGTTTGAGGACATTTATGTGTCTCCCCCTCCCTCTCCCGTTTGTTCTGTGACTGAAGTGCGTTACTGTGCGTATCCTGTATGTTTGTATAAATGTTCGTAAAACTACTTCAACACGGCTCACACTCTGATGAGACTTATATATGAAAGTTATTCCATTTGGGGGATACGTAACACGCATTCAAATATAGAAACATCTTGTAGAAATCCAAATGTACAATCTAAAGAAGACATATTCATATTTATATGCTGCATTAACCAAATTAGAAATTTTACAATGCAAAAAGCGCCATCAAAGATATTTCCTTAAAGTGTGGTGCGAGTCTTGCAGGACGCTCTTGGTGACGTGTCATGCCAGAAATCGTGCAGGACGCTCTGCATGACGTTTCCACAACATTGTCTTTTAGCACTTGCTTAATAGACATTTTTAAATTAAGAAATGCTTACCAAATGTGCAAAAGAGAATAGAATTCTTTCAAGTTTGCATACAACAATTTCAACTATCTTGCGGAATATTGAATTAATCAGCGGATAAGCTTCTTAAATAACTTTTGGGCTCATTTCTCATTTGGTTGAGATAAAGCGTAAGGATTTTAGTAGAATCAGAGGTTTGGGATTGACGCGCTATCAAGAATAATTCCTATTGATAAATATCTAAAATAGGCATTAATAACAGATAATAATAATAACAGATAAAAGAGGCACTAATGTCTTGATATATATATAGAGTATAATTGAATACATTCAAAACAAGTAAAAATGGTCGAGTCCCAAACCAAGTTCCAAAACTTAATCTATTCACATTCTTCAACGGGCACATCGACTAACTAATTTCTACTTAAGCGTTGCCTCATCAAAGTTCTGGAAGAAACGGTTATCTTCACACGGCAACGTTCGAATACCCTTTTAGACATAAGGAGGAGAATTGCTGAATTTGTTGAAGACATCTCGAAAAAAACACAAAATATATTTCACTAAATATACTTTTTTTTTTCGACTGAATCTTTTTGATAAGGAAATCGACTATTAATGGAATTTATATTCCTATGAATACTCAATTCCTACTTGGATTTCTAGAAAAACAAAACAGTTGAAAATATAAGAGTATAGCTATTTGATATAGTAGACCGATCTAGCCAGTTTCCGAGTTGCATAGCAATAGATCTAAAACTGAGATAATAGTTATCATAAAAACAGACAAATAGAGATCTATTTAGATCTAAAACTGAGATATTCGTTGGCATAAAAGCAGACAAGCAGACAAATTGACATCTATTTATCGAGTCGGCTGTTGATACTGATCAAGAATATATATATATATATATAAATATAAATTTATCTAAACTGAACGAAACTTTCAAAGTACTTATAACAGATTTATATTCACTTTGAATTCCAAAATAAGACTCAATTATTAGATTATTATTATTATATTGCCAGAATCGTTAAATGGGGTTCAATATATTAATGCTACTATATATTAATGACATTCCTAAGGGGTAAGTTGATATACATATACATATATATGTATGATCTTGCAAAGGCGTAGTGCACATGTCACTATATACAATCATTGTACGACCCACTAAGGTATATATATATATATAGATATATACGATCACAATCTGTAATAGGAAAGTACTCACATGCTGTTCGATGTGTTCCAATGCATGTAGAATGTCTTAGCACAGCTGGACATAGTTGACAGAAGCACGGTCTCTATGCAGATTATCGTGAGAAGCGTGACGAAGGATGTGGCCCGCAGCGAGGGCAACGGAACTACCATTTTATATCGCGCCGAATGAGCAGCCTTCTTCTTCTGTTTATTGCTTATGTTGATTCTCGTACTGCATTCGGTATTTTGTTGTTCAGTTGCGATCATTCTGGATGTCTGGGACCGGGGATGCGAGTGGGGATTGAGCTGCGTTTTATCAACATGCCTAATGTGTTGTGGGCCAGCACAATTTGTTGTTGTTCTTCTTGTTGTTGTTGTCGGGTGGACATGAGACATGAGTCCGATGGCAAAGGTTGCCGTATTGCTCCTGCTTTTACTTTTGGACTTTCGATGCATCGCTGGCTTTAAGAGCGCGCTCGTTGGTTGGTTTCGGTTTCGGTTTCGAGCTTTTGGCATATGGTTGTCAATGGTCATCGGCTGAGATGTTGATGGGCTGCTGCTATTGGTAGCCCATTTGTCATTCTCATGCTTAACATTCTCCGCCAACTTGTCAACACCATCAGCCGATCGCTGGCACTTAATGCAGCAGAACGCCAAACTGGGATGCGATGGAGCGACGGGTGCGCCATCCAGTGACATGGGCTCCTTGAGAGTGGAACGCTTGGACATCGGCTCTTTTTGGCAGCCAGATCCTGTTCCTGTGCCTGCTGACATCGACTTCCAAGTGACAGTAAGAGCTAGTCTTCCATTGGACTTGGTCGTCGACGGGACGAGCATCATTTATAAAAGTCTTTCAGTATTTAGTTCACTCTTAGTTCGCGCGTTGATTTCTGTTGTTTGACCTTTCCTTTGCCTTGGCTCCACAACACCCTCGATCTGCGAGAGAGCGATCTGGACGATTTCAGGATCTCTGCTTAGCCCCAACTTTGGTAACTGTTGTTTGCGCCTGCCGTAGATGTTGTGACTTGTTGCGACAGCGGTTTCCTCGCGTCTGCCTGTTGACCCAATTGTTGTTCTTGCTTGCTCTTGACAAAATTAAAATTGCGTCCGCCGGCAACATGCCGATGTCTCCCGTTTCTGCAAGTAAATCAAAGCACAGGCTCAGCCGCATTTTTAAGTTTTCTTATTGTTTTTTTTTGCAATTTTCAAATCAAATTTCACACAATTTTAACCAATCAATCAATCAATCAATCATACATATAACACTGTTTATCCTGTTTATGTTGATTATTGACTGAGATGGAAATTTAAGCGCTGGAGTAATTCCCTTTTGCGATGTGAGTGAACTCTTGACCGGGATTCTAAAAATGTTCTCCCCCAAGAGTGGCAAAATTCACAAAGGTCGGAAACGCTCGGAATCGCGTTTTTTTTTTAAATGCAAGTGCTCGATCGGGTTCAAAAATATATACCAAGCTCTCCATTGAAAGGGAAAATGGAAAACGTATGCGATCTTTATAGATTTTGGAAAGTCCACGCCACGAGCGAAAAAGTTGGAGGAAAGTGCTAATTTCCTGGCGGGAATTTAAACGATCGCTAATAAATATTTAAGAAGTATAATTTATCTAGTCCATCAGACTTTTATTTCTCAAGCTGTCTGTTAAATTGGTTTCTTGGATGATTTTCTCATTGGAGACGTTCAGGGAAATTATGATCGAGAAGTCGACACTGAATTCCCGGGCAATGATTTATCCAATCTAATATCTTTAGCCGAAGGTCAAAGGACATGATTCTGGATGAATATGAGTTCTAGAATAGCTACTGTGTTTTTTGCCCGACTATTGTAAAGTGTTATAGGTTAGAATATGGTCTGCATATCAACAAAATAATGATAAGAGCTGATGAGAATGATGTGAGATGATCAGAGATGACTTCTGCTTTCTGTTCCAATCATTTCTACAAATGACCGAAAAGAAACTTGAAAAGTTCGCGGGTTGCTTTGCAAAAATGGTGAAAAACGTTTTTAATTATTATAATTTTTACATATATATTTTTGTTGAACAAATCAAATTTAAATACAGGATATAGCCTAGCAAAGTAATTTTTCGACTAACTTACTTTTCTACTTGGTAAAAATATCTAAATGATTTAATTTCCTAAATTGTATCAAGATAGAAAGAAAATGCGTACGACGGGGTTTGAGAGTGATGTAAATTAAAGCTGTGTACATTTTTGCACACACACACTTATATATCTGTGTGTGTGTGTATATACATACATATATGTATGTCTGTACATCATATGCTTCTTGTAATTCACTCATCGTTTTGTAAATGTCGCCGATTCCGAGATGTATACAGGCTAAATGATATACATACGTATATTTGCCCATGTTATAATACGCAACGAAATCGTACGGCATCTGCCCCGTCATTTGCAGATCCTGAATTTCTAGTATAATATATATAAAATAAAATTCACTTTATCCGCAATATGAATTGCAGTCTTTTGAAACCTACACATACATACATTTGCATCTACATACATATGTATGTATGTATCATATGTAAATTCGGAGGACAAAAAAAACGGTTTTAAGAGCCTTTCTTCAATTCGGGTCTTTTATATGGCTTGTTTTGGCAAGACAAATAATATTGTTGCACTAAAATCAAGAGTTTTCTTCCTCTCTCCCACTCTCTCTCGCTCTCTCTCTCTCGCTCTCTCGCAGGAGACTCAAATACATAAACATTGAATTCGACAATTTTCTGTATACATACACAAACCCGATACAATAATTGAGCACTCTTTATGAATAAAAACGTGAGATAATTTATAAATTCAAGCTCTTGAAATTTTGCGAAGGATACAGGGACCGTATTAGTAATCCCGAATGTCTAGAAAATTAACCAATTTGGCATTTGCTGGTCATTACAAATGCATAATAACCACTTTACACGCACAGGCACAGGCACACGCACACGCACACAGACACAATGCCAGTTTTTATGTATACATTTTTGCATTTTATTTTACTTTTCAACTAATCACATTTTTCCCATTATCTTCTATTGCTGTGTGTTGAGTTGCCGTATCCGTATTCACAACATTTTAAAATTAATTTAAATAAATTCGTATGTAAATAATATTATGCAGCATTTAAAGAGCTGTGTTAGATGTAAAAAAATAATACGGTACTGACAGTGTGGCAGTATCTGAAAAATGTATCTGTATCTAAAACGTATTTTTTTTTAAAGTAGTTTACAGTTACAGTATTTACACGTCACGAGTAAAAGGTGTGACATTTTGTTGTATCGTTCACAAATGAAACGTGTAAATTTACTGCATTTCGAAAAAATCCCTTTGTAATAGAACTCTGACATCAATAAATTTTAATTCATTATTGCAAAAATATTGAAAAACCTTATTTATACTAACTATACTATCCAATCAGTTAAATGTCAGTATTTTTGTAGTGTTTTCAAACGATGCGCTGACCACTTGCTCTATTACTGTACGATCTTATCGATAGCGTTACTTAACCGTTTCTTAAACGATTTCGGTGTAATTTTCTGTAATATATATACGTTGAGACCTTTCAAATTGTTTCGCTGTTTCAATTGGCATTTTTATTATTTGATTTTGCTTCATAGGGGGCTGAATCAAAAAATTAAATAATTTTGATGTGTATAGACTGTCGAGAAGCTATATGTAAAGTTTTGTGGCATTAGCTCTTAAAACCTAAGAGATATGGTAAAATAAAACTGTTTTTCGATATTGATATCCATCAATTGCTTTGAAACGGGGCAAGTTATCGATCATTAAAACAAACTCGTACTGCGCAGGCACTCAGACGAACATGATGGACCCGACCTCTGACCAAGAATTTATAAACTTTATGGGTCGTTTCTTATATTTTCTATATCATTTTTTCGCAACTCAACATCTTCTACTCTTAAGGTGTACATAATTCAATCGCTCGGAAAATAAGTTAATTTCCAAGCTCCTAGTAGCGGTGTTTTTCTTTTTTATTTCAACATCGATATAAACGCTTGTTAAAATCGATATATACACCGCTTATTTCTGTATCGCTTAAATCGAATACGTAGGAGTGTATAGGGATGAACCGAAATATTTGGTTAGTATATCGATTCTGCATATCGATACATTCATGATTTACATCGCAAAAACCAGTCGAGAAACAGAGGTAGTGACTGCAACTATATCGATAGGTATCGGTTGCACCAGCGCCGCACATACACAACGCAACAGCTGTTTGACCATCCATTGGTTTGACATTACTGTTTGCATAAAAAGTCCAATACACTATTTTGAAATTAAAAATGATTTCCCAGGGCTTTAGGCGCTCGCTGATCGCAGGGGCGCAGCTGCTTAAAACCCAATCGTCTATTGCACCGGCCGGTGGCAGCATCTTGAGGTAAACAATCAAGCTAGGCGGATACTTACATAATCATATTTCCACAGGAACCACTGTGGCAAAATGATTACAAATACAAATAATTACATATAACATATAAATATATATTCGATAGTTCGAATCAGCATCGCGGTGCAGCAAAATGGTATCCGGATCCCGAATTCATGCAGCAATTTAGTGGTCCGGTCATGTATCCCGATGAAGTAACCTCGCTGTGGAAGGTGCCGCCATGGAACAGTATGCATAAAAAGATATTAATGAAAAAAAAGTTGAATAGTTTAATGCTTAATTTTCGGCAATAGGCAAAATGGTACCGGTTGAGAAGTCTGTGCGCAACTTGACGCTGAATTTTGGACCGCAACATCCAGCTGCTCACGGCGTGCTTCGACTAGTACTTGAACTCGATGGCGAGGTTAATACTTATATTTCTGAATACTTCGAGAAATGAGCGTAATGAGAGTGTTTTTTGCTTTCAGACGGTAATGCGCGCCGACCCACACATTGGCCTGTTGCATCGTGGCACTGAGAAACTAATCGAGTACAAGACCTACACGCAGGCTCTGCCGTACTTCGATCGTTTGGATTATGTTTCGATGATGTGCAACGAACAGTGCTACTCGCTGGCCGTGGAGAAATTACTTAACATCGATGTGCCGCTGCGTGCTAAGTATATACGAAGTAAGTGCCAAATACGGGTCCACTCGTAGTCCCAACTAAAGGCGAAAACGTATATTTTGTTTTCAGCTCTGTTCGCTGAAATAACGCGTATTCTCAATCACATTATGGCTGTGGGCACACATGCTCTGGATGTGGGTGCACTGACTCCCTTCTTCTGGCTTTTCGAGGAACGTGAGAAAATGATGGAATTCTACGAACGTGTTTCAGGAGCGCGTATGCACGCCGCCTACATTAGACCCGGCGGTGTCTCACTGGTAACTCTTTATTTGGATGAATTTCATACTCATCAAAACAAAACTAACAACACTTTTCTTGCAGGATATGCCACTGGGTCTTATGGATGACATTTACGAGTTTGCATCAAAGTTCGGCGAGCGCTTAGACGAGGTTGAGGATGTGCTCAGCACGAACCGAATCTGGGTACAACGCACTGAAGATATTGGCATTGTCTCTGCCGAGGAAGCACTTAACTACGGCTTTAGTGGCGTTATGTTGCGAGGCTCTGGAATCAAATGGGACTTGCGAAAGCAACAGCCTTACGACGCCTACCATCTGGTTGACTTTGATGTGCCGATTGGTACCAAAGGCGACTGTTACGACCGTTACTTGTGCCGCATCGAAGAGATGCGTCAGTCTTTGCGCATCATCGACCAGTGCTTGAACCAAATGCCAGCTGGTGAAATCAAAACAGACGACGCAAAGGTGACGACACCGACCCGCTCCGAAATGAAAACCTCCATGGAAGCTCTCATACACCATTTCAAACTATTTTCGCAAGGCTATCCAGTACCACCCGGTGCGACCTATACAGCAATCGAGGCGCCCAAAGGCGAGTTTGGAGTTTATTTGATATCAGATGGTTCCAGTCGTCCCTATCGCTGCAAGATCAAAGCGCCAGGATTCGCGCATTTGGCAGCGCTAGAAAAAATTGGCAAGCAGCACATGTTGGCCGATGTTGTTGCCATAATCGGCACCCTGGACGTTGTGTTTGGTGAAATCGATCGATAGATTGTTTAATTGTACAAACATAGTTATTATTAATTATGAAGCTTACAATGGAAATATAAATGCAATACAGCCATTAAAACATCAATTTTAGAACCAATGCAATCTTGGCTATGCACCCAGCGCCTTTCCAATAATTAGAAAATTATTCTTATTAAAAAATAATAAATATTTAGCATAACACCTGGTTGGGTATATTGACTTAAAGTCTGTTACGCTCCGAGTCCTAGACGTAAATATTGTTGAATCCCGGTACTATTCTGAAACCATCGATCAGGTCATCAGGTCAGGTTCATTTTTAAGTTGAAGAAATGCGACTCCACGACCTCCACATGACTTCTGCTCGTCTACCAGGTGCCACGTTTCCGGAGGCCACCTCTGGGATGGCTACTGTCAGCTCAGATGCCTCCCCGGGCACACTTTGGACTTGATTCCAACTTATTTTCTAATATCTGTAAAATATTATTAATGTGTGAAGTTCAAGACCGCAAGGATTGATTTAAATTGTTTACGGGCGGGAAATGGATCAAGTTAGAGATTGTTTATGAGGATAGCTGTATGATAATGTCGAGTGAGGACACCAAATCCGAGGGCTATCTACTACACAGTTTATAGTCCACATTACGCTGGATTGATTGCACATTAAATCAATATGAATAATGTCTAATTACTAAATGAATCGAGCAAGTTTACGTTTTTGTAGTATTGCATTGGAGCTTTTGTATTATTCAACTTTATTTTGATACTTCATTCACAAAATTCTTAAAATTGTAATGCCAAACAACATCAAAGATAAATTCACTGTATTATAAATAATCGTTTTGTCACATATGGTATCTGTTAATCATTGTTGTTGTTGTTGTTGTTGTTTATATGTGTGCATTTTAGCATTCGCAAATGAATATACTTTTATGTATTATGGGCTGCGCCGGAGGCCTACTCAACATGGAGCTCAACAGAATAGAATAGGTCCATCGATATGCGAATCTGTGCTACCTGGAGATGCGCAACAGATTCGAATATGCGGACTTAACTCTATATATATATCTATATATATGTATGTATGTACATTAAAGGGTTTTTTTGTGACCCACACATATACATATTGTAGGAGTGCATTTCGTATTGCGTATTTGTTGTCATTATCAATAATAAATATTATATAGTTTATCCATTTAATAGGCGGAAATTTGATACTAATAATATAACACTAGTTTGCATTTCGCATATTATTATTCATATAATTGTTGTTGTTGTTGTTTTTGTTTTAAATACATAGACATAGGCATGTGTGCGTATACAAACGTAAGTGTTTAAATTAATATACATACACACATACTATGGTTTCTATTTAATTTGCTATGCATTTATATCGTACCTAATAAGTTGTTATTCTACGTGATCACATTGAAACTTTTGTTTTATAAACGTTTTTAGTAATTAGTTAAAGACATTTTTTGTAATTTATAACATATCCCTAAAAGCTTTAACAATATTTTTTTAACATTCATATTTGCGATGACATTTTAAGTTACGCCAACTGGATATATATATATATGTATATATACTATGACGAAATTTACACACTTAATAGATCTATTCAATCGAGTGGTTTTTTCTACAAATTAGTTTAACGAGTAACAGATTGCTGTGGTTGCCATGTTTTTGCAGAACAGGCGTTATCCTTTATCCTACGAATGGCCATCCGATTAATGATGACCGTCAAATTATTCAAATTAGTCAAGGAAATTTTTGTGTGTGTTTTTGGGAATAAATATTGCATCGCGGATCCCAGATCCCAAAACAGTATATATGTATATATTTAAAATATAAAGCTGATAGTTACAACTGATTTGATGATGTATTGCACAAGTTGGTCACAATATATTCACAGAGTATGTAATAAATATAATATTATCTAAATACAGAACACTGCTGTGAATCATGAAGGTAGTATTTTTTCGCTATTTGTTTGTATTATATCGAAGGTACAGAGCCATATATAACAGAATTTAATATATATATGTACATACATCCATGGACATGTATGTCTCTTAAATACATATTTAATATTTTCTATATCCACAATTGGTTATTTAATCATAAATCAAAGGAAAAGGCTGCACAAAAAAAGTTAAAAGATCTATTAAATGAAGACATCCCTGATTAAAGATATATATATCTCTGATCCAGCTGATGAAATATTGCGTATTGGTTAATTGTTTAAAATTGAAAGCATATCGTTTTCTCGTATGACCAAACGTTGCGTTGCATATTAGTGGATCGACTTAATTGTTATGTATTTAATTAAATTAATAGTTAATAGTTAAAAAAGTATACTAATATACAGATGAATCTTCTAAATGCTACTTTTATATAATTGAATATAAATACATATAAGTAGATACAATTACATTAATTTAAAAGCTTTTCGATTTTTTCTATCAAGAAACGATATTTAACAAAAATAATCACATATCATTTTAGCAGCTGGCATAATACATAAAGCTATTTACATATCGTCGCACAATTGTTGATTTTTGTTTTTATTTGTTTTTTTTTTTTTGCTCGGGGAACAACAAAAACATTTGAAGCCTCGTTCCCCCCACTGTCAGCAGCTCAGTTGTTTGGTTTGATTCCAAGGCTTGAACGCAGAAATTTGAAAAAGCTTTATAGTATTTGTATTTAGCATTGTGTGCATCTTTGATAACTACTAAGATCTGGGGTTCTTGCTAATTATTTAAGACTATTTGTAGATGTCGGTACAATATTATCGGCAGTGATTGAATCGGGCGATTTCTTCATTTTGTCGCAATAATCATTAAATATATCGCGAAATCGTAGCCAACACTTTTCAGGTATAGTTATGGAAGTGCGAAAGTTATTTTTAACCTGAAATTTCGATAAAATTCAACTAATGAATATCTTGATCAATATCAAAAATATTTAAAACTACTCTTACCTCACTTATTCGCATATAAACTCCTCGATTATTTTGACCAATGTCAAAGTAAAAGTTTTTGTTATCCACTTTCATATGACGCTCTTCCGGTAAATCGCCTTTAAAACTGAAATTATAACAATTGAAACAAAAACTTAACTTACGGATCTTTTAAGCTATATGCAAAATTAAAAAAAAAAACGTTTGCTTAGATTTGTTGCATGTTCTCACTTGAAGTTATTTGAAAGCCTTACAAAAAATAGATTGTTTGATTGATTGACTGATTGATTACAATACTTTACCCGCCATCATTGGCTCCAAACTCTTCCAACAGATCAGTCAGCGCATCTCGAAATTCAATCATGCCTTGAGCCGGCAGCGCAATTTGAGATCTGGGCCCGCCTCTTGTTATTGTTTGGGAAACCTGAAATTGTTCATGTTTTATCATAATGCAAATGAAAACAAGTGAAAGTATTTCACTAGAACAATGCTTTGAAATACCGTCAATTGATTGATCAATTAAAAGGTTATAAAAATAAAAACAAAACTCACTCTAACAAAGAAGTGCTCTAGTCGGGAGTAACCGATTAGCAGATATCTAAGTCTTTAAGTTTGTTCCCTTTTCTGATTGACTATTGAATCAATCAATCAGTTATCTATTTAGTTTATGAGATCGCAGCTGTATTATTAGCGAGTGTTATGTTCGTCGAGTGTTTATAATTATCGAGTGTTCATAATTATTATTCAATTTATTTGTTTTTGTATTAACCTAACCAAAAACCTTGTTAATAGAAATAGAAACCCGGGCTCAAGACAATCACTGACAATTTGTTCTTTCTATACACAATATGATTTTATTTGAAATATAAGTTAACTGATTCTTCCTATAGAGCTATAAAATATAGTAAGCAATCTTATAAAAGTAGCACAGTATAAATAGTAAAAAATATGTCCACTTTTCTATGCCAGCCCTATGATAAGTATAATCGTCCAAAATTGATGGGATTTGGCAAATAAGTAAGGAGCGAAACTAATAATATATTGAATAATACTCTCTAGTGTCCGACTATGATATATATATATATATATATATATAAACGGCTTTCCATTGCTTCTGTAAGTCCCAGGCTGAAGGCAATATTCCTCTTACTTCCATTTTTTAACGATATCAATAAATAACTCGATTTTAGCCGTGGGTTTTTTTTTTTAATATCTCAAATTGTTTTTATGACCGTTCTGCTTGCTCGTATAGTCTTCTATTCTAAACTATTTACACAGATGACAAATATTTCAATTGCCCAATACTAGTTAATGATTACACAAACTGTGACAATCGGATTATAAACAAAAGCAGTTTTGTTTAAAAAAAAAACATTTCACTAGAGCTTTGATCGTCAGATAACCAATAAATAATTAATATATTGGATATTTACCCTAAGGAACCTTCCGCGAGCATTTTCCTTCAAGTCCAAATAATACCTCCGATTGTCCTTGATCATCATCTCTGACTTCAATTTGCCATCCTCGGGCAAACTCTCCGTGTGCGGAGGGCCTACATTTTGATGAACTTATTTGATTTTTAGGTCATAAACAATTCACTAAAATGACAGAACATAGCCTACCTAGAGAAGCATAGTAGTCACTAAATGACGACAGATGATCACGGAACTCGGCTGCCGTCGACAGCGCCAAATATATTTGACTTCGTCTGCCGTCTGCGCCAATCTGAAATGGATGCCAAATTAATATTGTTATCTCTATCGATAAGTGTCAACGATGCTAAATGAAATGCAAATTGTAAGTATGGATATTTAAGAAGACAATGTCATTGATTGGATCAGATCCAATGACGATTCCTTAGGTCGCGGATTGTTCTATTCAACATCTGGCATTTCAGTAGACTAGCAGCCATTTCCTGGCCTCCCATTAATAAAATAAAATTCAAATGACTTTTCTTAAAGATCTTGAGTTCAGGTTGATTTTCCGAAAAGTGTCTAACAAACATCTCAAATGATTTCTCTGAAGGATCGCTGCAAATGCGCATACACCCAACATTTCGCTAGCTTCACCTTTGATCTCAAAATTTTTATTCAAAAGGGATGGATTTTGCAGAAAGTGTGAAACACGTATTAGAATAATTTTCACAAAAGATCATTAAGAACAATTTTGAAGTTAATCAAAATTCGTTTATCCACGTTTTTCGCCGAGGACGCTTCGATACTGCAGAACGTGTTAAACATTTCATCATTATCAGAAAAGACATCCCTCAAATAAATTTTATTTAAGATAGGCAACAAGCATTTTAACTACAGCCGCTCTCAGTCCGTCAAGACATATATAGATGAAATAGATTAGCAACTGGCTTCCCTTACAGTACATCAATTTGGTTAGGTTTTTTTTATTTGAAATCTTTGTTGACATATTTGCTAAAAGTGATTTGGCTTATCCTAGCGAAGATAACTAAAATTTCCACAAATTTCATTTGTATTTATGCATTTTCCAAAATCGGTGGACGATACTCTCTAAAAAGTGTGGAACGCTTCTAAACACATATCTCAAAAATAAGGGGCAAAAGCAAATTGGATGCAAAATAGATGAATACACCCGGAACCCTTATTTGTGTACAACTATTTAATAAAAGCTAACTGTCGTGGACAATTCAACTTTTCGATTTTAATACTCAAAAATCGAATTTTTTAAATAATAAATACGTGTTTCCACCCCAAAGTCGAAAACTGAACTGAAAATCTAGCTTCTTCTGCCCCAAACACATTCGCTTCTGTTTCTATGTTTTACTATTCTAAAGAAATATAAGATTACTATCAATTGGTGCCCACAACTTTGCTTAATCCCATCGAGATAGATCGAGCCCGAATGTGAACAGAAATTGTAGATTTTGCATTCGAAAGTGTTCTAGAAACGGATCTTCAAAAGTAGCGCTTATTGAAACCTGATATCTTATTCTAAGAAATAATTGAAACCTATAATAAATGTTGATGATGATGAGTGCTCTTGTCTTTATATGATTATATGTACTATATATATAGATATTTACCTCGGCCACCTTTATGAAGCGTCCACGACGATTTTGCTTTACATCCAAATAAAATCGTTTTGATTGAATTTGGAGCATTTTTGATGCCAGTTCCTGCTCAACTGCACTTACGGCTGAAAAAAAAACGATATCAATAATGAAAATCTACGATATTCGATTGATAATTCAATAAATAGATGTTGCATAAAATGACCCTGAATAAATACTATATACAATAGACATACACAAATGTTGGTGTTGACTGAAGGGAAGTTAAAAGCCAAATTTTGGATATAACTATGTAGAATATGTGATTTGAAATGGGTAAATGGGAGTCCTAGGAGTCTAGTCGGGATACCCTGAACCCTCTTCTACGAACAGCAAATGCTCGTTTGTTCCCTCAATCGGACTTGAACCCGTTACCGACGCGAACTACTTTCCTCAACTTGACAGCCATAAAAAATCTATAAAATGCCATCAAATGGAAGTTACTTGATCTGTATATACAATTCTACAAGCTAGTACATGCAAATCCAAGAGATTTGCTCAATCATGATTTCGATAGCAATTTTTATCGATTGCTGGGAAACACGGCAAGTTATCGATTATCGCAGAACTAACCTGTAAGTCAAGTCAATTTGCAGCCTTTAACTCTTAAAGATTCTGAGAACGAAACGTTCATAAATGCGGACGGATGTGTTAGGATCGAATCAAGAATATGTTATATATACTTTTTTTAATTAAAGGTGCTTCTTTCCAGGACAAAAAACGATTATACCCTTCTTCGGAGTTTTCAATGGGTTCGGGTTATAGTTAACAGATTGTTTGTTTTGGCGATAATTTAATAGCTTGCATGGAAATTAATGGACAAGTAACAATTAAGTGACACATTTGGTGTCATAATTCAATTTTTTACACATATAAGAAACAGTTTTTATTGAAAGCCATTGTATGCAACATTCTTATTAATGATATAATCTTTCTTTTAACATACCTTTGGCAGACGAATCAAAATCATTTCTGCTCGAAGAACCTTCCATATTGCTTGCATTATACTCTGAAAATGAAAGAACATGATTGAAAGTAAGAACAAATACAAATTCCAATAAGTATGCAAACTTTTCCATCCATTTTCCGCTCGTGATAATAATACTACTATCTATCTACTTTGTTTAATAATAATTTTGTCAGCAATTTTGGGATAATCCAGCACTAATGCGAAAAATAATCTGATATCTAAATCCTCCCTCTATATAGGATAATACCTTGTCCATGGTCAGATAAATCGGATAAGATTTGACCGAGTTATGGAGTGGAAAATTTTGACCTGTAGGATATTTGAGGGTACCATTTTTACATGAATTTTGCCCAACAATAATGTTGCCAGATTTAGATGGCAAATTGATTTTGTATATATGTCGCAATGTATGTGCGAATTTATGCATATATACATATATAACTGCATATATGAATGAATGAATTTGTGTATGTATGTATGTGTGTGAATATGTGTGCGTGGGCGTGTGTGTATGTATGTGACTATATATGTATGTGTGCATGTAAATTGTCTTGTTGCGCGGAAAATTGAGATATGAAAACGTATTTATTAAATCTGCCCTCCTCGTCGATTCTCAAAAATGTAAGTAAGGCTTGCTGGCTTCACCTATGAATGCGGAGCAGGCGGCTTCCACGCTGGAAGCTGAGGACCAGGAGGAGCACCAAGGGTGCGGAGCAGGAGGCGGAGGTATGTAGGGATGTGTGTATGTATCTATGTATGTATGTATCTATCTATCTGTGTGTGTATGTATCTATGTATGTATGTATGTAGGGTTGTATGTATGTATGTATGTAGGGTTGTATGTATGTCAAGTCCGTCGCACGGATGCCGCCGTGCAGATCCAGCGGCACTATCTGGATACTGAAACGGCATTTGTGGAGCTGACATGCTTATGCCAGGTTTCTCTCCCTTGAGCAAAAGCTAAGGATTAAGTGGCTCTTATTGGGGACGAACAAGTGAGTTTATCGGGTGTTACTTTGATCCGGACAATGTCAAGTGGGCTATTAGATCCTTTCGTCTCTTCAAGGCCTGGGGGCAAAGTGCAAGTAACCAAGCGCGTGGCACAGGCACAATTCGCCAATATCAAAGGCTGAGGACAAATCCCGGCTATGGAAATTGGCCTGTCGTCCATCCTTAATATAGACGGTGCCTCTATTAACATTGGATATGGTTTGATTTGACGAGCTCTGTTCCGCAAATTAAAGCAATGCCAATATCCAGAGACATATCATTAAGACTAGTCTGCATCAGGGCGGTTAAAGCTTGCCCACATGGAAGAGTTCTATTTTGTCCTACTGCGTTTCCTAGTAATAGTTGATGTACCGAGTTGATGCAGAGAGCTCTTGCTGTCTAGACATTGGTCCTTATAAAAGTGCCCAGAAAGCGATCATTGTTCTCTTCTAAAAATGGTACAAAGTCAATACAGGCACACTCTATACTCATCCATTGCGGTTAAATAGCCAGATGTTGTCTTTGATAAATGACTAACCTGGCGCTCTTAAATTCCGTAGATATACGCTGGGAGAGATTTACGGTCATGCCGATTAGAGACATTTCTGGCGTGGATTTTAAGGCCACAACGAATGGGATCACGGCAATCCAGGCGACGATCGTTTGAAGCTGAGTCGAGTGTCATGGGCAGTTCACCGAGTGTCTTCCAGTCTGAGATTAATGTCCTAGAATTTCTTAGGAGCGCGCCTTATTATATTTCCTGTACACTAAGCTTTGAGCTGAAGCAGAGTGCAGGATTTGCAGGGAGGACATTTGCTTGGAAGCGTCAAACCTTAATCCAAAATGGGTGGCAGTATCTGGGAAATGAGTTCGTAAGAGCTGCCCGCGTCAAGTAACCTGCTCACCTTTATTGGGAAGGTGCTTTAGGAGCTATTAACCTTTACATTGATGATAATAATAATGATGAAAGCTTATCTGTTTTGAAAGATATCTTAACCAAACTAGACGTTTACGAGCTACATTTTTTACAAGGATATTTCATATTCGGCGTGCCCGAAGATTACCGATTTTTCATGTATATATTGAACAGCTGACATAAGGGAACTTGAATGACTTACTTGATCCTGAGATGCCTTCCTCGCCACTTCCAAGATCAGACATTACGAAATACTTTCGGGAATAACGTTTTGTGTTAAGCTTTGGCGCTTAAATGGTGCTCCGTTAATCCGTTTATCCGGTTATCTGATGCTTCTGCCTCTTATCCGCTTATCCTCTTATCCTACGCCTACTAGCAATGTTTACCTAACGTGTTAGCCGGAGCAAAGCTCTGCACTCCTCCAACTAACATGCACAAACATAATTGTAAAGTGGTTAGACCAATGAAAACGAAAATCTCACATTTTTTAAAATGTAAATACACATAAACATTAATATGTATGTGCATGTTTATTCAGACATACCATACACAAACATGCATATATGTATACTTGTGAATGCATATATGTACATATAAATGCATATATGTAAATAACGTATCAAAACATATGTATGTGTCTACATACAATTTTTAATGTACATATCTATAATTGTAAATATATTAATTTACAGTGTTTAATTGACGGTACACACACACATACGTAACAATATCAATATGGTAATGTACACTTATTGCCTGTATACACACATATCCACACACACACGCACACACACACACAGAGAGAGAAGTACATGTAAACTTTTCATTGAACTACTCTTGCAAAAACCTTGAACGCTGTACATGCACACATGCATATCTTATGTATGTACATATGTGTATGGGGCTTTGTATGTTCAATTCCATCTGCCCACCAAGTTTATGTAATTTACTCGGATATCGCCATTGGTAATTATGTTACTTAGATATATCATTTTATATTTTTAAGGCTCCAGAAACTAGTGTTAACGTTGTAAGTGCATTTAGAACTTTTATGCTGACAAATGTTACTGTTCATAAATGCATACATACACACATGTACATACAAGAACGTAGCTAGTCTCACAAATATTTAAATTGTGTAAATATAATTTGTAGTTAATGCACTTCTTAAATACAAAGATAAATTAGTTTAATAACAAATTATATTTTATATTTTTTAAATTTACGCACACACACGCACGCACCGTTTGACGACGATGCTCACTTCGAGATGGCACGTGAGCTGTCCATTTCGATATTGTTAGCAACACATTTTATTAAAGCTAAATTTCCCATGTTATGATAATCAGTTGACAAGAAATGCGATTAAAAATTAAGGTTTCCTCATGCAGGTATCATAAACACTCTCTACGTATTCTTCAATTAGTTTATTAAATAGGAAACATGCAAACCAGTCAAAATTTGTATGAACGGTTAGTAGTTTCAATACGATATCTTATACTTTTTAGTTTCGATTGTATTGCACGCAGGGCACGAAAAGTAGTAGTGGCAGCCCTCTTATTCGATTTCCAAAAAATAATCGAAATCAGCTATTTTAACGAAATCGACTATTGAAAGGGTATCCCATCCAAAGCAAGGTTGGCGATCTCTATTTATATCAGATCCTTTCTCAAGGCATGTGGGATATAACGCTAGAAATATATATAATATAATATGTATATATAAATAAACAAAATGTTTTTATTTTGTGAGCTGTTAATATATGTATATTACTGAAAAAATTGCATAGAAATTTGTATAATATACTAATGTACTACTAATATATACCAATATACATATATATGTATATGTTTTGCGACTTATTTTTTATCTCAAGTCAATATTTTCGTAGAAAACCATCCTTAAAAAATAATTTAGTGATCAGGTTTCGGCTTGACTCAGTGACCGACCTACCGCAAAGCCAGTGTTGTGAAACTACAATCAAACCAGCATAAGCCATTGGTATCAATCATTAATACGACTAAAAACAATTTTAGCCACAAGCATTCTGTGCACGTTTAGAAATACATATTTAATTTTAATTAAAATACATTTATTGTGCTGTCCCAAATGTTGCTTTACATTAATTTAATATTTCGTGCAGTTCAGCTGATATACGAAGCACGAAGCAAGCGATGAGGTCGCTTCACACATATGTACATATATTTTTTTTAAAGAGCGCGCACCGTCTCTCCGCGTCACACTGGCAGTATTGGGATGTGCACTGCTGAACTTGAGTGTTGCAAAACAGGAAAAACAACGGGATACAACAGCCTGCTAATAATAGTATATTGTTTAACATAACAGCCCTCTAACACCACAATGCTCTCAAAAGGGCTACAGTGCATCCACATGTTACATGTCCGATTTAGTATTTTTTGGTATTTTTAATCACGAAATCCGAGGGAAATATGTACCGCTCTTTTAACATTCTGTTAGGTGTTTCATACCATCCCAAATTTAATTCTCAGTTCAGATTGGAATGTTAATAAACTGTAAAAGAGAATCCACAGCTCGTCCGTACGGTCGTGTGCCGCGGAAGCCTATATTATATACATACATATTTAACGTACTATATGCATACGTATATGCATATGTATTTATGTCGATCATAGTATGTATATATATTTGCCGCAGTACTGTTTGTTCGTTCGGTTCGGTTGTTGCACATAAAAGCCAAGTTTGGTAAAACACGAAATTTATTTAAAGCCCTGTTTCACATTCCTAAAGTAAACTAAAATAATACAACTGTAATTTCTGTGTGCGTGTGTGTTTTTTTAGAATATTCTGTTGTGTAATTAATTTCAATATCTGCACACTTATTATTTCAAATATATTGAATAACAAACACATATACACATTTGTATTTGCGGATAGCTACATATGTGTGCGAGTGTGTATGTATGTATATGTAATAATACAAAATAATTCCTTGTGTACCAAAAGTCGAAACAAATTCAATGGGCGTCAAGCCCAAGGTGTGTGTGCTTAAAAATACATATACAAAAACATATGTGCATGTGTGTACATACATATGTACATATTTACAAACGTACATATGCACATAAGTTGATTGTATATAAAACGGCTATGTGAGTTTTGTAGTACATTTGCACACACAGCAGACACACATTGATTAGTGTGTGTCTGTGTTGTGTGTGTGTGTGTGTAAGTTGCATGGACAATGCTCATGCTTCCACTTTCATACGACCGTCCGTACACGTACCATACATACATACAGATATACATATGTATGCATGTGTGTGCATACATACAGCATACGTACATTTTTCGTGTGTATGCATGGCAATGGTGTTGGTTATGGTATTGGTATCCACATTCATTGCGAAGAGCCAAAGCCAAAGCATCTCTCGCCGAAACCACAAAACCGAAATAATAAATACGTACGTGTAGCAACAAGCCGATAGAATCTTTTATTTTTGTATTCTTCTTATACTTAGTACACAATTTACTCTATCTTTCTTTACCCCCTAATGTCCGTCCGTCTGTCTGGCCCTATGAAGTGATTTGCCTGGAATATGAATATATTCCTGAAAATTCGTTAGCGATAGTGTGAAAATAGTTTGTACACGCCCACTAGGGGACGCTAGTGTGTATACCCTGTAACCATTGAAAATGGGTATATGCAAATTCGAACCATAAAGTGTGATTATTTTTGAAAGCGCTGATCTCTAAATTAGGCTTATCTTTTTTGATATCTTCTCATTGCTCAAATTGGTTTAAGAATATTTAACTTTGGATAGTTACCCCCCTTTATCCTTTCCCTAAACATCATAGTATCTCGAAACTGCAGTTTCTATCGAGTGTGGGGGGGGGGGGTCGAATAAACCGTTCTAGCTATAAGTAACAATTGCATGCAACCATTTTCGACAAACTTTCCACATTTGCGCGTGGATTTATATCGCAAAAGGTATCTACAGTTAGCAAATTCCACCTTTCTCAGTGTTAGTCAGTTAGTCATAACATGCAGAATTATCTACATATATGTAGATAATATTATCAAGGAAGAATATTGAAATTAGGAACATTTTATCCATCAATTTCGGAGCAGGTGGCGGCAGGTGTGTTTATTTTTCAAAATATATATATTTAGTTTGTTGAAAGGAAATATGAATGGAAACCAGAAATAATATGTCTTGGCTTGAACTATTGCCTCGCATTTGCGCCTGGCTTTTCGGAATTCGAGAAGATAGTTTTGGACCCGTTTTTAGCTTTCATCAAACTGAATATTGAGTATAACGCAGTCGGCTGCATCCAATGTAAGGTTCGCACATGTTTTTGTGTCTAAACTACGATATTTATTTATATATATTGTATATACTACGAAAAAATGATTTTGAATCGCACTCTGTGTGATAAATGCACAAAAATCTTCTGGTCCACATGGTTTTCTGCTCGCTTATCTACTTATAGACTGTTGTATTCTCACGATTCTCACGACTGACGAAAATAAATTGAATTCAAACTTTTATGCAAATGTATGTATACATATCTATGTGACCACCAGCGGATGTTACCCGGCTTTGCCCACTCCAAGTTTTTTCTTTTTGTCAGTTTACTTGTTCGTACCTCCCGTAGAAAGACTGAAATCTTCCAGTATTACCCAATCGAAGTGGACTTTGCGCAAGGATATTTGAAAATGAGCTTAAAATCCATCTACAACTTTTAGCTAATCTGTCTCGACTTGAGATTTCGTCGATGTCCCCTATTTTCCACCCAGAAAAAATTTTTCACACAATCGTTATCAATCAAATTTCCTACTTTAAAAATATTGTTTAAATCTAAATAAATATTTTGTTGGCTGTATTTTTACATACCCTTAACCCATTAAAAATAGTTGAAAATAGGTAAATGAGACATCTTTGACCCAATACTCTTGATCAGCTGAGCCTATTCTTGCATGTCATGTCAAGTCTGTCCGTCGATCTACGGAACGCGTCGATTTCGGAGACGATTTTACTTCAAATTATCGACAACTTTCACCGTTTCCACGAAATCGATCGAAATCGAAATTCTTTTTTTTGAGCATCTCGTTGAGGCTATTAATGCTAAAGACATACTGACAGAACAAGAATTTTTTTAATTTTTAGAAACCAGCTTCGAATTCCAATCGTAATTTCAAATTGCAGTCTTGACCTTTGGTATTTATACAGTTTTGGTTGAAATATATATGCCTTGTAAATTTTATAAGGATTAGAAACCAAATACCGATGTAAATTACGAAAGAATTCCCATAGAGAGGTGCTAAGGGAAGACCATGGAGTAATATATAGATAGAGCGGGCTTTTGGATCAAAATCCCTTTTTAAAAATACATTGTGCAGCCCATAATTCAAAGTAATTAGTACATATTTACTTTTAGAAACAATATCCCCTTTTGTGTTGGGCTACAGCGTATCGAAGATCCAAGCTACTGCACTCTTCTAACTCATTGTTGTATTTCAAGCCTATGATTCGCAGTCAGAAAGTCATGTCCTCTTTCCACTCGCTTTCAACTTGCAAGCAGCTCGGGAGAAAGGGTGCTCAAAATAGGGTACTTTAACAATCGATCATTGATGTACTTAAAGACCAAAGACCTTTCTATATAACAGTTTTTATGCAATATCAGAGAAAAATATAATTATTAAATACATTTAAAAAAGGGTATCTATGCCTCGACGCGCCAAATAGTAGTTGGCATGTGTGCCCCAACACACTCACATTGTGGTGCAAATGTACATGTATGTGTCTGTGAAGCCAAGCAGAAGAAGAAGTTTATGAATTTAAGAAGATTGCAACGTTTTGTTCTGGGCATGACGTCACAGCCTTAATGCTTTAGGTGCGCGATCGTTGCGTACAGTAAATTAGTTAATATAATATAAATTATTTTTTACAATAAATTATTTACTATATAATAAGTTATTTAAGTATTTATAATAACGGTAGAAATTTAAGCTAAACAACAGAAGATATAACATTTTATGAACTCTGACGTCATAATAGAGATGATGCTTATGCGCTTTGTGTGCGTAACCCTTTGATTTTGTAGCCATGACCTTCTGGCATTCAAATTTTCTACCTACTTGCACCGGGACTCGGCCCTGCAACAACAACATTATTACCCAAATTGTGTTGTTGTTTCTACGCGCTGCATTTTAGGAGCAACAGAGACAGTGTCATTATTTGTCCCTTTCTTTGCACTTCGTTTCTTATGTCCTCGAGATCTTCCTCGAAGATCAAGACAGACGACGAAAACGAAACGGGACTTTGTTCGCACTGTTGCTGATTTGGAAGTGATTTATTGTTGCTTCCTATGTTGTTTTGTTGTTTGATTTTGCATTTGCAGACCAACCTAATGTACCTTGCTTAAACTTTAAGCCAGCAATAAAAGCTCAGAGTGACTTTTCCCTCCTTCTATTTATTACTCAATGAGCCGTAGCGTAAGCTGCGCATCAAGCTTATGTCTGCATTTTTGTATGTATGTATGTATGTATGTATAGAAAAAAAAAGCTGAAATGATTGTAACGGTAGAGCGCGTAGTTTACAGTATTTCCTATGGAGGCATTTAATACCCTTGCAGACATTTCTCTTTGCCAGGAAGACATCGTCGTCCCTATAAACAATATATGTTACATATTTATATTCTAGAGCTTTAGCCAAGTCGTTGTAGCTCATTTCGATCGGGTACGGAGTATGAAAGTAATACAAAAGCTCAAACAGGTTTAAAGCTCTTCGAAAGTGGATTTGTTGGCCATAAAAAAAAAGAGGCATTGATTAAAACAACGGACATACACCTACTTCTTTGAATTTGGATGCTCAATTTATTTAAATGTGCCCAGTTTTAACATACTTTAATGCAACAATAAATGAATAATATAAATTAATAAATATAAATGTATGTAGTCATGCACTTGTATGTGTACATACATACATTTGTTGACACATAAACCGGTTGGGCTACATACATACATTTTTGTAAATGTGAGCGAACGTTTTTTTTATACCCTGAACCCCCGTACAAAATGGGTATATGGCTTTTTTGCAAAGGTATGTAACAGGCAGAAGAAATCATCTTCGGCCCCATAAAGCTTATATATTCTTGATCAGGAAGACAAGCTGACTCAATCTAGCCATGTCCGGTTTAATTTCACAAATACATATGTAACGAATCTGAGCCCAAAACCAAACCATATTTTTCAATATATGATTAAAACACTTTTGAATACTTGGAAATACAAATACATAGCTACTTGTATGTATGCACTTTATCGAGTTTCAGTTTTATTCACTGGCACATTTACATAGAGTATGTATGTATGCATGTATGTTGACACGCTTCAAACGAAGTTTCTCAAAATTACACAGACATGCACACACACTATACTATATGAATAACATTCGCGGGTTTGAGAGAATCCACGCGCGTTCATGTTTTACCTATGTACATACATTGTGTGCTTGTATGTAAATCCATATGTTTGTAGAACACTTGTTCTTAGAGTGAAGACTTCTTTTCCAAAATATTTTATCGGAAAAGGATCCCATATAGAGGGTATTATAGTTTTGTATAATAGAAGGAGACCTCTCCGACCCCAAAAAGTATACATAGTCTAGATCAGCATAAATTGATATATGTCCGTCTATCTGATTCTCTGCGATATAGTCTTTCAGTATAAAGGTTCTCGTCTTGAAACATTGCATAGGTACGTCTAGACAAATTGACTAAACTCAGCACTTATAAGTTTCACTATGATTATGTTATCCAACATCGGACTACTATATCATGTAGATACCACAGAAACAATTCGTCGAAAAATAGGATCTTGTTGGAAAACATTTTTGTTTTTATTTAGATATCCTGACCAAACTCGGGACTTGTCTGTTTCACTATGCTTCCCAAATATATTCAATATCCTATCAACATCAGACCACTTACACATTATGTAGTCGATATAGAAGCGATTGCTCGAACTAGTAGGTTCTTATATGGAAAAATATTCTGTTTTCCAAAAGCATTTACGAGCTTCAGAATTCTCACATTCTCTGGAAAATGGAAGGGTATTAAATCGACGGAGTGCCAAAGATATTGTTACTTTCTCCTTAATTTGTCGGGTTACGAAATTTGGCAATGTCAATAAAAGAACATAATAAACCAGGTTCATAAAACTAACCTTAAGATGAGACGTTTGAAGATCGAGACTTAATATTTGAAATATATATTCTCGTACCATGCGGAGTTCAAATTTTTCTTTGTATATCTCTTTCCTTTTTAATAATGCCGATGAATATCGATTTGAATATATCGAATATGAAAATAGATTGGTATGAATGTTCTATTTCTCTTTTGGATACCTTCCCCCATTGCCTGTCATATCTTGAGGGAGCAATTCGCAATAGAGCAGAAGGTATAAATAGGGTGTACTACATCAGTTTTGAACAATAAATAAAATTACCCAATGTCATGTATTAGTTTATCAAGCTATATCTCTACTCAGATAACTTAGTCGACTTGTATATCCATTTAAAATGGGTTAGTATGGGCGTGCTTATCTCAGAGACAATGTAAAATACTTCAAATGTTTAACATTGATCATTTGTTTAAGTTATTTTATTGTTTCAACAACTTCCTTTGGTTGCTCAAAATAATAAATTCCATTGCCGATCCTCGACGATTTCGGTTTTTTTCTACTCCGTATGTATGAACGCAAGGATCTCAGAACCTATAAGAGCTAGAGACTTGAGACTTTTAGCTGTAGGTCGTCCCAGTATCCGCGCAGATCGAGTTTATTTCCGATATTCGATAACTAGTCCCGTTTTCAAGTAATCGATAAAAATCTATATCGAAATACTGTTTTTTGGGCAATTTCGGTAAATAATATGAGCTAGAGTTACCAAACTTGACATGTATTTTCTAGAATAGTATATATATTTCAAGTATCTTTCATTTTATACCTATCGCTACCACCGCAAAGCTATAAATCAAGTTAATTATCCAACTTGTATTGCCCATCAATTTAAGCCACAATTTATATGCAATTGACTATTTGAGATTACACAAATATTCTATATTCTATTCTACAATAAGATGTACTGTCGAAATTTTCATGAATATCGGCTAAGAAACACAAAAGTTATGTGCGCACGTGTTAGCAGCAGCTAGCGCAAATTCCAAGAATTTCTGTATACATGTACACACACACACATTCATGCGAGTCTGCTTTGAATTCTATCTAGTTTGGAAGATGAGGGTTCACATCTACTGTATAAAGTTTTTGAGTTATCTTAGAAAAAAATTAAGTTCAAAAATAGAATCGATATTTTCGAAATAACGACAATAAATAGGGTATAGGGTATATCAGGATTTAATTTTGGAGCTCAATTTAAAGCAGTTTTCAAGGCTATTTCGTTAGGGCTGGAGATTGATGTCTATAAATACATACATATTTATGTGTTCATCAACTCCAAAAGAAACATTTAAAGGTAAATATAGACGTCTCTATATACAAAACTGTTTGTCCTGACTGACTGACTGATTGACTGACTGACTGATTGGTGATCAACGCACATCCCAAACCGTAAGAGCTAGGAAGCTGAAATTTTTACTGTAGTTGCCTTATGTGATGTAGGAACGTTAAGACGGGGTTTCGGGAAATTCTACCCGCAAGTGTTGAAAAATCGCGAAAAACGTTTGTATGTAACTTTTTTGTTTACCATCCGATCGGCCTTAAACTCATTTTCAAAGATATTTGTTCAAATTCATCTGAATGGTGCTTCGTACTTTTTGGAAAATCCATTCCTCCTTGTTGGAAATAGGGGTAAAATTATTTTCAAGGCTCTACATAAGAACTTAATGTATACGTGTTTCAGCGATTAAGGAAATTCCACTCGCAGCAGTGGTAAATTGGCGGAAAACGGATGTGTGAAAGTTATTTGTTAACCGTCCGATCAGTTTCAAAATCATTTTCAAAGTTTTTTGAAAACATTTACTTTACACGTGCCACGGGGAAGCCCGGGTTATGCCCGCTAGTATGTTATATATCTACATACATATAAGCGTATGTACTTGTGATGTAAAAACATACATACATACATACGTACATATGTATGTATATGCTGTACGTATGCACACAGGCCGGCCTGCAAGCTAAGAAGCCTGTTGGTCACATAGCATTGCGCATTGGGATACATACATACATACATACACACACACATATATACATATGTACATACATACACACATACATACGTATTCGTATTTTCATAGCCATGTATGTAGATCTGCCGTACTACCAACAAATTCGTGTGCGAAAATTTAACTGCATGCATGTGTTGAAATTTATTTGTACAGATGTGCGTATACATGCGTACATAAAATTACATATCTACATACATGTAGAGTACGTACATATATATCTACAAAATGTTGTATAAAGCTAGCTTGCTTTTGGACATTTTGTGCGGTTTGCATTCGCACACACATACACGCATACACACATACACACATACACACATACAGGTACACAGTGAATGACGCGCCGACACCGACACATTCGACTCTCACGCCATAAAAAGAGAGAGCCAAAGCCACAGTGGGTTTTGTTTCGAAAGTTTTAATGAAAATTAAAGTTTACAAACTTCAGTATTGAACATTATATTAAAATCCTATGGGGAAATGTGGAGCATTAAATATTATGATATTTATAATTTTTGTAATTTTCCATCATTTAAACAAAATATCCAGTATACCATTGATAAATTTTTTTCCATATCAGGGCGCAACTAAGATAATGGATTGTAAACGAAAATAAATATTTGAATATTAACCTATTTTGCAAAGTTAAAAACCAATCAATATATGCGAGTTATTACTACTATTATTCTGTTGTGAGTAACAGGCAGAATGATATAAAAGTAAATAAGTTAAACAGAAATAGTTGTAGTAGACTATGTTTGTCACTTGCCCCAGTGTGCGTTGGCATTCGATGCAACTGTTTCTTTCTTGCTTCGATTATGTATTAGTATTATTCGGGTTGATGAAGCTGCAGCTGCTTCTGTGCTTTTGGCTCTCCTCTCATCGACCGATTCAGTTTTGCTCGTCGGTTTTTGCGTTAGTCGTGACAACGAATGCATACAGCACATTGATACATGCACACGCACACACATTCACATCACAGCACAGCACATACACATACATATATATGCACATGCACATGAATATGCACATGCACATATTTTTACCAGCCTACGACAAACATACATACATGTACATAGAATTGCATGTACTATAGTATTCAGATATGTTTGTATGTATGTATGCATCTAAATCTTAACATTCCCCGTTGATATTTTACAAATGTGTGTCACTAAAGAAATGTTTCTTGTAACGTCAAACTTTCTGAAATCTGTAAAAGCATAAGTAGTTCCTAATCGTTGGGTTTTATATCATAATTATTATTAATTAACTTAAATTATATTATTATTATTATACTGATAAGAAACTTACAGACTGGTCTATGCGACTGCGCAATTCCCTGCTTATGTCATATTTAAGGAATAGATTTTGACTGAAATGTTTGGGTTCGTGACTTTAGGGTTGGAATCCCAAGCGATAACTATAAATTTTCTTGGACCTGTATAAATTTTGTATCTCTAGACGTTTCTACGATTTAACCGTCCGGTCGAAAACCTTAGGATCCTATCTGTACACGTTTATAGTCCAAAATTTAAGACAAGATTGAACAAATTTGCAATGATTTTAACCACATGTCCTTAAAATTAATAAACACAAATTTGTCGAGAAAAGTCTAGGAATGTAAATAAACAACTGCAAAAGTATACATAGAAAAGCGTGTGGTAGATCAAGCTTTTGTCAAATTACCGACAGTTCAAAAGGTGAAATATTATTAATACTAAACGGGCATCTATATGCAAAATACACTGTCTCTAGCTGTTTTATTCTCCGCGATAAACTCAAGAAAGAGTAATTACAAATTTTATGTATACTTGATGTGCATATATTTTGAATTAACTGTCTCCATCTCTTATAGTCCTTGAGATCGTACAGATAGACGGTCAGACTGAACGTGTATTGTATTGATCAGAAGTGCAATTAAAGTATGTAAGATATACTCGAATTCATACACAATACCTAACAAACCCTTTCTGAATCGGTTGAAATCCGGAGCTCTGGTTTATTTCTTCGTATCCATTTTAATAATGTCAATTTTTGAGCAAGCCCAATTCCACTGTCAACAAATCTTAAAATTTTTGCGAATGTGAAGTATGTTGTCTGTACATTTTCCACGTCTTTTTTCACATTTGCCAAAAATGTTGGTATTCGCCCCGAGTAATTCGTGTTTTTTTTGCGATGACATCTAATTTCGGTTGGATGCTATTTAAAATATGAAAGTATCATTACCACAAAGAGCTGATATAACACAGTTTTTAACATTTAAAGATGGCCAAATCCCGCAGAGTCCATTAAGGGGAGCCCCTTCTACGAAAAAACTTTGTGGATCTTAGGTAAATCAAATCAAACCGATTGTTGCTGTTTATTTAAAGAAGCGACAACTGACGCCTGCTAATGGAATCGCAGAATGTGAGCTTTGTAAATGTAAGAAATGTTGAGCATAGTGGACTATCATGCTATAAGTGTAGCTTGCAACTTCTCTAGGAAGACATCTTCGGCCTGCAACATTTGCAGTGGAATGAGCAATTAGATATTACAAGCTGAATTACTTGGATCAAAGATCTGCATGGGAATGTGGGAAACTCTAGTTCACGAACCGAACCCCAAATGCAAGGAGCTGGCTCGAAGCGTCCATTTGCGGTTTTCAGCTCTGATCAACAGTACAATTTAATGCTAGAGCTATATTCGATTATATACTGACAACATTTCACACATATGTACATATTATATATTTATTATTATTTATGTACATATGCCTATTCGTGTGTAGATGTGCATTCGTGTAGTTCAGTTCTGCAAACTACATATACACACGCATGTATGCATGCATGTATGTGTGGCTGTCTCTTTGTATAACAACCACCCACACATACAAATACTAATAACGAGGTGGACTCCAAAATCGTTTGGTTTAAATGGAAGCAAAATCTGCAATAGCAACAACTAGCATCAGCTCACGAAGCACACAAAAAACTAATGCACTCGGTAGATCTGAACTCCGACCCCTGCACCAACATATGTACGAGTACTCGTACATATACATATACACACACGTAGGTACACACACAAGTATGTACAAGGATGTACGTGTGCGTGTGTGTGTATATGCAGAATATAACACGCGCCCGCACGAAGTAGGCTCAGAGAAATCTGAACGGTTCCTGTCTATTTGAGTTAGTGTTAGTTTTGGGGCATGCTTCTGTATGTATGTATGTATGTATGTATGCATATAAGTACGTTGATGTATGTGTAAGTAAAAACATACATTTGTGTGTACATCCATATATTTAAATATATACATGAAATCTTAAAGCAATACATGCATTAGCAGCCCGGACAATGCTTATTCACTTCACCTCACCGGCAGCTGAATACCCTCACCAACCCTCCACAAACTCTCAGCTCCCACTTTTACAGAAGTTGAAGACCTTAAACTAACCAAGGCATCAGCCTGGTCTCGTCCGGCGGTATCTGCGTGACATCAGAACTGGACAGAACTGGACCTAAAACATACTTTTTCATATACCCTGTCCTGGAATACTGCTCTTGCATCTGGTGCCCGCAGTATATTAATATTTCTGCTTTCTGCCTTACAATTGCTATTATTTATTTATACTTATACATATATACTCCAGCAGGCTGCTCCTTCTTGATTTGGCGATGTTAACCAACCGCAGGACAGTCCTCGGTGTTGTCTTCCCATATAAGTTGATTGTTGGCGACATAGATTCTTCACTTTCGGTTAAGGCGTCTGCAATTCTCTGCTCCGTCCAGACCTGCCAGGAATTATCTCCCCTTATTCCTAACTACCCCCTAAAAAAAAATCGTTGCTTTCAGGATAACTTCAGGAATTCACTGACCATTCCCAGCTATGAGTAAGGGCATAGCTTGCCAGACAGGGTATAAATTTAACCCAACGGGTCGTTGATTTCCCATCATTGTCTCTTTAACGTTTAGCTTTTAAACGGAGTCTAAAGCCAATCGAAACAACATTACCCATAAATAAACTTACTCTATACATTAAAAATCCATCGCACGGCAGTCTCTATGAGAGGGGAGACGCACAAACGACAACGCATGGTAACCAGTTCCAAAATGTTCGCTGTTGCCGACCGTAATCAAGTTAATGATCATAAGGCCAGAATTGTTTTTGGTTTCATCAACCGATGGTCTCAAATAAATTCGAACAGTGGAAATATCAGGATCCTAGCTCTTACGGTCAGTCAGTCAGTCAGTCAGTCAGTTTTGTAAATAGAAAGAATTAAAATGGATTTGTAAAAATATATAGATAATAATCAAAAGCGTTTTCTTTTCCAGATTAAATGCATCAAATGAAAAAATACTCATGTTGAAAAATCCCAGTGAGCAGATAAAACCATTCTCATCGGAGATTTCAAATCATACAACGAACGAGGAAGAGGAACATTTAAAACTTTAATGAGGCCTAATTGAAAGGGAGATGCAAGTGGAAAGTTTTTTGCAAAAGAACATCCCGCTGACAAGTAGTTCCTTCAGATTAACACTTAAAATAACGGCAATAACAATAAGGATCCTACCGATTCGGGCAATTTTAGCACAACTCGAACAAATTGTAAAAGATCTAAGAACAGCAGCTGTAGCTCCTGAAGCAGAATATAGGCTGGTACTAAACGCATTCAAAACTAAACTCGCAGCTGAGGTGATGGCGGATACGGACGAGAATCTCGCACAGAGCTGTGACGATATCGAGACCAGAGACGGAGACGGAGACAGGGACAACTCAACGACAGACAACAGCAATCCCGAGAAACAGCCAAACAGTAATAAGAAAACGCATAGCACGGCGGCTTGTGATGCCGCCGATACGAGAATTGATTGCAAGCGAAAAAAGTTGTCACCTTTAACCTACATTAGGAGAGACAGCATCGGCTATGAGAGCAGGGCCAACGATGCCGATGGGAGCGACAGGAACGATGGGGATGGGAATGGGGATGACGATCAAAGAGAAAGAGAAAGCAACACATGTCCAGATGGATTGGATAGAAGGATGTGTGTTGCATCTTCGCATGATCATGAGCCGGCCCCAAGGTCCCTAGATCCAGCAGCTACTCCGACGAACGCCAACGAAAATGTGTCGGAATGCGAGAGAGCTGCAATCGATGAAGAGACCGATTCGAGAGATCGGCTGGCACTAGGCCAGCTATCGAGAGCCGAACCAATTGACCAATATGCGACAAATACATATATTGCACCCGAGCAGGCGCTCGTGACTCGAGTCGAGCTCGTTGTGCCCGCCCAGGTGCCCATCCATGCGCCTGACTCGATGTTGTCGTCGCATACGGAGGCGCATTTTAATAGCGATGTCCGTTTTGGTGCTACGACTTCGCCCACAAGGAGGGCGGAAACTGATAAAAACAATGGTTGTGAAATAGACTCATCCAGCTTGAGCGTAAGGATTCCTACTAATTTAACATTAACAACAACGGGTGATATTTTGACTAGTGATCGGCGTGCAGCAATATGGGCACCGCATGGTGAATATAAGGATGACCATGCCCAGGCTGGCATCGATGTGGAGGAGGGCCACGCGCAGGCGCAGGCGCAGCAGCATGCCAATCCCAACCAGGATCGTTTACATTTGAGCTGCGACCCAGACATCTATCGCACTCAACAGCAGCAGCAGCAACAGCAGCACCGTCAAGATCAAGAGCAAAGACAGTCGCATTCGCATCCGCATCCCGCCGAACTTTTATTACAAATCGAGAAGGATACAACTTCGTCGGCAGGCTTTGGCCTGCAAATGCTGCCAGTGGAACATCCCAGTCAACGACAACAGAACTTTACTCAGCAGCAGCAGCAGCAGCAACCTCCGCATATTCAAAACCAACTGCAAAATAACATGTACGGCCAAATGATGCCACAGCAGCAACACACACACCAGCAGCAACAGCAACAGCAGCAGCAGCAGCACCTCCTCCACCACAACATACATCAAGAGAATATTCACGAACATCAGCACCAGCAGCAGCCACATCTTTATCCCAATTATATTCATCAGCATTATGCTCACGATCAGCTCTTTGCCCTACATCATACTCAGCCCCAGTGCCAACAGCAGCTGCAGCTGCAGCAGCAGCAACAGCAGCAACATCAGCTCCAAGAGCAGCATCAACAGCAGCAACATCAACAGCAGCAGCATCAGCAGCAGCAACATCAACAACAGACACAGCTCCTGCAGCACAGACATCACATCGAATGCCATGGCCATTTGCAGCAGCAGCAACAGTCCATTCAGCAGACGGGACCGCATTCACAGCAGCAGCAGCAGCAGCAACTGCAGGAGCCCTACCATGATCTGATGATGGACGAGTTCCACGAGGATCCCTGCTCAGCGTACAAGTTGTGAGTAACGTATGAAGCACGTTCATTACATACAAATATATATACATATATATATATACAGACAAATAATCCTTCACTTGATTTGGCTACGCTTGTGCTTTATCCGATATCTGTTTTTTCTCGATATCTCCCATTTGCATAGTATCGATAAATATCGTTTTTGGCTATAATTTGAGAATTTCATAAGCTGAATACGCAAAAGTTGGTAACAAACGACGAAAGCGAGTGGCTTTAAATTTTTTCGATATCTGTTTCTATCGATATCGCCCATTTTCATATTATCGATAAATATCGCTTTTGGCTATAATTTGAGAATTTCAAGAGCTGAATACGCAAAAGTTGGTAAGAAACTACAACGGCGAGAGGCTTCAAAATTTTCGATTTTGTTTTTATCGATATCGCTCATTTTCATATTATCGATAAATATCGTTTTTGGACGTCACTTGAGGATTTCAAGAGCTGAATACGCAAAAGTTTTTAAGAAGGTTCTCGTGTAGTATACAGAGATAATGTTTGGAAACTACGAAAGCGAGAGGCTTTACATTTTTTCGATATCTGTTTCTATCGATATCTCCCATTTGCATAGTATCGATAAATATGGTTTTTGTCTATAATTTGTTGTTGTTAAGAAAGTTCTCGTTTAGTATACATAGATAAAGAATGTTTTATTCTTTTGTATATGCAGCTTACTTTTGCGATATTCCAATAAACTTGGCGTAAATGTATATATAAGGATTAAAAATATTTAAATTTGTGGACACTTGCTTCATTTTAAAAGCGGAAGCGAATGCTTGTAAAGGTAGCTTGGCGTGGGATTCGGGGTATCTCCGAGTCGAAATTTGAATTATATTCATCTTTATCTTTAAAATACAATAGTTGATAATTGGAAAATCAAATTTTGATATTATTGCAGAACACTTTCGCCAAGCAATGCAAAACCGGAAAACCAAGACGATGGCTACGAGACGAGCGCAGGAGATGTTTTGACACCCAACTCGCATAGTTCGTCCACGCATTCGGTGACGCCCCAGCATCAGATGCAGCACGGCGGCCTTGGACATGTTGGGCAGAACAAGCACGAAGATCTGATCTCATCGCAGCAGAACGCCAACAATAATCAGCAGACGGCGGCAACCACGTCCAGCAGCAGTCCGCAGGTGCAAGCATCGAGCGGGCAAAGTGGACTGCCCGATCTTTCGATGGCCCAGAGCGTGAATGCGAGGAGCTCGAATAACGTTGAGGTTGCTCTGTCGAATGATCCCTACAGTTTCATGGCAGAAGAGATGAGTATTCTGTCACCGGGCGGTCAGCAGGCGGTAGATCTGCCGGGCACCTCAAATCCCGCTAGCTATTCGCCTGTGCCAGTTGCAGGATCAGCGCCCATTGCAGTCCAACAACAGTCCAACAGCATGTACAGCATCAAGGATCATCAGCAATCGTTGCAATCGGAGCAGCGCCCGCCAAACGGCGAGCCCCACCCGGAATCTCATAGTACAGATACCAGAATCGAATCCCAAGATGCCAACAACTCCAGCTGCGATCTAAATGCCAGGACAGGATCGGTGCCGAAGAGAAGGGGACGCAAAAAAAAGCTCATCGATGCGGATGGTAGTAGCATGCAAATGGTAGCTCCACAACAACTGTGGTAAGTTCCTATCCCAGGCCATAACCCTTATTTCACTCCTATTATAACCCTGTGCGAATCTGAATGTTATAGAGCATAGCTAAGACGGGGTTTCGGAGTGTGGAGAAATCGTTCAAAACGATTGCATGAAATTCCTCTATGCGCTAGACGACATTTCATGATAAAAAATATAGTACACTCTGCAAGGGTAAACAAAATATATAGAAAATATATTTACGGGGCTGGAAATCACTGAGTCGATGGAAGAGATCCAGTATGGACTCTTACTCATAGCTGGGCGTGCTCCGAGAGTCCATGAAGGTGTTGAGGAAACAAAGATTTAATAGGTTCATCGTATAGATTACTTAAATATAAGCATAGGGAATGAAATGAGTTGTGCTTAGTCTAAGCTGTCCTTGCCGTAGGTAGGAATAAGAGGGGGGTAGGGGGTAATTGTAGGTTTGTCTAGAGGTCACAGAGAAGACAGCCCACAAGAAGAGGAGCATTTATGTCGCCAAGTCCATGAAGGTATTGAGAAAACAAAGATTTAATAGGTTCATCGTATAGATTACTTAAATATAAGCATAGGGAATGAAATGAGTTGTGCTTAGTCTAAGCTGTCCTGCACGTAAGTTTGTCTAGAGGTCCCAGAGAATCCAGCCTACAAGAAGAGGAGCATCTATGTCGCCAAGGAGCAGGAAGACTACAAATGCCCATAAACTTTTTGTGCGGGCTTTAAAGCTAAGTATAAAGTCTAGTAATTAAGGGGGTGAGGGGTAATTGTAGGTTTGTCTAGAGATCACAGAGAAGACAGCCTACAAGAAGTGGAGCATCTATGTCGCAGAAAGACAACAACTGTCCATAAACTATTTGAGCGGGCTTTAAAGTATAAAGTATAAAGTCTAGTAATCAAGTCCGAAATGCGCTCAGTGTGCGCTTTAGTCCAATGTATCTCATTTATTCACTTTCATTCAAGTGCTGATTTATGTAAATTGTTTGCAACCTGAATTTGTTGACTGATTTGTCGTTTTTGTATCTTGAAACAGTGGCGGCAGGGATGGCAGCGGCGGATCCGATGATATGCTAAACATGAAGCCCAAGGAGCGCAAGAAGCACGATCGATTCAATGGCATGTCCGAGGCGGAAGTTATTAAGCGCACGATACCCGATCATCTTTGTGATAATCTTGATATTGTCATAGTGAGTTGTAAATTTCGTAAAGCAACACGAATGTCATCTATTTGATGGGCCACGAAATTGGAAGAGATTAACCTATTTATTCTCCAAAAACCTGCAGGTCGGCATTAATCCTGGCCTGTTCGCTGCCTACAAGGGCCATCATTATGCCGGACCCGGCAATCACTTCTGGAAATGCCTCTATCTATCGGGACTCACCCAGGAACAGTTGAGCGCCGATGACGATTACACGCTGGTCAAGCAGGGCATCGGGTTCACCAACATGGTTGCGCGTGCCACCAAAGGCTCGGCCGATCTGACGCGCAAGGAGATCAAAGAGGGCAGCCGCATTTTGCTTGAGAAACTGCAACGCTTTCGACCCAAAGTCGCCGTTTTCAATGGCAAACTTATATTCGAGGTTTTCTCTGGCAAAAAGGAGTTCCACTTCGGTCGCCAACCAGATCGCGTCGACGGCACAAATACTGTAAGCATATTTCAAACTGACCATCAATTAGAACTAAGCTTTAAGATTATCAGAACTAACAAGCTGAGTTGGGTACATCTGTAATTCCCAGTCGCTCAAACCGAATGTCAATTTTGAGTTTCTATTTGAAACTATATTCGCTTTATGTATATCGGGCAACCATAAACTAAAAATTTCAATATTTTGGGAAGGTTTTTTAGATTTAATCAAAAAAAATCCGTGGATGGGTTGATTATGCCAGCTATATGCAATACCAGTCCGAATTTAATACGATTTTGCTCATATGTGAACATATTAATGTTCGCAACTGGAATTTGATAAAGCGGTTAAAATTTGTTAATCATATTTGATAATCATCAAGTAGATGGGGTACAACGACTTCTTTGTTGATCCTCTTTAAAAGTCTCTGCAAATGTGCAGAAGGAGGCATCTCTGATCAAATAAATTATATATATTCGATGATCGAGCGTCTGTATGGCATCATTTATCTCAGAAACTACAAATGCTAGAGAATTCAAAAATATATTTACCTCCGTTTGGCATACGCAGATCGAGTTTATGGCTCTCTATTTGATGTTTCTCAAACAACAATATCGGCTTTAAGACTTGTTTTTTCTTCAAAGCAAAACTCGAGGATTATAGGAGCTATTTACACAAATTAAAAAATAACAAGTAACAGGTTCTAGTCCTTGAAGAAGCTTGTCCTTTCTAATTTACATCGATCTGGGCGCCAAGGGAATGTAAGCCACAAAAGGTACTCAGGAATATATTTATATTTAAATGTAAAGAAGGCAGCTAGACGGAGGCTCGACGCTGGACTAGATCACGCCTGCTTATGCTTAAGATTGCATATAACACACAATCCTTGGCTGTAACTGATTCAATCTTTATGCATCTTTTTTTCAGTATATTTGGGTGATGCCTTCCTCGTCGGCGAGGTGCGCTCAGCTGCCTCGCGCTGCGGACAAGGTGCCATTTTATGCGGCGCTGAAAAAGTTTCGCGACTTTCTCAATGGACTAATACCGCACATGGAGGAGTCGGAATGCGTGTTCACGGAGCAGCGCATAAGACAATGTTGCGAGCAGGAATCGCTCAAGGGCATGCCTCCAGCTGCTGCCAGCGCCAATAGCAGCCATACTATGGCCAATGATCTGAAGCAATCTAGTCTTATGTTTGGCAATGACAATGTCGTCGGCGGTGTCAGTGGCACTACTATTGATCCCGGCACAGATTGTTCCAATCAGGTTGTTGATAAACTGCTGCCGCACTTCAATGCAACTATGTCCAATGCGATACCACGTGACGGAGCAGGAGCAGGAGGCGGAGGAGGAGGAGGATTTATGTACGGCAATAATGATGAATCGATGAGAGCAACAGCGTCGGGCTCGATAACGGAGCACAACTATTTGTCCGTATTCGGAAATCAACATCAGTCACAACAGCCGCTGCCAGAGAAAAAGAAACGTGGCCGACCCAAAAAGATCAAGGGACAAGAGATGATTGATCCAACAAACGGGGCCAAGGTCACACTAACGCCTCAGCATGACTTTAATAATATACTGAATCTGTCCATGATTGCGGCAGCGGGTGCTGCAACCGGCAGCGCTGCCAGCAGCGAGATGCCCACCAAAAAAAAGCGGGGCAGACCCAAGAAGCTAAAGCCCACGCTCGATAATATACTAACAACAACAGCAGCAGGAGCAGCAGCAGCAGCAGCAGCAGCAGCAAAGCATCCGAATTCAGGCGCGAATCCTCCGCAGTCAGCAACAGTCACAACGAACAGCATGCACACGATTCCAATGGAGCACACCGCGTCGCCGCAGAGTAGCCATCAGGCGCCGCCCAGCCTGTACAACACGCCGCCGCCGTCTCACATATTGTACACAGCATCTGCATCGCCGATGGCGTCGCCGGCAGCTCTCAATTGCAGCTATTCGCACTCGCATGGTACACCGCCAGTGGGCCAGGTCGATCATCAGCAGCAGCAGCAGCAGCAGCATCATTTGCAGCAAATCACGGATCATTTGCCGGGCAATCATCAGGGCCAGGTCGCTGTCGGTATCAGGGATCAGCCGCATCTGGGCGAAACTCCGCCGCCAAGCTCACCGAATATGTGCAGCGTTGTTGATTTTGAGCCGCCGACGGATCGCAATGATGGACAGGACACAAATCTGGTTATGTCACATAAATCGCAGTCATCGTACCCCAGCTCAGTTGCGCAGCGCGACGCAGAGCCACTTTCGCATGTCCAGGAACATTATCAGCAGTGGCTATCGCCGGGCCAGAGTCAACAGCAATCCGCCCAAAAGGTTCACCAGCAAACACTTGAATCTCAGTCCTCGCCCGTCGCCGTCTCGCACTATCCGCAGCCCAACTACCAGCCAGACACTCCGGAGCATTGGCATCGTTTCGAGGAGCCCAGCAATCAGAGCAGGCCCTATATGCTGGCATCTCCGCACCAGCACAACCAGCACACCATCAATATGAGTAGTCCACAGTCTGGCCAAATTCAAGCGCAAGCCCAAGCCGCCTCCGATATGTCGCGCAAGAGTCTCTCAGGTCTCGAGTCCTTGGTCGATCAAATACCAACAATAAGTGAACACGAATCCAGTGCAATATCCTCGGCAACGGCAGCTGCAGCCGCGGCCGCTGTCGAAAGCCGTCTACTTGGCCTGCAGCAGCAGCAGCAGCAGCAGCAGCAGCAGCAAAAGCGCTGTCATCAGGAAAACGATGTTCATCCGGAAGCCACAACGAACAGCAATGTGATTAGCAATTTCTCTGTCAGCAGCCTGGCGGCTTCTGCGGCAACGACGCAAACGGACGCCCATTTGCCACAGCCCAGCAGGCCCGAGAGTGGCCATAGTATCAGCAACAATAACAACAACAACAACAGCAACAACAACGAGTATTCGAGCCAAGTGGGTTATCCGCATCATGCGAGCCATTTGATCAGCAGCGCGTTGGCGACAGCAGCAACTGGGGGCAATGCACAGGTGTTGTCGCCGCATCCGCATGCCCATCCGCCGCATCCGCATCCGCAAATGTATATGGATCATGCGCACATCACGTCGCACATGGCTCACATGCCGTCGGTCAATGTTAACTCAATGTACGGCTCGCCGTACGGGCCGCAGCATGGCACCTCGGCGCCGGATTACGGTCATGGACACTATGGCGTTCAAAATGCGGCACCGACGCTGCACGTGCCCAGCCCCAATTATCCACATTATGCCCATCCGTATGGTCACACGCCACCGCAGGGCAATTACACGGGCTTCGCACATGCCCATCCCCATGCCCATCCGCATGCCCATCCGCATCATCATCATCATCATCATCACGGCCATGCGGCGCACCATTTGAGCGTCTTCGAGCGACTCAAGCCGTCCGACATAAGCGGCTACAGCGGCTTCTGATGGCAGCAGGACCAGCAGGACCACCACGACTAACAACAACAAGAACAACAAATACGATACGAAGCCGGCGGCGCGTGATCTAAACACGGATGCGGCCCCTTTCGCCCCTCGCCCAGCAATCTCCGGCTAGGCCGTTTATACTTATATAGTTTAAGTAAATTTTACAATTAAATAAGATAACCAAAGACTCCGCCTAATAAATTTCTTTTGTAAGCATCAACGGACAATTAATATTACTTAGATCTGTGTGCGTGCATATGTATGTATTATCATAGTAGTCTCATACAATACATATGTATACATTCTCTCTATCTCTCTTTGTCTTTGTGGGTATGATGTAAAAACCGATATTTAATATATATACATTACGTTACGTCGTAGTAAACAGCATAATTCGTTTTACCAGTAGACATACTACATATATATGTTAAGGAACTGTCATCTAACTAATCACAAGTAAAAATCTCCCAACAATTTGTGTACTTTAAGTTCGAATTCGAGATATGTATGTGTCTGTGTTTTCTTCATTGAGATAATCCTGATTTAAATCCGTTCTGTCCAGACTGATTTTATTAGCGAAAATCAACACATTTTGAAAATAACAAAGCAAAAAAAAAACGTGATATGGAATAGTCATTATTATTGTGTTTTAAACACATAAGTTTAGAGAGTTTCGCGCCTTTGTCTGTAAATATGATATGTTTCGGTTCCCGGTTCAAATCTAGCTTTCCGTTTCCATAAGCCAAGGCTTGCACTTTATTTAGCTTTGGTGTGTAAAATTTGGTTATATTACATATTTACAGAATTTGAAAAATTTGTAAAAATACGCACAAATTTCGGCTTTTTTGGGGCAACCTATTCGACCGTAGTTTGATCCATTTTAAAGTTTGTTTTGCAATTGAATCTTTGTAAATGTCAAATTGTGCCGTAGGTAATTTCTATTTGCAAATAGCTGAGGCTCGAATACACTTACTGATTTAAGAAACTATTTGCAAATATAATAAATATTATATGTAAACAAATTACTTGTAGTTCATCTTTTTAGCAGATCAATTTCTCTAATCAAACAGATTAAATATAATATATATATATGCATATAGTCCTGGTGAGCCTAGAGGACCGAATCCCTGCAAAATGCGCATGAAAACGGTCCAGAAATATATATATATATGCTTTTTTGCTTTCAGTACCCCTTTAACATAGCAAGATTGTGGATATGCAATGCAATTCTTCATCAAAAATAAATTTTATTTCGTCTGCTACTGGGCATTCCTGTTCGCCTGGTACTTCAGCCGAATTTTCGTTGTAATCTGGCACTCGGCTGCTCCTCCGCATGCCCCGTTCGGGTATGCAATGGAATTTTTCACTCGTAAATTTTTTAGTTCGTTTACCTGCTGCGCATTTCTGTTCGCCTGGTACTTCAGCCGAATTTTCGTTGTAATCTGGCACTCGGCTGCTCCTCCGCATGCCCCGTTCGGGTATGCAATGGAATTTTTCATTCGTAAAATTTTTAGTTCGTTTACCTGCTGCGCATTTCTGTTCGCCTGGTACTTCAGCCGAATTTTCGTTGTAATCTGGCACTCGGCTGCTCCTCCGCATGCCCCGTTCGGGTATGCAATGGAATTTTTCATTCGTAAAATTTTTAGTTCGTTTACCTGCTGCGCATTTCTGTTCGCCTGGTACTTCAGCCGAATTTTCGTTGTAATCTGGCACTCGGCTGCTCCTCCGCATGCCCCGTTCGGGTATGCAATGGAATTTTTCACTCGTAAATTTTTTTAGTTCGTTTACCTGCTGCGCATTTCTGTTCGCCTGGTACTTCAGCCGAATTTTCGTTGTAATCTGGCACTCGGCTGCTCCTCCGCATGCCCCGTTCGGGTGTGCAATGGAATTTTTCATTCGTAAAATTTTTAGTTCGTTTACCTGCTGCGCATTTCTGTTCGCCTGGTATTTTTGCCAAATTTGCGTTCAAATCTCACGCCCCATCACAGCAGCAGCTGTTAACAGTGGTATGTTAAGTGACAGCTGCTTAACAGTGGCATGTTAACTTACAGCTAGTTTAATGTTAAATAACAGCTGCAGCTGCTTATTAACAGCGGACTGTATTTCAGCAGAATTTTGATTTAAAAATGTGAGCCAACGGCCGGACGCAGTGCAATGGGGACTTTGCGACCGTTATTTTTTAAACCTTAATTTAATAGTGGATAGTTTTTAAGAGAATTTTGTTGGGATTTGGAACTATTGATTCGCCAGGACTATATGTAGGTATAGTAAAACCAAGGATAGGAGGGACGGCTGTTTTTTTTTACTCTCTTCTTCCTTTTTTTAAGTACTCTTCATTACACTCAGTCCAAAGCTGTGAAATATATGTATATATTTTTAGAATTTGTAAAGTTAAGGTAGATCGATCGATCAATTGCTAAATGTGACAAAACAGATTAAAGAAATAAGAACAAATGTGTGTACATTTTCGCATGTTTTTATTTATAATTTTATAATATCTGCACATCTTTTGCCATTCATTTATTATATGTATTTTTATAGGAACTTTATAAATATGTATTTTTATTTTGTAAATTCTATGCAATTATTGCAGCAACTCTGATTAACATTATGAATATTGTGTACCTGTACCTACACTTACAAGAATGTACGTATGTATGTGGATGCATATGCTATGCTATGTATGTGTGCGCGTCGAGGGAAATCATATGTATGCATGTTAAAATACAGGTAATTATTTTGGGTGGTTTGGCTACTCAATTTACCATTATTTAATTGCCCATTCATCGATGTTCGTGCATGCATTCGTACATACATACATACATACATACATGCATATATACAAACATCTTTCCGTTAAACTCATATGCATTTCTGTGCGTGTACATATATATATAGAGAGAGACAGAGAGAGGGAAATAATATATATTGTTATGTCTCTCAATGCAGACTGTTCTACCGTTATCATTGGAAATGATGCATGTGTGTGTGTGTGTGTGTATGTGTGTGGGGGGCAAGCAGATCCATAAGCACTTATCAGATATAGTGATATGTCATATGCCTACCAATCAATTTACGGAATGTGTGCAATAGATCTATAGGACTTAATCATCCAAGTATTATTACATATATGTATATGGGAGTCACTATGTGTGTGTGTGTGTGTGTGTGTGTGTTTGTTTTTTGTTTTCGGTATTATTACAAACGACTTATGTATTTAATTATGGGCGAAAGCAAATAGTTATGCATCAGTAATATATATTTATATATCATATATAGTTATACATACACACATATATATAAATATATATATATATATATATATATATATATATATATATATATGCATTTAAAACTTTATTTATGTATATGCATGTAAATTTGGTGTGTTTAACATTACAACTAATTCAATTTGCTGCGAGGTTTCTTTTTCGTTTTGAATTTTTGCATTATTTGTGTAAACATATTTTACGTGCACCACCTTAAACATAATACACCTGTCTATATATATATATGCATTTATATATATATATATATATGGTATATGGTATATATTATACTGGATGTATGTATGTGCGCTTTCTTAGAGGCTAAGAATTTGTTATATTTTTAATACTATAGGAACTTTTAATTAAAGTTTGTTCTTATTACAATTAATTGCAAGAGTTTCGCTTGCTTTTATTCCAGCATATATATGTTATATATATATATATATATATATATGTTAGTTCTATACATATTTCAGAGTTCATGCTTCAATTGTCTGTCCTTAGTATGAGCGTGTTTTTTATTTATTTTCGAAAACAATTAAATGCTAATGCTAATGCTAATGTTATTGTTATTGCATAAACTGACAAGGAATGTCCAAGATAAAAACATTGTGTAAGTAACAAAAATAGAATTTATGCTTAGTGACAAATTAGTTATTTGTTTATAACGATCAATCTAGAGTATTTAAAATGTTGAATAATTGAGTTGCAGTATTTCGAATATATATCCAATAGTAAAATAGCAAAAAAATATAATAGTAAAATACGACAGAAGTAAACACATACTATACATATATATGTATATATATCCAGATAAATTTGTTCTTATACGATATTACAAAATTGATTAAAAATGTCTGTTAAATAATTGTGGTAAGAAAAAAGAAATTGCCAGTCTTTTGTTTTATGTGGATGTTCTCTTTTTATCTGTTTATATTTATGCTGCATGTGAACTTGAATGTGAATATGTATCTAGATACATTTGTGTGGATAAGTTCGTTCTTGTTGCTTTACACATAACGGTATTATATTCAGCAGGTGAGCTTTGACACCGGACGCTCGACTCGCTGTAATGGAAGCCTTTTATAACAAAACAGAATTGAACAAAATAAAAAACTATAAATTTACATAATTGTGAAATAGTTTTGTCGCTTGAGAAACCTGCACACCTGCACACCTGCTTCACCTGATTAGGTGTGCGGGGTGAGAGAATCTGATCTTTGAGATCTACAAAATTTACTACTCAGAAGAGTTATTATCTGAAATCTACATTTTATCGATTTGAAATAAACGCAGAAATGTCTTACATCCATTAAACTAATAAAAAACGAGAAGGAAGGGCTATCTTCGGCACGCCGAAGATTTAATACCCTTGCAGACCCAACCTTTTCATAATGCTCATAGTGCTTTGCCCGTATCTAAGAAGTACAGGGAAATAGTTAATGACAGTTAATTAACCGAGTATGGTTAAAATGTCTTAAAAAACAAAAAAGTTTTCCATACAACAACTTAATTTCGACCGATCGTTCCTATGGCAGCTATATGATATAGTTGTCCGATCTTAATAGGATTTTGCATATATATGGGGGGCATTGTAAAAATAATAAATATCAAGTTTGGTCAAGATATCTTGACAAAAAAAAAATTTCCATACAAAAACTTAATTTTCGACCGATCGTTCCTATGGCAGCTATATGATATAGTTTCCCGATCTTAATAGAATTTTGCATATATATGGGGAGCGTAGTAAAACTAATAAATACCGAGTTTGGTCAAGATATCTTGAAACACAAAAAAATTTTCCCTACAAAAACTTAATTTTCGACCGATCTTTCCTATGGCAGCTATATGATATAGTTGTCCGATCTTAATAGAATTTTGCATATATATGGGGAGCGTAGTAAAACTAATAAATACCGAGTTTGGTCAAGATATCTTGAAACACAAAAAAATTTTCCCTACAAAAACTTAATTTTCGACCGATCTTTCCTATGGCAGCTATATGATATAGTTGTCCGATCTTAATAGGATTTTGCATATATATGGGGAGCGGAGTAAAACTAATAAGTACCGAGTTTGGTCAAGATATCTTGAAAAACATAAAAATTTTCCATACAAAAACTTAATTTTCGACCGATTGTTCCTATGGCAGCTATATGATATAGTTGCCCGATCCGAAAAGAATTTTGCATATATATGGGGAGCTTAGTAAAACTAATAAGTACCGAGTTTGGTCAAGATATCTTGAAAAACATAAAAATTTTCCATACAAAAACTTAATTTTCGACCGATTGTTCCTATGGCAGCTATATGATATAGTTGTCCGATCTTAATAGAATTTTGCATATATATGGGGAACGTAGTAAAACTAATAAATACCAAGTTTAGTAAAGATAACTTTATAAACAAAAATGTTTTTCATACAAGAACCTACTTTTCGACCGATCGTTCCTATGGCAGCTATATGATATAGTGGTCCGATCCAGCTGGTTTTGACATATGAGCTGCGTGCAACAGAAAGAGGGACTTCTGCAAAGTTTCATAAAGATAGCTTTAAAACTGAGAGACTAGTTCGCATAGAAACAGACAGACGGACAGACGGACAGACGGACAGACGGACATGGCTATATCAACTCGGCTGTTGATACTGATCAAGAATATATATACTTTATGGGGTCGGAGATGTCTCCTTCTATGCGTTACACATTTCACGACAAAATTATAATACCCTCTGCAAGGGTATAAAAAATAGATCCTGATAAAGTGAAACGTAAACCCCTTTTTAGATAAGATAGGAGAGAGTCAGAAGAAGCTATTTAATGACTTTATGTCCTGTCGATATGGCGATGTCCTTTAATACGAATATATTGAATATTTTTAGGTATCTACAGTCGATTAGCTTATAAATCATAAGTTAATCAGAAATTTTGGAAATTTATGTTGCCGGATCCTCGCTTCATATCATAGATCTCTTTAGTATAGTCCTTTTTATTGAATATTTTTTGTAACCAGGACTCAATTATCGATTTTCGCAAGGAATGCTCTTCTTCTTCCATTGCTCACAGTTTTTAGGAATATGATATGAAATGGAGGAATATAGAACAGACAGGGTTATATCGACGGGGCTGTGGAAAGAGTTCAAAAATATATATAGATGTGAACGGGGAGATGTCTGCTTCAATGTGTTCCACAATTCAGATACTATAAGAGCGCCTATACAGTTGTATTAATTACAAAATAAAAAACAACAAGGTTTGAGATTCCTTAAAGCAAGAGGATATTCTAAGAAGAAATTTATGAATGTGCCTAAATAACTTTATACACATTAGAAGCTTTTATCAGGAGAAATTGCCTGCTTTTGCCCGGGATTTAAAAAAATGACCCTAAACCCATTCTTATCTGTTTAGACACGACTTTTATGAGTTAAAACACGCGCTCTCCAAGTTAAAGATAATTGATAAGTATGGATTAAAGTTCCAATTCAAATGACTTTCGACCTCTAAGGTCACACTGGTCTCAGCAAAAAAAAATCGGGTTTCAAGCCGATCGCAGGATACACTAAAAACGTTCATTCAACTGCTTGCCAAACACTCCGCAAATGTTTGGGCGATCAATCAGTCAGTCAGGACAAACAATTTTAATTATAGATATATATAGATGTCTGTGCCTTCGAGTCAAGACAAAGTACATGAATATGAATATATATATATATGTATATATGCTGACCATTTCTATGTGTACGTACACATTTGTAAGCATGCATGGCAAAGTAAAACATTGGCACATTTTCAAAAATATGTTTTACATATACATACATCAGTTATCTGATGCACGTTGATGCACATACACTTTCCAAGCTGATGTAACGCATATGCGAAATTAAAATGTTGGACAGGGATCCATTGATTATTGAGCTGCGTTTGATATATCTGATATATGTATGCTGATCAGATCAAAAGCCAACCCATTTTGGAAGGTGTATGCAATTCTCGGCGCGCCGAAACTATATATATATATATATATATATATATATATATACAATAAACTTAAATCTGAGTTTACTGTATGTAGTTTTGTTGTATTGTTGTATTTTCAACATAGTAATTAGTAATATTTAAATAGAAAATAAAGGCATAAAGCAATACAATGCTAGGAACTCAGTTTGCATCTCTCTAATTCAAAGGTTCTCATCTACACACAGGACCTGGAGAGACTCTATTCTCTCTCCCAGTTGCGTACATATGTTTGTTTGTATGTATGTATGCATAAACTAGAGGGTATTCATGTTTTGCGAAAGGACAATTAAGTATTTAGTACACTACGCCTTACTCAAAAACAGATAAGGTAGAGCGAGAACTGCTTTAGCTACACGGACTTCTTCTTCTTCGTCTTCTGATTATTTCGTATCGCATGATTTTTATCATTTTGCTCATTCATTTGTTTTTAGTTTTTAGTTTTAGTTTTTGATATAATTTTGTTAACATTATTGCTACATATATTTTGAATAGTTAGGAACACTTCCGTATAGTTTGTAATTCTTATTAAATTATTAATCTCTCGTTTCTGTTAATTTACTTATACATAGGTTTATGTATATATTTAGTTACATGAAATGTCATGCATTAAATTTCTTTAAAATAGGAACTTTCAAGTTTTCATAGTATGTAAATATATCTTATTATGTTATGCAAGTATACGCATATGTTCTAAAACTTTCTCGTTATTGTTTTGCATAGTTATGTGTGCATTTTTACTCCTTGTCCTCCCTTCGATTCCATGCCATGCCATGATGGTTACGTCAAGTGATAGTAATAAGGATGTCTGTTAAATATACGCTGAAATCTGTAATGAGAGTAATCTGTAATCATGTAATACATAAGTATACATATATGTGCGGCATTATCTAACTTACCCGTCGGCCGAGAGTCGCCCAGTTTTAAAGGACTCCAAATTATTTGCCACCTATAACTGTTAAAAAATTTGTTTACTACTTCATAGCCAAGAGTGCATAGATGGGATGAGGGAAAAAAGAATCACGAGAGAACAACTAGCAGATACCCTGTACCCAACATACAATTGTCCCAAAAACACATTCGTACAAGAAGAATATCCAATACGAACGTATATGGAGAGGAAGGTATATATAAATATTGTCAATTCCCAAACATTTGTTTAGGCTTAAGAACCTCAATAATACAATATCAATGCGAGTATCTACGGACGGACAGACATATATGTAGATATTATCGTGTTCCCCCGATGAACAATATATGCCCAAATTTTGTTTTCGCAGATATCTTCTTCTCTTGTTACATAATATAATAATTGTCCTTATCCCATTTTAAGCAGGTACAGGGTATACAACAAATGCAACAAAAGCAAAAACAAACAAACAAACAAACAAACAGAAAAACAAATTTAAAATAAATATAAAGAATAATTGTGTAAAATTTGAGTCAAATAATGTTTTATTTTTTTTGTACAGACTTTTAAAAATAAAATAATCGGATTTGTAATAAAATGTATGTATGTGTATTACATAAACACACTCAAGCAAAACATTGTTTTCATTTGAGGTATGTGCTACTTAAGCTATCGATCAGCGAGATTTAATATGTGTGTATGTATGTATATGTATGTATAATTCGAACGAAATGCTGCATACTAGGCTTTATACGACAAAAACCGCCCCGCAAATAGTCTCTTATAGTCTAATAAATTCGAGCTCTAGCAAGAGCCGCAACAGATATTGTAAAGCTGGGATTGAAAATACATTATATGTATATGGCTTTATATAGAAATCTTTATATATAGACATTCAGACATATAGAACCCCAGATCTTATATAAAGCTATGGCATATCTAAACATTGATTAAATGTATATATCCGTGCTTCAAACGATATTAGGACTTAACTTTTATTCTCGACTCTTCAAATAAAATTGATGTCACTTTTCTAACTAATAGTTATGCATTTCAATAATTCAATAAAACAGTTAAGTTATGAGCAAATTTTTAAATAAAAGTTCATTAATAAGAATTAGGGCTCTGTTTAAAATAAAATAATAATTACTTCAATTCTAGTGTCGAAAGATACAGCAGTTCTTTTTTAAAGAAACGATTTTTTGTATATCCCAAATTGGGAATTCTAAAAGGTTGTCAAGGAATTTGGAATGGATCTTCGTATGACATAGAAGAAGCTATATTCAAGTTTAAACTCTCGGATACTAAATTGAGCACGACACGATTACTATTTGTTCACATTTAAAATGATTCGAAAACTATTTACAGGATCAATATCGGGTATGTTTTATTAATGGAACTGCTTTTAAAAACAAGCGGAATTCTAGGTGTAGGCTGGATAGTTGTGGTAATTTTGAATGGTTCAGCAGTTTTTCGCACTATTATTTGTTGATATGACGGATCCGTAAGTCAGTAAATTAATCAGTCGGATATATGTATATAGACAAAAGCTTAAAATAGAAGCTGTGTGTGTTTGATAAGAGACTGAGACTGAAGAAGACTGAAGTATAGGATTCCATTCGGAAGAGAGGAAAAGAGTCAATGATAAAAAAATATCAAAATGGGCGGATTTTACGTACAAAGCCAAGTACAACAAGTATGAAAATATTGTAAATATGCGTATATATAGTACATACAGAAGATATATAAATGAATATTCATTTATTTGAATTTGGAATTGGAATTTCATTGCATACATACACACATACATACATATATGTACGTATTAATTTGATGAATTAATTGATTCATTAATTGATTCATCAATTGATTCATTATGAATGTTATACGTAAGCTAGAACACTTGAAGTGTTGAGTGTTAATTGGAAGATTCGAGTCGCCTAATCTTATTTACTTTTCAGTTGTGTGGCAATCAAGTCACATCCATCCTACTATACATATATATATATATATGGTATATATCATATCGGTTATGAATAAATGTTGCGAGGCATATGTTAATTAATACTAATCAATATAGTATAGTACTTAATTATTGTTTAAAATCAAATTTCGTTTAGTCTTTGACATTAGGTTTTGCGAATGCTAGAGTGCTTTATCTATAGCTATATCTAATTCTATATCTATATATCTGTATCTGTATAGTATGGTACATCGGACATGTCTTGTTTTACATACAGACATGTGCATATGAGGAATGTACAATGGTTAACTACTAATACATACTTATGTATCTTAGTGGACAGTCCTTAATATTTAGCTAATGAGCTGCAATGTTGTGATGCAATGCAAGTATGTTATGTATGTTATGTATGTAAATGAAAAAAAACATACCGGAAACGAGAGTCTGAATAACAATTATTGTTTGCATCAATTGTGTACATCAAATCATACCGTAAACAACACAAAAACAACACGACGAAATCATACAACTAAAACATATACATATATATATATATGTATATATATGTATATATATAGAGAAATCAAATAATATATATAATAATATATACCGCCGGGCTGCTGATCCACGTTTACACACGCTTCATCATATCAAAATACTAGACGGAGTTCGCAATTCTTACCCGTGATGTGATTGCGATTGAATAGCTGTTGCATTAGCTCCCGACTTCCGCCGGATGCGCTCTTTCTGCCCGGCTCCGGCAACCCGTCGCTATCGTTGTTGACAGAGACAGCAATATCGCCGGACTCAGTTGCCCCCGCCGTCGTCGTCGTCGTCGTTGCCAGCAGGCGAGGCTCAGTGCCAGCTGAGGGCGCCATGCTGCCGCCGCTGCCGGCATTGGAGACCATATGCTGGAGGAGAAACGCCTTGGAGAGGCTATAGAATCGCCTCTCCCGGTCGTCGCGGCAATCGTTGTCATCGCTGCCGCTGGCATTGCTGTGGGCATACAGCTCGCTGGTCTGCTCGAGCAGCTCCTTCATTTTGCAGATGTGCTCCACACTGAATGCGTGCTTCTGCATGTTCACCTGCGGCACCTGGCACAATTGACAGTCCTGCAGATCGGCCTCGGAGGCAGTGGCGGCGGCAGCTGCCAGTGCCTCCTGGGTCTTGCTGTTGTTGCTGTTGCTGTTGCCGGCCTCCTTGCCGCTGGATCCGTCGAAGCTGTTGTTGTCATCCGAAATGTGTGCGTATTGGCGCTGATTCCTTGACTTTTTATCTTTGGCCCGTGAATTTTGAAACCAAACCTGAAAGCCCAATGCGAAAGCATCCAATTATTTACGGGCGTTTAGTACGAATTTTAGATCAAAAGATTCCTCAATTTTCGAAAAATCGCCAACAAATTTCTATACATATTTTCTAGTTTTTTCAAAAATATCTTATATTTTAATTGTGATCCCAAATCCCAGGCTGGCTTTTCGAGAATAAATTTTCTAAAATTTCATAGAGCTACGTTCTTCTATATTCCAGGCTGAATTGAATGAAATTGAATTGAAAGAAGATCTTTTTTCGAAAATCGAAGAAATAATAAAAAAAATAGAAAATCAATTAATTAAAGTTTACAAATACATAGATGAAAAGATTCCTAAATTTTAGAAAATCGCCAACAAATTTCTATACATTTTCTAGATATCTTATATTTTAATTGTGATCCAAAAAAAAAAAAAAATAAAATTTCATAGAGTTACGTTCTTCTATATTCCAGGCTGAATATAGAAATTGAAATGAAAGATCTTTTTTCGAAAATCGAAGAAATAATTTAAAAAAAAAATAGAAAATCAATTAATTAAAGTTTACAAATGCACGCGCTTCTTTTTCAATTCAAGAAGTTACAAAATTGTCAACTGTTCGATAGTCAGATATTTTTAAACCTATTAAAAATGGGTAAAAATGGGTATGATCGGTTTATGCAAATTCATGTTACAGGCAGCAGGAAGCCTCTTCGATCTCATAAAGTATATATATATTCCAGATCAGTCGATCTAGCCATGCCCGTCCGTCTGTCTGTCCGTCCGTAAGGATCTCAGAACCTATCAGAGCTAGAGACTTGAAGTAGATCTTCCAGGTGCCCAAGCAGTACGAATTTGTTAACGATACACGATAACTTGCCCGTTTCGAAATAATATCCCGATTTTTTAGTCACAAATTTTACTTGTAGCTTCTAGGATAGAATACACTTTTCTTTTACCATAGCTACAAATCATGTAATTTAATTAATTGCAACTATAGGAACATTCTGTAGCACGATAAGATCTACTGCTCGAAATTGAGATCAACCGAAGTTATTAAAGAAGACGCGAGGTTATATGTATGTATATATCGGCAAGCCACGCAAGTGCAAAGGGAAAAAACTTTTCTGCGCATCTGCACATGGACTCGCATGCATAAAAAAAAGGAACTACACCTGCTATTTGATCTGGATTTTTTTGTTCAGCTACGATTCCAGTTCAGGGAACTAACTTTTTTAACAATATACATATATCATATATCATATTTCAATGGGTATAAGGCGATTAACGCAATGGATCACACGTTCAATCAATGAGCTCAGAAATAGTTACTAACTTAGGTAAGTTTTTATTTCCTACACATTAATATAGACATTATAAATGGCCTACGCTTATCGGGATTTATTTACGGGGAATAGGATTTTTACCTTTACGATGTAAGCATAAATTTGGCCAATCGTTTCATTCAAATATTACCTGCGAATTGCCAACGTCAGCTGTGTCTAGGGACATGATATCGTTATCGTTATCGATATCGATATCGATAAAATGCTAACTCCTTGCCCATATAGAGTCCGATATTTTGTTGCGGGTCTTGTCGACATCTATGTATATCTGGTTGACTGTTGGGTAACGTTGCGAGTAACTAATTGTCTTTCACTAAATTAAACAAATAAAGAAATAATAATAAAAAACAATACAAAAAAATTAAAGCAAAATATGTATACATTATAAAAACATAAACTAAATATAATGGAAAACACATTTCTTCGGTTTGCCGAAGTTCTGTTAAGATGTTTAGAAGGTTACCCAACACTAATACCTATACTACTGGAAAGTGCACATATATGACAGACTAAAACCCGGCTCGAATGATAATATTGATAAGGTAAGTGTCCCCCCCTCCCCCTCCAAGCCTGCTGCTCATATTAGACATTGCATCACATAGACAAATAGAAAACATATTTGTTGGCCGGCTCGAAATATTTTCATATTCAAATATTTTGAAATATGGAAAGGTCGCCATCAACAAATGGAAAACCTTGATTTAGAGAGTATATTTTGGTATATATTGCGAAGGAGAGACTAGATTTTCGACTTACTTGTACGACGCGTTTTTTAAGATTTACTTTCTTGGATATCTCCTCGAGCATTTTGCGGCTGGGATTGGACTCGGTTTGGTAGCACTCATACAGGAAGTTCAATTGATCTGGAAGTATCGTGGTGCGCAGCCGCTTGTTTTGCTTGGAAGGAGCGCTCAACTGCACCGTCGAGTCCAAGGGCAGGCAATCGTTCGCTTTGACAGCGCCAGCGGAGGCGCCAGCAGCGACGCCAGCAGCGGCGCTAGCAGCGACGCCAGCAGCGGCAGATAGGGCGACCTTTGGGCTTAGATTATCGTCGTCGTCGTCGTCGTCATTGAATGTCAACATTTGTGAATTATTTTCAATCATGGTTGCGTCGAGAAAGTCCTCCAGATTTTGAAAATACTGTGGCTTTTCGTTATCGCTGGCTTTTCGTTTGATGATTTCGCTGCTGCCGCCACAATAAGGTGATCTTTCGCTTGCCCCATTGACAACTGCCTCATCCATGGATCCGATCGAACTGGGGGCAACTACTACTTGCAAGTTTTCCATTTGTTGCTCGATCTTGTTTTCCTTGGTGTCAAAGGATAGCTGATCTTCGTTTCGATCCACATTCATATCGATGTGGTTGTTATTCAGTTTCTTATGCAGGAACTCATCCCTCGGATCGTTCTGCGGTTTGGTCGCCGCACAAAGTCCGTTTTGGGAATAAGATTCTCCTTTGAGATTCTCGTGGCCGTGCTCGAGCTTAATCTTCTGGTCCTCCTGGCTGCCGATCAAATTGTTTGCTTCATCCGCCGTCGCGTTCGTCGGCGGATGCGACGACGGCTGCGATTCTGCGATTCTGCGATCAGATGTTGTTTGTGGGGGCGAGGCAGCTAACTGAAAAAACTTTTTCGACTCGTTTAGCTGATAGTATTGCAGCAGAAACTCAATGGTTGGCTTTTTGCTCGAGCTAAATGACGACTGATGCTTCGCGGAGGAGTCCTCATTTTTGCGATAGTATTCCAGTAGAAAATCATAGCTGCTGATCTTCTTCAGCTCGCTCTGCTGATAGAAATTGCTCAGGAATTCCAGCTCCAGATCCGACTCGTTTCCCCCCTGATGCTGCTGCTGTAGGAATTGCTGCTGCTTGAGCTCGGGATTGGTTTCATGCTGCATAAAGTATTGGTATAGGAACTCGTATTTCTTTTGTGTAGTCTCAAATTCTCCCATCGACGATGCCTCCTCTGCATTGGATGAGCTTTCGGAGCATTTCCTCTTCTTTGCCGGAGGCGGCTGTTGACTTTGCTGCTGCTGCTGCTGCTGCTGGGCCGCCTGCTGCAATCCTTGCAATATGGAGCCAAAGGGACCGTAGGCGGTTTCCGCCGGATTCGACGACTGATGGTGCCCGGCGGCGGGAAAGAGGGCCGGGCTCATTAGGTGCATCAGTTGATGCTCGCGCAATAGTTCCAATTGATTGAACTGCATTTCGCATTTGTCGCACTCGAACTTCGGCACTCTCTGCTGCTGCTGGTCCAGGCTATTGCTGCGCTCCCGCTGCGGTGGTGTTGGCGTCGTCGACGGACTGAAGTCGGTCAGGGACGAGGCCTTGCTAAACAGATGCTGCGGCGAGGGTGAGCCGAACGTTTGGCTGCCGGTATGGGCTGCTGCTGATGCTGCCGCAGCAGCGGCGGCGGCAACCGCAACGGCAGCTGCCACATTTTGTGGCGCCAAACCCAAACCTGCCGCCGCCGCCCCGCCATGATGATGTATGTCCATGGAGGAATTGGAGTCCTCGGAGCTTAGATTGTGGGCTATTTGGGCGGCAGCGATTTGTGCCTTGGCGGACTTCTTGTTGTTCTCCTCCTTGAAGCAGTGGTTCTTCTGATGGCGTATCAGCTCGTAGTAGCGCTGAAAGACCAGATTGCACTTCTTGCACGCATAGTTGATGTTCTGCTTTTTGGTCTCCTCGCTCTCGTAGAGCGTATTGTTCGGCTGGTTCTCGTAGATTTTGCGCTGCTTTTGGCGCGCATTCTGAAACCAGACAACAATCACGCGCGGCGACAATAGCAGCAGCTTGCTCAGATACTCCAGATCGCTGTCCTTTGGATACGAATTGTTCTCGAAAAACTCTTGCAGCACCTTGATCTGATAGTCGGTGAAGCGCGTTCGATTCGCGCGCTTACCGCCGGACGTCGACGACGACGAATTCGACGAGTTCGACGAGTTGCTCTCCAGCTGGACACATGCTGACGCCGCCGACGCCGCTGAGGCTCCTGAGACTGCTGGCAACGATGCGGAGCCGGCAGTTGTTAGCTTCTCGAATGATTTGCCCGCGATTTGCAGCTTCTTGGGCGGACCCATGTTGCTGCCGATATGCTCCAGCTGCTGGCTCAGTAAATCGTTCATGCTGTTGTACAGATTCGGCGTCGGCGGCCGCGACAGGACGTCGGAGCTGCCGCTTTCCGACTTGGTCTCAAAGCAATTGATCTGCTGCTGTTGGTGCTGCGGCTGGCTCTGATAGTGCTGCTGCTGCTGCTGCATGGACGACGACGATGATCCAGTTGGCTGCATCGAGGCGGCGTCATGCATCAGGTCCTCGTTCGGGTTCGGATTGACCGGATCTGACGTCTCGGCCTGCTGCTGCTGCTGCTGCTGTTGCTTGAGAAACTCAAATACTTGCTCCTGTTGCTGTTGCAGCTGTCGTTGGTTTTTATGAAACGAATAGTCACTAGCCGAATTATCATCCTGCGGCTCGGCCTTTATCTGTACCTCCAATGGCAAGCTCAAGACGCTCAAATTATCCGGCTGCTCCGGCTTGGCATTGATCAGGTGGTCGGCATGCGTCTTGAAATAATCCGATATGTTGCCGCTTAAATTTGTCGCGGATGCCGCCTCCGATGACACCGCACTCGCACCTGCCTGATTGTTAGCAGTTGTTGCCGCTGCTGCTGTTGGCGGTAAAGGTAGAGGTAAAGGGGCGACCGGGTCCGGCAGCGGTGTCACCTTGGTTTGGCCGGTGCGTTCGTACTCCTCCAGATTGAGCGTAGTCGATGGCGGATTATTAAAGTTGTACGGCGAGTCCTTGTTGCGCTGCCGCTCCTTAAACAAAGTGTTCCGGAACCAATGCTTGACAACCTGTGTGAATATTAAAACAAAATGATTATTCCTTTGATTCAGTCACATATTTCATGTAATTATTTTTTGTCTCTGGCACCTTCATTGGCAGATTGGCCTTCTGTGACATTTCCATGATGCTCTCCTCGCTGGGCGAGTTATTGATGTCGAAATGGGCCCGCAAAATCTTTAGCTGATCGTCCGTGATGCGGGTGCGTGCGCGTTTCTGATTGCTGCTCAATTGTTGCTGTAGAATAATAGTGCAGAGTGGATTAGAGAGAGATCTACATATGCATTCGATTCGATTTACCTGATTGTTGTTGTTGTTGTTGGTCACATTCGACTGCGGCATCATGTTGTTGATGTTGTCGCCGCCTGCACTGCCGGCGCACTTTTGCTGCCGCTCCGACTGCAGACAGGCAGCAGAGCTGCCGCCGGACACCGATGTCTGGCCTGGGGCAATGCCATTGTTCTGGATTCCTCCGGTTGCGGCTGCCGCCGCTGCGGTTGTGCCGCTGGAAGTGTTGGCTCCAAAGATTAATGGAGGCGCTAGATTCATGAAATTGAGCGACATCAAATGATGAAACTGCATCAGATTGAGCATGTCCACCGGATTGATGGGCATGCCCGATGCAGCCGCCGCGGCGGTCAGCTGTTGTTGTATCTGCTGCAAGTTCTGCATACTCTGAAGTCCGTGAAATGACTGCTGATTGCCGAAGGGACCCGGCTGCAGCGGCTTCACCTGCAGCTGATGCATGCCGCCCGGAGACATGGCCATTGGATTATCTGCCTCCTGCTGCTGCTGCTGCTGCTGCTTGAGCAACGCTGCGGTCAGCGCGGCAAAGTGCTGCTGCTGTTCAGTTGAGGGATCATCGAACGCGTTCGGCGACAGCTGATCGGAGAGCTGATCCTTCGATTGTGTCTCGAATTGAAACGGCGACCGGGAGCGCTGCGGTGACTGCTTGACAGACTTGTTTGTCGTTTTGGCAACTGAAAGGGGAAGTTTACAATTTAAATTTCTTTCGATCTGCAGGACTTCTTCTTCATATCAATTGTCTGCGTTAAATAATGGATCTATTCAAAGGACTTGCCTAACTTAGCTTGCAATTCGAATAGAATAGACTTTGTACATTTCTAATACTTAGTATTGGCATGAGGAAGAGCTTGCGACTATCTATTGGAAATGGGTAAAAATGGAGCATATGTATGTGACACGCAAGAGCCATCCCTTGATCTCGATACCGAAAACTACAACAGCTACAAACGGACAGACTGTCAGCTAGACTCGACTAGATCTTATCTCAGCTTTACTTGCTCCTCAAGAAATTAGAGTACATAACTTTGCTTACAGCATCCCACCTACTGCCCAACCGAGCGAGAGGCGCCGTTGTGTACCATTACTTTCCCAATACTATCTCTTTATTCTATCTACTTAACACTCTGTATATCTAGCATACAGTTCTATACTTTATTGACAATCTTCCTCCTTTCTTTTCTCCTATTTATGGTATATTCTTAAATAATATAGCAAATTAACATTATTTTTAATTTTACGTAAGAACACTTTTTCTCTACTTATACCCTTCTTTTTAGATGTAGGCTCTAAAAGCGTCACTGACAAAATTAGCTGTGAAAAGGGGCGTGGCTGGCCGGACTGGCAAATAAAACACCTCCATCGGTCGGTGATGCTATTTGAAATTTGTGTTCTCTATCTAGGCTTTTAGCATTTAATTTTTCTACTTGTATTTATAATGTGTTGAATACTTGGAAGACACTCGTTTTGTCGACCACATATAAATAAATAAATAAATAAATAGGACACGAGTCGTATTGATCTCGATACCGATCCCTTGATCTCGATACCGAAAACTACAACAGCTACAAACAGACAGACTGCCAGCTAGACTCGACTAGATCTTATCTCAGCTTTACTTTCTCCTCAAGAAATTAGAGTACATAACATTGCTTACTGGATCCCATCTCCTGCCCAACCGAGCGAGAGGCACCGAGAATGTATATACTACGACTATCTTCATGCTAAAGAATATCAAGAATCGATGACTTTATTAGCGGAAGAGTAGACGCCGAGCAGAATACTCTATAATGCGCCTTTGTCACAGTTATCACAGAGCAACCTGAACCTGAATTGAACCGATAAAGTTGTATAAATTACGTGCTAGTCTAGCAGGGGGATAGAGAGAAGTTTTATTTGCTAGTCAACATAGAAGAAGAGTCGATTACACCCATAATTACACCCATAATTACACTCATAATTAATTAAGGGAGGAAGATTAATCATGAGAAGTCTATAGGAGGGTGAAAAGAATCCCAATTTGAAGCACAAGTATTGTTTCTGTACAGATTCAATTCTGTCTTAGATACACGAGGCATGCTCTAGTATAATTCGTACAAAACATATATATATATACTAACGGGTATAACCCGGCCTTGCCCGTATGTTATAAAATCAATGTTCTCAAACAAATTTGAAATGATTTTGAAACTGATCGGACGGTAAACAAACAACTTTCATGCAACCGTTTTCCGCCAATTTACCACTGTTGCGTGTGGAATTTTCCAAATCGCTGAAATACGTATTTATTAAGTTCTTATGTAGAGCTTTGAAAATAAGTTTGAAGCAAATCGGACACAATTTAAAACTTCGCCCAAAAATCATTAAATCGCACCCCCCGAAGAAGTTTGAATTCTGCGAAAAGTGTGAAACACGTCTCAAATGATTTTTCTTATAGATCTCTGGAAATGAATTTGAGCGCGAAATGTCACCCACCAAATTTTTGACCTCCATTTCCACCAAGGAGGAATGGATTTTCCTAAAAGTGTGAAACACCCCTCAAATAAATTCGAACAAAGATCTTTGAAAATAAGTTTGAGGCCGATCGGATGGTAAACAAAAAAGTTACCTACAAACGTTTTTCGCGATTTTTCCACACTTGCGGGTGGAATTCCCCGAAACCCCGTCTTAACGTGCAACTACATCACATAAGGTAGCTACAGTGAAAATTTCAGCTTCCTAGCTCTTACGGTTTGGGCTGTGCGCTGATCACCAGTCAGTCAATCAGTCAGTCAGTCAGTCAGTCAGTCAGTCAGTCAATCAATCAGTCAGTCAATCATTCAGTCAATCAGTCAGTCAGTCAGGACAAACAGTTACATATATAGAGATTTATTAAGGGTCTTTGTCGTTGTGTGTATCGTCGAAATCCTCTGACCATCACCACCCAAGTCCTTAGACTTACCCGATTCATTTGTGCGCGCTGCGGAAAAGTCAAAAACATTTGGCTCAGTTGGCGGCTTTTCGACCATTTCGCTTGAACCGAAGCTGGGCGGCGACAGGTCGCGCGGACTGGAAATGCTGCTGGCCATAATGACAGCCGTATTTTCGGCGGAGTGCGACTGTTCCATGTGCTTCTGGAGGGCCTGAGTGCTGCGGAAGTTGCGCTGGCAAAGGGAGCACTTGGTGGCGTCCCGCATGCTGTGGTAGAGCATGTGCGCGGTCAGCTTTTCCTGTGTCTTGAACGCCAGCGAGCACTGCTTGCAGCGGTACTTGTAGACGTGTCGCTCCGAGATCACGAGGCTCTGGTGCGTCTCCCTAAAGTGGCCGATCATCGCCGGCACGCTGGCAAAGGTCATAAAGCAGGGTCGGCCCACATGACCAACGGCCAGGCAATGGTATTCGCCGTTTTGCGCCGGATAATGTTGCGTTTGCTGGGCGTGCTGCAGCAGCTGCTCCTCGTGCTTAAAGTTCGCGTCGCACTGTTGGCACGAGATGCCCTGCATAGCTCCGGCGGAACAGCTCGTTGTTGTCGATGAGGATGTGGTGGGAGTGGATGTGGTTGTGGTTGCATAATCTTCGGCATTGACAACATTAGACTTGTTCTCCTGCCTTTCCGTACCCGTTGCTGTTGCCGGCTCCGGGGTTTTCAGGGGTCGCCAGGCCTTGTGGTTAACCAGCTGCAGGAGCCTAGCGAGGCCATCGCGCGTCACATTGTGCACGCTCATCAGATGCGCTTCCAGAGAAGATTTCTCGCTATATCCGCTCTCCAGGCAGAGGGGGCACGATACACCCGACTGGGGCATAGCTTCAGTTTGTTTTGGCGACAGCCTGCTCCTGGTCCGATCGCTCTCCAGATCAAGGTCGGCGGCGGCGTTATTGTTGTCCCTAACATCGGCACTGTTCGTCGTCATTGGATCATCGCTCTCTTCCAGCCGCTCGCGCTTAATATCGATGGGACAATCGCTGTCGCCAGCGCCACGTCCCTCTGCCTCCGCCTCCGCCCCCGCCCCAGCGTTTGTCGATGTGGGCGTGGCATTGCAGCGATGAACAGCAGCCAGAGCAGCGGCCGCAACGGCCGTCTGGAAAGCTTGCAGAGCCGCCGTGTTTGTGGGTATGCTGATATAGTCATCGCTCTCCGCGGTCGGGTGCAGGGTCTCGATATGGCCTTCTATGTCCTTTTTGGATTGCACAAAATATTCGCACAGGTTGCACTTGAAAACGGTGGTGGACGCGCTCGTCGACTGCTGGTCGGCAGCAATTGGCAATGGAGATGAGACTCGTGGCTGTGCTTTGCCGCAGGATGTCGAGCAGCTGGAGACAGAGGCGGGCGAAAATATATTGCCATCTGTTGACGATGCACTTGCCACACCGAATCCCACTTCCGTGCCAGCTCCAGCGGCAGCTGTCGTTGCCAGGTTGAGTCCACAGTCAAGGCTTGGATCTGAAATTGACCATGTGAAACATTCATAATTTTAATAATGAAAACATAGTACCCCTTGGAGGGGTTAACTAAGTGTTAAATATATGTAAAAAAATTAATAATATAACATCATTTTCAATTTTGATATCTCCGGCAGTTTTGGTATACAAAAAAATAAATAAATAATATTTTTTGTTAAGACTCAGTCTCAGGGAATAAGAATAAAGAATAATAATACATACACACATACATATTTACATACATACACACATACACACATACATACATATATACACACACACACGCATACATACATACATACATACATACATACATACAGGCATACATACATACATATATACATACATACATACATATATACATACATACATACATACATACATACATACATACACACATACACACATACATACATATATACATACATACATATATAAATACATACATACATACATATATACATACATACATACATACATATATACATACAGACATACAGACATACATACATACATACAGACATACATACATACATACACACACACATACATACATACATACATACATTCATACATACATACATACATATATACATACATACGTAAATATATTTGTACATACATATAAATGAACACACATACATAAAAAAAACGAAAAGAAACAACAAAAATACCAAAAAAAAAAGACCATTACACTACTAGCTAGGCAAGAAAAACTGCAGAGCCTAATTGAATTCTTGAGAATCGAGGAGAGGAGCACTTGGTAGAAATTCGTTTGATTTTAATTGTGCAGCACAGCGACAAAATAGCAGCACAAAACAAATAGGCATGCATACATAAATACTTAAATGCATACATATACATATCTATGCATGCACTAACACACACACACACGCACACACACGTACACACACGCACATGTATAACACTTTTATGCCTTCGTAGAAAACACTTGTATATTTAGTTACATATAAACCCATTGGTTCTAACTGCGTGATTGACTGACTGACGGTTTGATCAATTGACTTTCTTTTCTTTTATTTATCATCTTTTCGCCTTTGAACTCATTTTGAAAGATCTGTGCTAAATTTTGTTGTGGAACTTTTATACAAATTTCGCAAGATTGCGGAAAATTCACTTAACTGCGTGGAAATGTAGTTTCAAGCAAATTATTTTTTAAATAATATTCTTTGGTTCAAGCTAGTATTGAATATATATGTCAAACACTCCAAATAAATTTGTAAAATAAAATAAAAATAAAATAAAATAAATATATATGTAAATATAAATTAAAAATGCGTTTCGCGTCAATATTTTGTGGATAGGTGTGATTGTGATATGAAGTACATGAAAGCTTTGGTACTTTAAGTTATGCTGACTGACAAACGATAGTCAATGACCTGTGTGTGTGTGTGTGTGCACACAGAAACAGAACCACACACATTTGTGCTTTTTACGTACACAGATTAATAATCCTGTAAGAGCCCTTTGGCTAATCAATGCCTTTGATAATAGGAACGACCACAACAAAAGCGAGACGCAGAACAAGTCATGAGCAGCAGCAGAAAGGCGAGAAGAAGAGACGCTCGGTCCCTGGACCTGGCCCTGGTTTGGACCGGGACGGGACGGGACGGGACGGGACGCGGCCTGTCGGTCTGCCACGGTCGCAATCCCGGGATGGGTCTTAGTATGGGTCTTAGTGTTGCGTTGGTGTTGGCCTCAGCTGCGTAGAGTTAATTGCAGGCAAGGGTGCAGAGCGCTGATGCGACGACCAAATGCGAATATATTTCAAATTCCATTACCAATTTCAAAGCAATTTCCATACAGCTTGATTGCATCAAATTAAAAAGCCGACAAAAAAAAAACAAAAAAATGAAAATCAAGACCATTGGCGTTCTGTGGCTCTTCGACCGACTGCACGAGGAAAATGAACTTGGCCAAAAGAGACCGACAGGCAGAGAGAGAGAGAGAGAGAGCGAGCGAGAGAGAGAGAATTGAAACTAACCAAACTGATGTGTGCATGGGTATTACTTGTGCTCCGGCCTTTGTTGTTGTTGTTTGTGCTATAATCATGCGCAGCTGTTACCACGAGGCAACAGCAACAATAACAACAACAACAGCAACAGCAACAGGAACAGGAACAGCAACAAAGCCACCAGTTAGCAGCAGCACCATCTTCATCATCGGCAGAGAGGAGCCTGCCACCGCCGCCAACACCAAAGCATAACAAGAAAGAATGACCCAACCTGGATATACCCTGCTCTACGATAAACATCATGAGTATTTACAGAAGCTCAAATGCTTTCTTCTTAGACAAATTTGTTAACAATATTAATCATTTTTATTATTTTTTTTTAAATATTTTAATTTATCGAATTTATAGTTAATTTATCTCTCTGATATTCATCATATTTACAGAAGCTCAAATGCTTTCTTCTTAGACAAATTTGTTAACAATATTAATTCATTTTTATTATTTTTTTTTTTAATATTTTAATTTATCGAATTTATAGTTAATTTATCTCTCTGATATTCATCATATTTACATAAGCTCAAATGCTTTCTTCTTGGAAAAATTTGTTAAATTTGTTATTTTTATTTATCGAAATTATAGTTAATTTATCTCTCTGATATTCATTCTTATTTTATTCATTCATTTCTTCTTGGAAAAATTTGTTAAGAATATTATTCATATATTATTATTTTTGAATATTTTTATTTATCGAAATTATAGTTAATTTATCTCTCTGATATTCATCATATTTGCAGCTGCTCAAATGCTTTCTTTCTAATCAAATTGGCTAAAAATATTTTTAAATATTTTAATTTATCGAAATTATAGTTAATTTATCAATAAGAGCCTGCTCTCTCTCTCTCTCTCTCTCTCTCTCTCTCTCTCTCTGATATTCAGCATATTTACAGATGCTCAAATGCTTTCGTCTTGGACAAATTTGTTAAGAATATTATTCATATATTATCATTTTTAAATATTTTTATTTATCGAAATTATAGTTAATTTATCTCTCTGATATTCATCATATTTGCAGCTGCTCAAATGCTTTCTTTCTAATCAAATTGGCTAAAAATATTTTTAAATATTTTAATTTATCGAAATTATAGTTAATTTATCAATAAGAGCCTGCTCTCTCTCTCTCTCTCTCTCTCTCTCTCTCTCTGATATTCAGCAAATTTACAGATGCTCAAATGCTTTCGTCTTGGAAGAATATTATTCATATATTATTATTTTTAAATATTTTTATTTATCGAAATTATAGTTAATTTATCTCTCTGATATTCATCATATTTGCAGCTGCTCAAATGCTTTCTTTCTAATCAAATTGGCTAAAAATATTTTTAAAAATTTTAATTTATCGAAATTATAGTTTATTTATCAATAAGAGCCTGCTAACCGGTATTCATCTTTCTTTTATTCACAGATGCTCAATTCTTTCTTTTTTAATGTTTTTATAAAATTTGTTTGAAAAAAACGAATTACTTTATGAACCTAAAGTTTTGTCAACTTTCCATTTTTAAATACACTCTTTTTTTATTTCGAAATTATAGTTTATTTTTCATTTTCACAGTACTGAATGAAATTTCGAAAGAGTTATGCAAATGTTTTTTTAGGTTAAGGTTCGAATGTTCTTTGGTTCAGGGTTAATACAATATTTGAATTCCAGGTTTAAAACGGTTCGGTTCAAAGCCGGAAATCCTTGAAGGAAATTTTATGAGTTCATATGGAGTAGATCTTCTCGGCAAATGTATTTCTGATAGATCATATATATATATATATATTCTTTACTGACAGATCTGGCTGCATACATTTTGAACACATAGGCTCCGAGAGGAACTTTATTATACCCTGCATTTTGAGTCGTTTGAAAGGGACATATAACAAAAAGTGATCTTACACCAACAACAAGAACAACAACAACAAAAAAGAGAACGGAATGGAAGAAACTCAGGTTCGCTTATGACTTAAGATGTGTATCATTTTATGCAGATCAATTTGGTGGCCAATTCAATGCCATCCGAATCTGCGACGGCAAAAGTCAGCAGTAAGAGGAACTTTAGGTAATCTATTTGGGGACATTTTTGCTAGACAATAGAAAATTGATTAAATTAAAAATATCAATTTGCCATTCACAGTTCACAGGCAGAGGAATTTCGTTAGGGCTTGGGATTTGCAGGCAAAGTCTCGAACAGGATGGTTCAATCGTTCCAAGTCGAGACAAAGAGCCGAGCAATTACAATCCAAAGGCACCAACTGCTGTTCGAATTAACTCGAATGAATGCAACCACAAACGCGGGAGAAAATTGAGTAGAATATTGCATACCCTAAACGGAGGAGGAGAAGGGAGGCAAGGGAAGGGAAGGGGAAGGGCCTATTATCATTGAGAACAAGTACGGTGTGTTGTGCTATTGGGCTAGAGAATACCCTGTAGCTGCCGGTGGGTGTTTAGAGCGCAATTCCAAATCCAGATTTGAGAGCGTGTTGTTGTGTGAGGAGCCGCGTTTTCGTTGTTGTTGTTGTGTGTCTCCGGTTGGGGTCTGGATACTCTGTGGTTAGGTGCCATGCCTGCGGTTCGGCTCCGCACGACGCCGCATCTGATATGGGAATATCACACTGTGGCTTTGTATGTTTGCCTCTGCGAAGCAGCGGCGAATGGACTTTAACTGCGAATGCGATTGGGACGGGAACTGGGGACTGGGGCTGGGGACTGGGGCTGGGGCTGGGGCTGACGTGGAGCAAAGTGTGCACGTCACTAATTGCAAATTCGATGGATACATATAATCGTTTTTGCATTCTTAAGTAATTTGTAATAATTTCCTCAAGGGTCAGCTTCGGCGTATAAATCTCACAGCGCATATAAATCGCACAAGGGCAACGCGAGGCAACGCGAACGACCGAGTATGAGAGTCGGAGCATGAGTTTGGGTTTGGGTTTGGGATTGGGATTGGGAAAGCACAGGACAAGGACGATAATAATCGAAGAAGAGGGCAACAACAACAACAAAAAATATCAAACCAAAATCAGCGCTTAATGATGAGTTACGAACGCACAGTCGAAAGTAGTATATGCAGTCTGTTGTGGGAAGGCAAAATAATTGCAGATTCCAGATGGAAGCATTTTGTACCTATAAGGTGCTGGTGCTGGTGCTGGTGCTCAGGGCGAAGGTCAATCTGATTATTGAATATGCATTTTTAATTACTTTTACACACATGTATATCATAAATGTAATGCAATGCACTTTTAAAAATATCATAAATATAATTGCAAGCCAAATACATATTAATTAAGGCTTGGTTTATCTTTTGGTTTATTCCTCTCAATTTGCGTCTGTATTTATGTCAGCAGAATGAGGCCTCTCTCTAGCCCCATACTCTATATACAGCTGTGAAAAAAAATAATAGCACCACCACTACAAGCAATTTTAAGCACATTTTTATAAAGGGACGACTCTTACAAATCTAGGAGTAAAAAAGGAATCATCCTTATTCATAACGTTTTTAAGTTATTTGGGGAACTTTACTGAAATTGATCAAATTGGGCAAACAAAATAATAGCACCACTTTATAAACATGGGTTTTTGAAAATAAAAAAAAATGAACGATAAGTATCAAATTCATTAGCTAACAATTTTGAACTATCAATACTATTTATTTTTTTTGCAACTGTATATACATATACATCCTTGATCAGTAGCAAAAACCGAGTCGATATTGCGCCTGTCTGTCCGTTTGTCGATTTCTGTGCCTCAAACGTTTGCAACTGTGTATCTTTCTGTTTTCTTTTTATTTATGGTCAGATCGGTTAACTTTATATATATAGTTTTTGTATGAAAAGCTTAAAAGCACCCTCCCAAAAGCTTAGTTCCGCCCAGTTTCCGTTTCAGTACATGTATCGGAACTGGTCGGATCGGATCACTGTATATCATATAGCTGCCATTGGAACGATCGGTCGAAGAGTAAGATAACTTGACCAAATTTGCGATTTGTTATTCCGACTATGATCCTCATATATGCAAAATCCTCCCAACATACATAGCTGCCATAGGAATAATCGATCGAGCAGTAGATATGCCAAAGTATGGCACACGGACAGATATTTTTATTAAACTCAGCATTTGCGAGCTTTACACAACATATCTGTACTCACGCCGACTCGAAATCAAATAATAATAATAACAAATTTTCTTTATTACTCTATTCAATTTGTTAACAAACAACTTTCATACAACCGTTTTCCGCCAATTTACCACTGTTACGGGTGGAATTGCCCAAATCGCTGAAACCCGTATTCATTAGATTCTTATGTAGAGCTTTGAAAATAAGTTTGAAGCAAATCGGGGGAAATTTAACCTCACCATTTGTGAAACACACCTCAAATGAATTTGAACAAAGATCTTTGAAAGTAAGTTTGAGGCCGATCGGATGGTAAACAAAAAAGTTACATACAAACGTTTTTCGCGATTTTTCCACACTTGCGGGTGGAATTCACCGAAACCCCGTCTTAACGTGCAACTACATCACATAAGGTAACTAAAGTGCAAATTTCAGCTGTTACGGTTTGGGCTGTGCGTTGATCACCAATCAGTCAGTCAGTCAGTCAGTCAGTCAGTCAATCAGTCAGTCAGTCAGTCAGTCAATCAGTCAGTCAGTCAGTCAGTCAATCAGTCAGTCAGTCAATCAGTCAGTCAGGACAAACAGTTTTATATATAGAGATTGATTGATTAAATTTAACACTCAATTTAATTCGTTGATTACCATTCAGTCAATCAGTCAGTCAATCAATCAGTCAGTCAGTCAATCTGTCAGTCAGTCAGTCAGTCAGTCAGTCAGTCAGTCAATCAATCAGTCAGTCAATCAGTCAGTCAGTCAGTCAGTCAGTCAGTCAGTCAGTCAGTCAATCAGTCAATCAGTCAGTCAGTCAGGAGAAACAGTTTTATATATAGAGATAACTTCATGTTTTCCAAAATATTATACAATTCATTATATAATACGTTTACCTCAGGGAAATAAGTATTTGTGCAATTTTTTTCTTCCTTATTAGAAAAACTATTTTTTAAGTATACCAGGCTTTGTTGTTGTGTGTTATATTTGTTTTATGTGTATCATCGTTGGAATAAGTATATGTGCAAATGTGAGCTTTGTGTGGAATTTCGTGTTAACAAGAGGAATATATGCGACGTGGAGATATGATTAAATATGAACAATTGTTTTTTAAGAGAGTAGAAAATGGCACGTGGAATGAGGAAGCCGGCGCCGCATAAAAACAATGTCAAGTCGAATCAAGGACAGGTCAGGAGTGGAAGAGATGGAAAATGTATAAAGTAACACGGTAACAAGTGGGGGAAAATAGTGAAAAGTGACATACCTTCGGTGCTGGTGGCCGTTGGCAGCTGGTCGATCACCTTGAACACCTCGTTGAGGCCGAGCATCTCGATGTTTTCGCTGCGCCGCTGCAGGCAAATGAACTGTTCGACCTGCATGTGCCTCAGTCCCTTCACATGCTGCACCATGTCGTGCAGACTTTTGGCCACAAAGTTGCATAGATGACAGCAGAGCGCCTTCTTCGGCTGCTGCTGCTGCTGCTCCTGATCCCCGTCATGCATCATGGGCGACTCGCGCTCCCGTTCCCGCTCCCGCTCCGAGTGGACGCTCTTGCGCATACGGCTCTTCTGTATTATGATGAGCAAATGCTGAAAGATCATGCGCATTGTGTCGTGTCGCATCTGCTGCGTGTGCAGCGAGAGCTTCTGTATGGAGTTGGTGTGAAAGTCGCAGCAGTTGCACCGCAGCTGGACGACATTTGTGGCCAGCTGGGGCTGATACTGCAGCTTGTAGTCGTTGCGGGGGCCGCCCTCGCGGATGTGATTGATGAAATTGAGCTTCTGCAAGTGCTTGTCCGTCTTGCTGTGCAGCTGGAAGTTGGCCTTCAGGTTCGTCTTGTAGTTGCACAGCCGGCATATATAGTTGTTGTTGTGTATGACCATAATGTCCGCCGAGGCGCTCGAGGATTGACGCGACCGATCCAGCAACAGATGCTGATTCAGCTCGTCCATGTCATTGGTGCTGAAGCAGTCGCAAATCAAACAACTGTACAGCGCGGTCGGCCACAAATCCGGCACGCTGTCCGGATATAATGATGATGCATCCAGCGTTGTCTCCCCCCCGACGCCGCCGGCGGATGACGAGCACGTCTCCATGGCCATGCCCATGGCGAGATTGAGGCCCCTCAGGGGTTTCGGTGAGTACGACGCAAACGACGAGGACGACGCATGCATCTGATCCGGCGTGCTGACCGGGGAGCTCGACGTGGGCGACATCATTTTGCTGTTGACCGAGGAGCTCGGATGCTGCGGATGCTGCTGCTGCTGCAGCTGTTGCTGTTGGGCGTTTTGCTGCAGCAGCTGAATCATGAGCGCCTGGTTGTAGGCCAGATCGGCCAGGGCCACCTCCGGCACGGGCACGGGCACGGGCATAAAGTTGTTGCCACTGGCCCCGACTCCGGCTGTTCCTTGCTGCTGCTGCAGGAAGTTGAATGCCTGTATGTGCTTGATGTTGTTCTGGAGCACGGCCATATTGTGTGTGTGCTTCTCGCTGGTCATGTGTATGCGCAGATTGCGGGCCACGGATGTCTCGTAGCTGCAGATATCGCAACGGAACGATGGCTTTGGTTTGATCGATGCCGACGATGACACCGTCGACGCACCCAATCCCGAATTGGCTGCGCTGCTGACAATGACACCGACACCGGAGCCGGAGCCGCACGACGGGCTCGAGGTCGCTTGCTGCTGCTGCTGCTGCTGCTGAACTCCCACTCCCGATCCCATGCCGACGCTTGTGACTGGACCCGGGCCGGTTGCTCCTTGCGGGGAAGGGCTGGGCAGCAGCAACTTGGCGCTCGCTGCTGCCGCCGCCGCGACCGCGACCATGTTCTGGGAGCTGTTCAGCTCCTGCATGTTGTTCAGGTGCTTGTCGGACTGCATATGTATCGATAGGTTGCCCTTTGTGGTCGTCGAATAGTTGCAAATCTCGCAGCGGTACGGCTTGTAACCGCACGAGTAGGACTCGCCGCGTGCCAGTCGTGGATGCTGTTGGCCTGCAACGGGGCAAAGATGGGATACAAATTCAGATCGAGTCCGAGAATACGAAAGAAAGTAGCTAACTCTTCTCTCTCCAAAATACATTTGCAGACTATTCTTCGATGATCTCTATATATCGGTTCTGACACAAAACAGGAACTTTGCCTCTGGTGTCTTATTAAGAGATTCGCCCTAGAGTACGTGGATTACGTGAGCATGGACTGGGAGTTAGCTTGTGATGCATAATTTTAGATAGAGAACTCTTCTCTAACTAACTCTTCTCTCTCCAAAATACATTTGCAGACTATTCTTAGATGATCTTTATAGGTTCTGATACAAAACAGGAACTTTGCCTCTGGTGTCTTATTAAGAGATTCGGTCTAGACTACATGGATTACGTGAGCATGGACTGGTAGTTAGCTTGAGATGCATAATTTTAGATAGAGAAGTCGCTATTTTAGGTTCTGAACAAACTGTTTTTGTATTCTGTTTAATAGAGCTTGACAAGTTTATGCAACAGACTGAAGAAGTCATCTCTGATCCTTTAAAAACTATATCTGCTTTCAATTATCATCATTGTTTGTCGACCTACTTCTTTATTCCACTTACAGATTAACAAAAAAAAATACTATATTACTATATTAGATAATTCGACTAAGGAATTTCAATTTGAATATCTGCATCAAATCACGAAAATTATAACAATTTGTCACAATGCATTTTTGTATAATATGTTTATGAAATTATCATGTTTCTCATATTTGTTTGTCTTGGTATATTGAATCTTGATCAAGACTGAGAGGCGAATTGTGGTATGCATTAAACTTGATCTCCGAAGGAGCTCTTAATTGATTTCCTTTTAATCGTTTCAATAATTCCAAAGAGCAGGAATATTTGTTATTTGAACAATTTCGTCTTCATTTAAGTAGATATCCAGTTGGTTTGTCCGCAAAGGAAACTTCCGGTGTTCAACTTACCTGCCAAACAGTATCCACAGGCACTCTCCCCGTCTGGATGTTTTTCGCGCATGTGGATCTCCAATGTCTCCTGATATTTGTAATGCCAATTGCACTGCGGACACTTGAGGGTTTTGCAGGAGTTCCTCGTGGACATCTGGACGCCGCTGTTGAGACGCGCCGAGCTCAACAGCATTTCGCAACTGAAAAGATACAACAAATACAACAAATCAAAGGACTTCAATCAAAAATGATGTACGAGTCGAATTTTACCGACCCTTTATACAAAACAATTTCCAATATGTGTATAAAATACATATTTAATATCGATTCTAGAATAGGATATTTCATATAAACCAATCAATCCAACCAATCAATCCATCTTCAATCAAAAATGATGTACGACTCGAATTTACCGACTGAATATACCCTATATAGACGTAGCAATTGCCATAAGTGTATAAGATTTTGAATCAATCTATCGTTATTTAATCTTTGAATACCCTTTTACTTATCCTCAATCAAAAATGAAGTACGAGTCGAATTTACCGACTGAATATACCCTATATACAAAACAATTTCCAATATGTGTATAATATACATATTTAATATCGATTCTAGAATAGGATATTTTATATAAGCCAATCAATCCAACCAATCAATCCATCTTTAATCAAAAATGATGTACGACTCGCATTTACCGACTAAATTTACCCCATATAGACACAGCAATTGCCATAAGTGCATGAGATTTTGAATCAATCTATCTTTATTTAATCTTTGATTACCCTTTTACTTATCCTCAATCAAAAATGATGTACGACTCGAATTTACCGACTGAATATACCCTAAATAGACACAGCAATTGCCTTAAGTGCATAAGATTTTGAATCAATCTATCGTTATTTAATCTTTGGATACCCTTTTACTTATCCTCAATCAAAAATGATGTACGACTCGCATTTACCGACTGAATATAACCTATATAGACATACCAATTGCATTCAATCAATCTATCTTTATTTAATCTTTGAATACCCTTTTACCTCAACAGCATTTCGCAACTGCAAGATACAACAAATACAACAAATCAAAGGACTTCAATCAAAAATGATGTACGAGTCGAATTTTACCGACTGAATATACCCTATATAGACACAGCAATTGCCATAAGTGCATAAGATTTTGAATCAATCTATCTTTATTAAATCTTTGAATACCCTTTAACTTATCCTTGATCAAAAATGATGTACGAGTCGAATTTACCGACTGAATATTCCCTATATAGACACAGCAATTGCATTCAATCAATCTAGCTTTATTTAATCTTTGAATACCCTTTTACCTCAACATCATTTCGCAACTGCAAGATACAATAAATTCAACAAACCATAGGACTTCAATCAAAAATGATGTACGACTCGCATTTACCGACTGAATATACCCTATATAGACAAACCAATTGCAATTAGTCAATCTACACTTTATTTAATCTTTGAATACCCTTTACCAGATTATTTGTTTGGATACGGAGTATCTGCTAGTCGGGCACTCTCTGGCTTGTCGCCAGTAACATCATATCGATGGTTGTGCAGACAGCTGTTTGTGTATTAAATTGAAGTAAATACGATTCACTTATGGGGGCTTCAATCTCAGCATTGAAATTATTCCGGATATATAGCGCGATCATAATTACTTAATTCAAAGTGCCTACACTCTATTGTGAACGAAACGTACATCAAATCGTAGCTCACAATGGCGGGCCGAGGCACCCCACAAAGTGTTGATGAAACTTAATGATACCGAGGCGCGCATTGCGACAATTGCATTGAAGCAGAACCAGAACCAGAATCAAAATCAAAATCTGAATGAGAATCAGAATCAGAATCTGTATATGGCATTTATTAAGTGAAATCAGCGCAATTGGTTTAATTTATTTTAGTTAAGCCGAGCCGAGCCGAGCCGAGTCGCCCTTGCTCACGTCCGCCCGGTTCCTTCCTTTGCACAGATCATTCTCATGCCCGGCTCATAAGAGAGATCTCCACAATGAGTTCAAATTTAAATGGGCCTCTTATTTAAATACCATTGTTTGTGATTTAAGTTTTTAAATCAAGCTACGTAATATTATATCGCCATATCGCTGACATTGCGAAAGTCCAAATATCGCACTTCAGGCTCCGAATAATTCATGCGACATCTAGCTACCCTTTTTCCTAGTGAAAGACTGCCATTTCTTCTTCTACACATTTATGTATGGGTAATTTATTCTTGATTAACCTCGGTAATTCGAGTCTGAGACTTAAATATGACAGCCAAGTGTGTGTGTATATGACAAAGGGCAAGACTCGAGAACTTTAAGAATGAGTTTTGTTTTTGGGAATAGGCGGAGAATATACGAGATTCTACTTTGGTGCTCTAGCATGTTTAAGAATCGATCGATTTGTGGATATTATTAAGCGACGATATATACAATACAAAAACAATTTGTGTAATAATTTGTTTAGTTTTGTGTTATTGTCAAAAGCTAAAGACTTCTGAGATATACCGAAAACTCGCTGCGAATTTATAACATATGTATATTTATTTTGTCTCGAATAAAAAAAAGCGTTTTAAATAAATATTTGTGAGCCTTCACTTTAAATTTGAAAAAAGGAACTCTTACGGCAAGAGACTCGAGGAGTTTTACTTTTCTATAGAGTCGGGGCTATATTTAGTATATATCTATATACATATATATATATATATATATATGTATTTTCGCATATCAAGAATTTGCCATCTTATTAACAAAGATCATGGTGTGAGTAATTATTAACAAAGATCTTGGTGTGAGTAATAACAATTCATTGAGCTAATTTGAATGGCATTGATGGAAGGATTTCAGCTCGGACCCCAAAGCGCATCCAATCAATGTGATCCCACAAATTCGACTGAGCATGTCCCAAGGTTCATTTGCGTTTAAATGAACAACCGGCATATAGCCGGAGGCACACCCCGGACGTGAGGACGTGCTCCTGCTCCTCCCCCTCCCCCTCACCCGCCTCTCATGCACATGATGCGCATGTGAAAATTAGACTAATGAGTTATTTTATGTCGGCGGAGCAAACCCCTTCGGACTGACTGTCAAAGTTCAAACAGGAGCAATAATTGCGCATATTATGCGCAGGCCGAGCAAAACCGAAACCCCTTTTTTGCATTGTCAGCACGCGGTTGCCTTCTTCACCCTGCCCCCCTGCTGAGTCTAGTCGCGAGACAAGGCCAAGAGAGAGAGAGAGAGAGAGAGAGAGAGAAAAGCCAGCCACCCTTTCATAACAAATAAACCGCCGGGAGCACTTGCTTTCCTCACGCTCGAATTGGTAATATTACGCTTGAATGATATAATTCGGTTTTACTTTACGCACTACCCTATTTCATTTATGGTGAGTTAGCTGTAGTATTAGGTATAAATTATTGCTAGCTCTTACGCTGGCTCCTGTCTGCCCCAGGTCCCTCTGCGGAGGGAACTACTACTGGGATGCAGGAATGCCAAATGAAGCCCCATTAACAGTTCGCTTTCCAATTGGACGTGGAACTCTACCGCCGCCAGCTAATCCCAACAAGATGTCAGCTCGTCACGAAACAAGGAACTGCAACTAGACTGACAAACCTAAACATCTCTGGTGCTTGGAATGCAATCCCTCCAAAGAGCTACTTAACTTGGGATGTGAGGAGCTCCACAGAGACTTGAAGCTTTTGCCCAAATATTTCCCCCCTCATTTTCCCATATCCAAGAGAAAATGTCAAATCAATCAAGTTTTTTTTTGTAATTGTAAGAAACCCAAATCCAAATCTATCAAAAAAAAAAAGGTAAGTTACATCAAATACGGTTTGCGAAAAAATGCAATTCTCTTGCATTGTCTAAATACTGTGCATAATATTCGAATTAATGGCAACTTATTCCTATTTTTTTTGGACAGTTAATACGTTGATGGGATTTATGAAAAGCAGCGCAACAAAAATGTGTCGCCTTTGGAAATGAATGTGGGACGAGCCATTTGTGATTTTCCGCCTTTTGTTACGTTCATCTTTATTTGTTATATGCCGCTGATTAATCTCTTCCCAATTATTCAGTACATCAAATTATAATATATACATATATGTATATATATATATCATGTATCATAATTAATTAATCAGCATACATAATTTTCTAATAGCATCACCGACCGATGCAGGTGTTTTTTATTTGCCCGTCCGGCCAGTCTTAAGTCAAAATGAACAAGTAAGAGGTTCTAGTCGGGAGCTCCCAACTAGGGGATACCCTGAACACTCTTCTTTCAATTGGTATTAAATGAAAGATACTTGATATATATATACTATTTTAGAAGTTACATGTCAAGTTTGGTAACTCTAGCTCATATTATTTGCCAAAATTGCTCAAAAAACCGGATTTCGATATCGATTTTTATCGATTACTTGGAAACGGGGCAAGTTATCGATTATCGATGATAAAATTTCAAGTCTCTAGCTCTTATAGGTTCCGAGATCCTTGCGTTCATACATAAGGACAGACGGACGGACAGACGGACAGATGGACGGACGGATATGGCTAGATCGACTCGGCTATTGCCGCTGATCAAGAATATATATACTCTATGAGGTCGGAGATGCTTCCTTCTGCCTGCACAAATACATTACAAACTTTTTATCCATTTTAAATGGGTAAATGTTTAGTATTAAATATATTCAATAATACAAATTCAATATAATACAAAATATATATAAAAATAATATAAAATATATATAAATATAATATAAAATATATATAAATATAAATATATATGTAAATGTGTTTTTCTGTGGCACTTACCGAGCACAATCGACGCCTTGAGGTCGCCCATTGATGTGGTCGGAGCAGGCGCCAATTGTGAAGCTTGAAGCGGCAGTCGGATTGCCAACGGACGAGGAGGCGCTGGGCGAGATGGGCATGGATGTGGACAGTCCGCCGCTGCTGCTGCCATTCGGAGAGCGCGGTGGCTGCGTCTGCGACTGGGATTGGGATTGGGATTGCGGAGTGGCCGGCGACCTGGTTCGGTGTTGAATATCAATCAATTCGCAGGTCTTGCAGTCGACACCCTTAAAATCTGGATGCTCCAAGCAGCTGGCCGGAAACAAAAGCTGTTTCTGCTGCTGCTGCTGTTGTTGTTGTTGTTGTTGTTGGTGTAGCTGCTGCTGCAGAAACTCGGTGAGCAGTTTGACACCCCTCGCGTTCTGTTCGTTGGCCAAAGCGGCGAGGGATGCGTGAAAGGAACTTAGTTGGGCCTGCATCGGCGGGAAGACGCCGCCGGAGCCAGTCACCTGTTGCTGTTGCTGGAGCGAGAGGAGATGCTGCTGCAATATATCGGCTGCTGTTAATGTGGCATCCGTGTCCATTTGATGCGGATTCGACTGGGGATGCGGCTGCGGATTTGGATGCGACTGCTGAGGTGGCGGGCTCGATTCCGAGCCAGACACAATTGGACTTGCGGTAACGCCCGTCACTTCGGACCTTTGGCTACGTTTATTTGACTTATCGCTACCTATTATATTATCAGTACTAGCCTTCATGCTATCCGCCGGAGGCGAGCCCAACTCGTCGTCCCGTCGACTTGCGACTTCGGCTTCGGCATCTTTCGGTGCCGGCGATTGTATTGGCGTATTGGACGCCGATGCGGATGAGATGCACGATATTAATGATGATGATGTTGTCGTCGTCGTCGTCGACGACGACGATGCGGTTGCTTTCGTAGTGGGATTGTTATTAGTCTTTATTGTTGCTGAATTTAAGGAACCAAATTTCACAGTTGATTTTGTTGCTAGCTCGGCAACGTCCTCGGCCTTTGCCTTTGCCTCTGCCTCGGACTCAGTTCCAGCTGCAGCTCCAGCTCCATGGTCGCCCTCGCTGAGGCGATCTTCTGTGCTGGCGTCCACGGCGGACAGTTGATGGAGGGCGGCAATAGTTTGATTGGCATCGATGCCAGATGCTAGATCGACTGGCTCAACGGCATTGACGTCCAGCGGCTGGAGAAACGATATCTGCGGCTTCTCATCCATATTACGCTGAATGATAGCACTGGAATATTCGCGATTCAGTAGCTGTTGCTCCAGCTCGAGCAGATTGAGCCGATGTTCCGCGTTCGCATGCAAGCTAAACGAGTTGACGTTGCCAAAGGACAGCTTGCATATAAAGCACATCAATATTGGCTTGTGCCTGTGACTTTCAAACGCATTCCTTGGGTCCTGGCAATGCGTGCTGGCATCTTGGGCCGACACCACGCGAAACGAATGGATCTTTGGGCTCAAACCCGAACCCGAACCCGAAACCGTAACCGAACCGTCGCCTCCTCCTGCCTCACTGTGTGCTCTATCCTCGAACTTTTCTGTTACTCTGCCACGAGATGTGGATTGTTGTTCCTGTTGTTGTATTGCAGTGTGTCCAGTGTCCAATGGTGTGGATATGGCGCCGCTTGAGCTCAGATTTGGGCTGGGAACAGTCGCATCGCCTGCATCGATAATTAACGCACTGCCGTCAAGATTGTAAACTATTTTGCCATTAAAATTTTCAACATCAGAGCTGGACATTGGAGAGCCGTCGTTAGCATTATTGGATTGCTGTAAATAACCAAAACCATTTTCAAATCAATTATCGAATATTTATTAAGCACATTCATAGCTAATCAACATTCCATCTACTATGTCGATGTTGACTACGTAAACAAGGTCTGAGATTAACTTGCATTCAGTTTTATTCTCTATATCTAAATAATAGTTGTTCTTGTCAATGATATTTGATATACTTTGAAATCAGCCAAGTTATGAAATACAATTTTGAATTCATTTTAATGCCTATTTACATTTAAGATAGATCAATAGATGATTCTGATATGTTATGAAATACAATTTTGAATTCATTTTAATGCCTATTTACATTTAAGATAAATCAATAGATGATTCTGATAGTTTTGCGCATTTTACTGGAATTATGTGCAAGATCTTTCGTTTATTATAACATTTTCATGCCTGTACTAGAATGAACTTAAGGCATGTTCATATGAAATGATCTTATTGAGTTTGAGTCCAAAGGTAACAAAGGTGCATAAGGTAACAAAAAAAAAAAAAAGGCATCTCCTGTTTGTAAAATTGTTGAGATATTTCCAATCCGAGGGTATAAACGCAGCGGCTCGTTTAAAAGTCTCAGACAAACTTAAGCATGAGTACGATAGAGTACTCCATAACAGAATGAGTACTATTCTAATACAGAGTTGCCAGACATACAGAGTTGCCAGACATATGCTACTCATTTGACAAATATACTTTGATTCTAACTACTTGTCAAAACTGTAAGTCTTTCTTCTACTCTTTGCGCGAGGGTCGGGTGGTTTTGGCTCTGATTTGTTTATTCTTCTGCTGATTCGTTTATTATTCTGATTACTCTTTTGCCCTATGTCCGGTCGCGAGTATTTTTCGGGTTCTCCAGCAGTATTCATTTCAATTAGCATGCTTTATTTTTTTATTAATTTACTATTTCCCACTGATTCGGCTATTTAAATAAGGTTCCATTTTTCGCAGGGGCAAAGCATTTTACTACAATTTCGACTTTTTAATAAATAATTTAATTAATTCAATTAGCGTAAATAACACGAATAACGAATTCGAAAAAGAAATTTCTGGGTAAGATACACATTTTGTAAATGTAGCCTAGTTCCACTGTCAACATTTCTTACATTTTCCTGCAAATGTCTAATTTTTTTTTTCTAATGTGAACTTTTTGAGTAAATCAAATAAAACCGATCAGCTGCGATACTTTTGACATTCATATTTTGCCGACAACGGCGTTGAAAATGTAACATTTTTTGAGTGGAATAGTGGAATCAGACTATTATCTTCCCGGTTCCATCATCAGCAGGCTTTGCTATCTATCGCATCTAGGATTGTCCTTCCCCTTTTCGAGCTTTAACTTGAATTGACAGTTTTTTCTAATTTGTTGTACAAGCTAAAATAATGTTAAGTACATTGCACACATCTTCACATTCACATTCACATACAGCGACTTATCGCAGGCATCAGTTGATTTGAATGCCGTTGAGCAAGAAGAAGAACAGCGATGACAACAGAGGTAAGAACACTAACAATGTAAAATACATATGTAGGTAATTACTTGACAATTATCTGAAATGCGTTTTCAAAGTGCTTTATAGCTATTTAATGACAACGGGGCTCTGATGACAACTTAAATATGGTGTGCGTGTGCGCTCTGCCTGCCGTCTGTGTCTGTGTGTGTGTGTGCGTGTGCGTGTGTGTGTGTGTGCACTCAATGTAACTGCAATTTGCATTCAAACAAACGTTGACAATAACAACATGCATACGCATATGTATGTATGTATGCATGTCCATACTCGAATGCACACACACACACACACACGTGAATAGAAACTTTTGTGCATGAGTACAGACACACACACACATACATATATATATATATATATATATGTACTAATTTGCCTGCGACGAAATTAAAGTTCAAAGTTGGGCTTAGAGATGGGCACGTGTCCGTTTTGAGATGACAAACAATTCGGCTTTTTTTTCTAGCTATATTTAGATCATTTCAGACGTTCTGGCTATTTTTAAACTGTTAAGGCTATATTTGTGGCAGTTTCGAAAAATTTGCCCAATAAAAGACGACTTATTCTAACTTCGAGTAATATAGCCATAATAATAGCTATTATTTGAACATTTTTGTTAAATCGATTCAACGATGTTTCCTTCTGATTAAGGCTTTATTTTATCTTTATAGGATAACATATATCAGTATATATTTATATATAATATGTAATTAATCAAGTTCTAGACTTTGTCATCTTTTTGAGCATAAATATTGTTCATAAATCACAGCTGATTTCAAGTGAATATATATGTATTTCCCGGTTCGGTTCTCTAGGTAGCGTAATTTAAGCTGTTAATAATAATTATAAAAATTACAAAACACCTTATTTAAGACGTTCGTGCTGTTATCTATAAACATACATATACATATGTATGTATCTATGTGTATAATTTGAAGTTCACGTCAAACGATAGATTTAACATTAATATGTGAAAATTAGTTTGAAGACCATCGAATATAAAACCAAAACTTGAAATTAAGAATCTTGGATACTTAGAAATAAATTTGAAACACTTCCACTCGCAATCATTCCCCACCATTTCCACCAAGGGGGGTGGATTTTGCCAAAAAAAGCGTGAAAACCGTCTCAAATGAATTTGAACAAAGAAAATCTCTTTGAATATACGTTTAATCAAAAGCTAAGCAATAAAGTTGCATGCAACCATAATTCACGATTTTTGCAGACTTGTGGATGATATTTTGCGAAAGATTCAACTTACCCCAAGTAATTATCAGAAAAATCTTCGCTTTCCACCCCAGAAAAAAACGGTCTTATATGTAGAAATACACCTTGAGACTCTAGATTATCGAGCACAGCTTATTCGTGCTCAGCACGCGTGTTCGTGTCACGAAGCAATAGACGAAAGACGTGTCCATCTCGATTTGGTAATGAAATTAAATGGTTGAATAACGAGGGCTGGCAAAATGTACGTAGTTAGTTAACAGTGCACTGCATAAGTTCTTATGGGACATAGATGGTTAAACATTAAATAATTTCGCAGACTCGCAGAAATAAATGGTTTTAAGGAGAGCAGAAGCGATATTAAATAGACCTCGTATCCGAGCTGTGTAAATATTTAATTGCTGTCATTAGCCGAATCATTGGCCGTGCCATAAAATCTCTGCACAAAAATGCATAAATACATAAGTGTCCTCTCACTCATATATATTTACACTGCGCTACACACAACTAATTTGCATATGTATGTTACAAACAGAACTTCTCCGAACTCAAAACTCTCTCTCTCTCTTTTAAAATAATGGTTGCATTACCAACTCAACTTGCAACTTAATTCTTGAGAATCGCAGAGGAAAGACGCATTCTTGAGAATCGCAGAGAACAGAGTAAATTTTAAATGATTAATTATCATTAAAGAGCGACTTAATTTTCGTCTAAGCTTAGTGTCTTCAATGCGATTTACTTCATCCTCTTTTTTTCGTCAAACTAATTCTTTCTTCCGCTTCCTCTCATTATCTTATTTTCTCTCTCTCTCTAAACGTTACTATGTCCTTCTCTTTTTACTCCTCTTTCCAGCCTCCGCTTTTCAAATTTTGCTTGATACCTCTTAAAAGCGAGTCTCCACCCCATGCCATAATTAAGTCCTGAAAACAGCATACAGATCGGACTCTAAACACCGAACTGAATTAAGAGCGCGTTTTCCATACATTCAGGTTCAGGTTCAGTTTCAGGTTCAGGTTCATATTCGGATACTCCCTGGTATAATTGCCTTTCTTGTTTCTTACACATTCTCAGCTGACATGAGCCTAAAGTGTACGTTAATCACGCCGTTAATTTGTAGAGTTTTTTTTACAAATGTTGTTTAGGGAGAATATTACAAATAACAGCACACATACATTGTATATGTATATTGGTAAGGCAAAAGTCAATTGAAGTCTGGTTTGGCAATATACATATTCAATTCTATAAAAGCAGAAACTAGAACACGTGTATATATATTGGTAATCCATGCTCTGAGACAGGATCTTGGAAAACTATGCCTCGGCACATCTGGAGGATAAAGTTGGTAAGGACGAAGTTTGCTTTTCAGCCCTGCTTCAAACTCGATTTCAAAGCTTTACTTTAAAAAAAAGCAAACCAAATTAATATGAGAGACTCGGCTGATAATGATCAAGAATATATATGTCTATATCTTTCTATTACATATGTGTATGCATTTCAATTGAAGGTCAGGACAGCTCGGCTGATTCGATTAAAGCCCGATTTGCAGTATTATAAAAAAATTCCCTTTTCATTCGAAATTTAATAAACATTAATTTTGGAATACTTCTTAGGCTCTTTGGGCATGTCGTGCGATTAGCATGGGCATAGGTTATTATTGAGGGAGGACGCGTGCACACAAAAGGGAACGGGAAAGGGAACGGGAACGGGAAAGGGAACGTGAACGGGAACGGGAATTCACTGCGAAATTTGCATTGTGGATTTGCGAGCATATTGCAACGCATTTTGGCGTCAAAAGAGTAACAAGAAAGAGCAGAAATTATGAAGACCGAAGGTGTAATGAAAAGACTTGTAGAACCCACCACAGGCCTTTAACTCTGCAACTGATGAGTGTGCGCAGTTTTTGCATACCAGCCGCGACGCAGGCCGAGGCAGCGACCGAGGCAGAGGCCGAGGCAGAGGCAGAGGCAGGCACTAGAGATGGACGCGTGCCTGGCACGAGATTGTCGTCTTATTGAATTTGAATTGGGTTTTTGGTTTAATCGAGGCGTTAAAGGTAACCATAATTACAGACAGTGAAGAGATTTATTGAGTTATTCGACAATGTTCGACAATATTCGACAAAGCTATTTAGCAGTCTTTGAGCAGAGGCCCATCAAACTCGGCTGCTCGATCGATTCAATCGAAAACGGATTGTCGAGTTATCGAGTAGTCGAGCTTGAAGCTAGCTTGATTTCCATTCATTCGAATCGAACGAGTCAATTTTTGGTTTGAAGCTCGCAATAGATATTTGATTTGTTCGATCGAGTTCGACCCTCTGTTCGTGACTGCATCCATCTCTATCGAGTAGTCGTGCTCGAAGCTAGCTTGATTTCCATTCAATTGAAGCGAATATTCGTTCGAATCGAACGAGTCAATTGTTGGTTTGAAGCTCGAAATGGATACTTGATTCGTTCGATCGAGTTCGACCGTCTGTTCGTGACTGCAGCCATCTCTATCGAGTAGTCGAGCTTGAAGCGAATTTTCGTTCGCATCGAACGAGTCAATTTTTGGTTTGAAGCTCGAAATAGATATTTGATTCGTTCGATCGAGTTGGACCGTGCCCCGTCGTGTCTGTTTCGTGAGTGCACCCATCTCTATCTCTGCTTGCACAGGGCCCTGTCGAGGCGACGACCCGAAACAAAACACGAGCGCGAGCCATAAGCCAAAGCCAAAGCCAACGTCGTCAAAGCCGCATGCCACTCGATGGTGCTGGTTGATATATCACGGAATTTGTGTGTGGGTGTACTGCATAAGCAAGACGAGCACAATATAAACCAGTTGAGGAATATGAAAACAGATAACGACTCCACACAGAAATAAAGACGTACAACAACAAGGCACGTGCAACCTGAACACACACACACACGCACACACACAGAAACACACAGACACAGATTCCAACTCTTACCGCAGATTCAGATGTATAAAAGGCAAGAGTGTGGACTATGGAGTGCGGACTATCGAGTGCGGAGTGCGGAGGAATTGAACACAAGGAGAACAGAACCTTGACTCGCCTTTGTTTTGTTATGCAGCGAAAGGAGGCAGTGAACCTTTTATTTCTGCTAGTAGTACGAGGCATTCTTATGTGCAAATTTTTCGACTTGCTTACATTTCTTCTGATCAGCCCAAACTTAATCACAGACTCTGACTTGCATATCAATTATGTACAACAAAATAAAGAAAGTAACGTTCATATCAAAATATTCGCGCACTTATCTAGTCTGCGTACAAATGCAAAGAAAATATTCCCTTTCTTGTCCGTCAAATTTCAGTTACATATAACATTTTCATTTATATTATACTTAAGTCACGATATTTATGAATTACGTTAGATATTTGAAAATAAGTTTTGAGAGAACCGCAACTTGAATCTTAAAGCCGAATAACAAAAACTTTCGCGTTCATTAAACCTTTGATCCGTATTTTCCATCAAAAAAACTATAGTTTGAAATTCCACAATGATCTCTGTAAATCCGACGTACAACAAAGTTGCAATTTTTGTCCAGCCAAATTCCGCAATTGCGGGTGGACTTTCCAAAAACGCTGAAAACGTATCGATTAAGTTTTTATGTCTGTGAAACACATCTCAAATGTATCTTTGAAAATGTTTTTTTAAAGCCGATCGGTAAACAAAAAACTTATATTTCGCTTTGAAAGTAAGTTTAAAAGTTCTCCCAACAGATCTTTGTCCTTGAAAAAAATCCAACGAATTAGTTCTTAGGTAATTTTGCGAATGAACTTACACCCAAAACTTCAACCTTTGACCCGCATTTATCAGTCAGCTAGGTGAGATTTTGCGTAAAGTGTGAAACAATTCTTGAATGAATTTTTTCAAGGATCACTTAAAAATTTTGAAGACGATCGGGTGTTAAACAAAGAAACGATTTTCGCAATTTTTGCATTCTTCTCGTTAAAATTTTACATGTTTTTCATATATAATTGTGGTATAAGATCCCATTTAATTATGATTTTTCACCAGCCATGAGCCCGAAAATCGAAGCTCAATTATATATTCTTGGAACAGCCGAGTTAATCTAGTTAAGTCCATCCGCTTTCCGTCCGTCTGTGCAATCGGTCTCAATTTGTCTCAAAGGATCGATAAACCGATAAATTCAATTTGCGCTTGGTCAGCGACAATAACCGAGACGATCTCCTATAACGAGCTTTCGGAGTCTAGAGACTTCAAAATCTGAATTTAGGTTTTTTCATATGTTTTAGTTTTTTTAATTTTATTAATGATCGATAAAATGTCCTAGTTTCTTGTTATCGATAAAAATCGATATATGAATGGCTCTCTTCTCTCTCTCTCTCGATTTCTCTCTGGTCGATAAAATGTCCCATTTTCTTGTAATCGATAAAAATCGATAAATGAATGGCTCTCTTCTCTCTCTCTCTCTCTCTCTCGCTCTTTGATCGATAAAATGTCCCATTTTCTTGTGATCGATAAAAATCGATTAATGAATGGCTCTCTTCTCTCTCTCTCTCGCTCTCTCTCTCTCGCTCTCTCTGTGGCATTTAACTATGGAAAAGTTCGTCAAAATTGTATGAATTGTTGAATTGTCATTGCTGTCCCTTTTTCATCATTGCAAAAGCCAGGAACCAGGCACCAGGCACCTTGACAGCCAGTTTGCTAACGCACGATGATCATGGGCAAGACGACGGGCACGGGGGGGGGGGGGGGAGGGGGGCAAGGGTACACGCCTATGTGTGTATGTGTATATGTATGTGCATATAGAAGGGATATACCTTTGACTATGGGTGCTCAGTACCTCGACGTACAATACAAATCGCTTTATGTTGTTACGGCTTTGATTTGTCTGTGGCTCTGTGTAGTCTGTGTGTGTGAGTGTGTGTGGAGGTTTTTACTAAGAAATCGCCTTTGTTCTCAGATTCAGCATAAAAAGTTGCGAATATAAAACAAAAGTGTCACTTGCTGTTCGGTTTTGCCGCCGAGACAGCGGCAATCTGAACTTGCATTGTTTTCCCCCTTTTTTTTTTTTGGTTTCGATTTTGATGCCGTGGCCAGACTTTCGTATATGCATAAATACATTGCTACATTTGCAGCACATACATAAATATGTATGTTCGTATGTTTGTTTGTGTGCATGTTTTTGGCTGTGGTCATTTGATTTTTTTGTCGTTTTGGCTTCCACAAAAGCTCGCAATCATTCATTTCGGTGAGATCAATGGATCGATACGATACACCCGGCAATGGGACAAAAAGGAAGCGACAAACACAAATACATACATATATGTATGTATGTATGTGGCCCAATCTCTGGGTAAGCGGCCCTGTCTAAGGCTGAGAGACGGTGATGAACTGTTTTCAAAATTCTCTCGCGCAACCAATTTGGGCAAAAAAAGAACAATAAATATCCTTTAGTTTAGCCTCTCTGTCTGCCTCTCTTTGCGTTCATTAAAATTGTCGCGAATTGTTTCCACAACGCATGAATATGTTAATGAATTATTGTCCGCACACACACACACACACACACACGCACACACGGAGACAAAGAGATTCGCGTACTCGCATTGTCAATCGGCCCTGATTCAAGGCGGAGGGGTCACAACATGGGGCCACAGCCGAACCGAACGGATCGCATCGGATCGCCTCGGATCGGATCGGAACCGTACGACTGTTGAAGAAGAAGACGAGTACCTCCGGGTGTACAGGAACATCACAAAAAGTGTGAGCCCATTGTTTCGGCAGCGTCGGCCTTCCACGTCCTCAGTATTTAAGGCTTCCAAAATGCCGCGTCCCTTCTTATGTGTGTATGTATGTATGTGTGTATGTGTGTATGTACTGTATGTGTGTATGTGTGAGTTTGTGCATGTGCAGATAATTATGCGTGTGCATACCTAAGTACATATTTATAGATGTACATCGACGACTATCAGTTACCCTTCACGCATTTATTATACCCTGCACCCAACGAAACATTTACAAAGAGGGTCTATTGTTTTTTTGTGGCAAATATAAGAATTTTCAACCCATAAAATAAAGTATGTATAATATTGAAGAGGATGGAATCGATCTAGTCGGTCCGTCGATAACTCGTCTCAGTTCCAAATTGTCTACAAAAAAAGAATCAAGTGTGAAATACACATAGCTTCTCGTTTTTGTTTTCCCCCCAAATTTAAAAAAAAAACAGCTTAAGGTAGAGCCTTGCGCTTCAATATAAACACACTTTTGTATTTTATACATATATCAGACTATAAACGCAAGTGTGATTAGATATTCAAGAACATCCTCCTGAAAGAGTATCGATAATTTGAAATAAACTTGATTATTATTCCTAACGTTAAGTCTCTAGCTCTTATTCCTATTCCTAACCTCTATTTTTTTATTTTGTTTTCTTACAATTTTAAATAGTTGAAGTACACAAAAGAATTTTTGTTACAAATTATTTTTTTTTATACGAATAAAAGTACAACAAACCGCCTTTTGGACCCAAAACAAGGTTCACGAGGCACTGGCTCAGACCGTGAACCGAAAAGCCGGTTCAGCTGCAGCGCATTAAGCTACCCTAACAATAAATGGAACTAGTTCCCGCCGACTAGTACCGGCATTCATATGTAGGTTCTAGTTTTTGTTTTCCCCCCAAAATTACAAAAAAAAAACCTCTATTTATTTAATTTGTTTTCTTACAATTTTAAATAGTTTAATAGAAGTACACAAACGAATTTTTGTTACAAATTGTTTTTATTTTTAATATGAATAAAATTACAAAGAACCGCTTTTTGGACCCAAAATAAAGGTTCACGAGGCACTGGTTCAGACCGTGAGCCGAAAAGCCGGTTCAGCTAACTCGTTGGATAACAATAAATGGAACTAGTTCCAACCGACTCGTACCGGCAAGCGAGTCACTATATGAGTATGTATGTACCTACAAACATATATACATACATACATGCATACATTCATAAGGCTACCGCTGCGACTGATTATGGCATAAGCTACACATAATAATGCACACACATACACGTTAACATATATACACGTACATGCATACATGCATACATACAAACATTCATGCCATGTTTGCTGTTACAATCGCCCTCTATTTGCAATGAATAGCCACAGTGCCAGATTGAAGGTACACGCACACACACACACGCACACACACAGACGCACACCCACAAAGGTATGTATGTGTTTACATCGTCCCTATTCTTGGGACTTAAGACGCGCTGCAGCAGAAAACAGCAACAACAACAATAAGAAGAGCAACAAAAGTGCCAAGGGAGAGCCGCATTTGAATCCATAAATTCATAAGCGAGCTCTGCACACAATGAGGACTAACAAAATAGGAAGAAGAGCAGCAGGAGGAGGATGGGGAGGAGGAGGACAACGATAAGTAGGAAGAGTAAGAGTAAAAAGTAATAATAAAACGAATTAATGCACTATAAATATATATATGGACACAATGCAGAAAGGACAAAAACAAAGACAAAAAAAAAACAAAAAAAAAGAAATAAATAAAGGAAATAAATACATATACGTACACACACACACACAAACATACATACATATATTGTATTGTATGAATTGTTTTCTTTTGCCTCCTGTTCTGAGAAACGGGTGCTGTTGGGTTCCACACAACATACACACAATGCGCTTCGGTTCACGATGAGCCTGCAGCGGGCCGAGGGGGTAAATCTTGGCCAAGCCAAGATGATAGACAGAGCAGAGCAGCGCAGAGCGGGGCAGAGCGGAGCGGAGCGCAGTCTGGCAACCATCTAGAGGGAGACAGGGGAATTATATGGCAACAATGACAACAATAGGCAGGCCGTGCCGTGGCGAGGCAAGATTCGTTCGTTGTCAACTACGAGCAACAACAACAACAACAACAACAACAACGTTAATGTATATTAACACAAACAGGCCAAACAGATGTCGGAGCTGAAGTGAGAGATCGGTTTATCAATTGGAACTTGCATTTTTTCTGTTAACCAATTCCATTCATTATAATTTCCACAAATTTATTTTTCCAACAATTATACAAGCATTTTACAAAATTTTCGAAAATTATTTATTTCTTTTGGAACGCAAAAAAAAAATGGCATCTTTGCAGGATCCAGAGTTTCTTTTAACAATATTGTTTCAGGTGTCTTTTGCTCTTTTCTTTTCTAAAATCAACGGCCTTAACAATGCGAATTTGTATAAAAGGTGTGTGATCGAGTCTTTATAGATATAGAGTTGCGAAAAAAATAAAAGCACCACTACAACACATTTTGTACTTGGTAAAAAAAAATGCGATTACTTCCTTAAATAACTTTAAAACGTTATGAATAAGGATGATTCCTTTTTTACTCCCAGATTTGTAAGAGTCGTCCCTTTCTAAAAATGTGAGTTGGGCGACTATTTAAAAATTGCTTGTAGTAGTGGTGCTATTATTTTTTTCACAGCTGTATATATATATTTTATATATATATTTTATAGGTGCGCAGACACTTTCTGGAGCATGTCACGATTTAATTTCTTACCCCCTAAAAACAATGCAAACGTATTAAATACTTACAATTAATGTTATAAACATATCGAAATCTTATGTCCTAATGTGTTCTTGCCGAATCTACTTGCGATTAGGAATGCTGTTAGGCAATATAATGACAGTGTTGCCATCTTTCACGAACTTTAGATAAACATGTGTCAGTGTGTATATACATATGTATAAAGAAGTAGTAGATTGTTGCTTGTTAAATTTGTTTGGAATCAGTTAAAATAATAACAGCTAATAAACATTCCTGTAGTCTGGCCACATTGTGTATTAGCATCGTACTCATTCTGCTATTGAGCGAAAAATGTACTCGTTTTTGAACTCATGCGTGTGTGTGTATCTTATAAACACTGGAAATATCCCATTTTGACAGTGAGGTCTATTTTTCATGTACACTGCCAAGAGACAATAATTTATGATGCATACGAATCAATAAATTGTGTTAAGACTTAATTCTTAAAGAAGCCTGCACCGAAGTATTTCCTATAAAACTATTTAAGCCAGATCCAAATGGCACATCAACTTGCATATAAGCAAATAACATTTGTATTAAGTTGTATTAGATTAGATAGCAATTTTACCAATAGTTTTAACTTTAAAGGAAACTCTTATTGGGGCAATTTATTTGCTTAGTTTCTCCAAGAATTATAAAATAATATAAAGTTTTTTGTTTAGTAATTAGTAAAGTACTGGTAGTAGAAATAGTAGTAGTTGTGTAGTAGTAATAAAAGTCATAGGAACAGTAGTATGAGTAGTAAAATTATTAGTAGTAGTAGTAGTAATACTTCTAGTAGTCGTAGTATTACTAATAGTAGTAGAAGAAGTAGTTATAATAATAGAAGTAGAAGTAGTAGTAGTAGTAGTAATTCTAATAGTAGTAGAAGTGGTAATAGTAGTAGTAATTCTAATAGTAGTAGAAGTAGTGATAGTAGGAATACTAATAATAGTAGTAGTAATAATACTAATAGCAGTAGAAATGGTAGTAGTAGTAGTAGTACTAGGAATACTAAAAGTAGTAGTAGTTATAATAATAGTGGTAGAAGAAGTAATAGTAATACTAATAGTAGTAGAATTAGTAGTAGATCTAATAGTAGTAGACGTTGTAGTAGTAGTAGTACTAATAGTAGAGAAATAGTAGTAGTAGTAGTAAGACAAATAGTAGTAGAAGTAGTGATAGTAGGAATACTAATAATAGTAGTAGTAATAATACTAATAGTAGTAGAAATGGTAGTAGTAGTGTAGTAGTAATAAAAGTCAGGAATGGCACAATAGTATTAGTAGTAGAAGTATTAGTAGTAGTAGTAGTAAAACTACTAGTAGTAGTAGTAGAAGTAGTAGTAGAAGTAGTAGTAGTAGTAGTAGTTAGTAGTAGTAGTACTGATAGTAGTAGAGGGTATAGTACTAGTACTAATAGTAGTAGAAGTAGTTGTTGTAATAATAGTAGTAGTACACTAGTGCATATTGTTGGAGTAGTATTAGTAGTACCAAAAGGAAAAGTGCGTTTGAAATTCTATTAACAGAATTAAAAATAAAAGACACGCGCATGTATTCATAAATTCTTTCGCCTTGCGCTAGTTTCCAATTGGATTGTGAACGTTTTCTTCTTCAGTAACTTCTGTGTTTCCTAATTGATCTTATACATATATTTTATTGTGATTCCCATTTAACTAGAAGCTAAATGTCATATTTGGACAGAAACATAATCTAGAAACATAATCGAAACAACTCGACATCGACCTCAAGTTTAAAGAAGAGGCATGCCTAAGTCATGCCAAAGTCATAGCTAAATGATACCCTGTATATTTGCTATTGTACTATGGACTTAAATCGTTGGGAATTACTGGGAAAAACTTACCAATTAAAATAGGTGATGCATTCACCCCATCACAACATTGTGTGCACTGAAAGAAATGAAGAAGAGAATTTAGTAAGCTTTAGAATGAGACCAACAACTTTTGTAGTAGTAAGTTTTACCGTACAGACTTACTTAGATATTTGACTGACATTTCCAAGACCGATTGATAAAACAATAAAGAATAGGAATAATCAATAAACGATCAAGATTAATTCAGGTTATTCAAATTCTTCTAAGAAGACGATTATCAATGTTGTGGATACTTATCTACACATTATTCCGACTATTTGAAAGTTTTTGTTTTTGATTCTCTACTCAATTAAATTTCATTTTCCTCTCAAATATTCGACAGTCGTAAATTGTATTCCTTCCGGAAACAGAAAGTACCTCTCAAAGAAAAAAGTTGAGGGTTACAGAAAGACTTCTAGTCTGATGTATACAGAGTATCGCACGCAGCAGCTAAGCTACAGGGTATGTCAATATCAGGTACTTTTTCTTTGTGGACAATCTCCGCTTAAGAAGATATACGAAAGCTTTATTGGTCGATATGATCGATATATATCTATGCAGGTAGTTGTCCTCGATTATTCCCGACTCGTGTCAAATTTCAAATGAGTTCAGAATTTCAGAATGAAGCATCAATCGACAGACAATTTTTTGAAGGGAGAAGAAGAAGAAGAAGAACTTTGCTCGCATTATGTCAGCTGCGTTATAATGTTATAATTCGCCTGTAATTAGGCAGGTAACGGGGCAGACAGACAGCAGAAATTGAGGAACTGATCGCGCAGACTCCGACTCCGACTGAGACTGAGACTGAGACTGAGACTCAGACTGAGACTCAGACATATGATTACCACTTGAATCACGGATCTGAGCTGGCGACTCTCTGATACACCCAGGGCTGCGAGCTACGAGCTACGAGCTTGTTTCTAATTATGTGTTATTAAACGAAATTAGCTTGGGCCGCTATACACTAGCTGAAGGATCTAATAGCTCGGCCATAAGGCTTGCCAGACATCATTCAAAATTGCTAAACAGGGTATAATGTATTTGTGCAAATGTATGCAACAGGCAGAAGGAAGCATCTACGACCCCATAAAGTATATATATTCTTGATCAGCATTACTAGCCGAGTCGATCTAGCCATGTCCGTCCGTCTGTCTGTCCGTCCTTCCGTCCGTCCATCCGTCCGTCTGTCCTTATGTATGAACGCCAGGATCTCGAAACCTATAAGAGCTAGAGACTTGAAATTTTAGCTGTAGGTCCTTCTAGATCCCCGCGCAGATCGAGTTTGTTTCCGATAATCGATAACTTGCCCAGTTTCCAAGTAATCGATAAAAATCGATATCGGAATTCTGTTTTTTGAGCAATTTCGGCAAATAATATGTATCTTTCATTTTATAACTATATTGGAAGAAGAGTGTTCAGGGTATCTCCAAGTCGGGAGCTCCCGACTAGAACCTCTTACTTGTTTTATTTTAATTAAATTTGTTTTATTTTCCAATGCAATCAATATATAAAATCTGTGCTGAAAATATTGAAATTTTTTTAAGTATTTTACTTATAGATCACGAACAAATGATAAATATTTATCTACATGATTATGCATCAATTTTAGATTAATGAGAATAAATGTGTAAATGAAATGTGAAATGAAATCAATCAATAGATGGAACTATTTAACTAATAAAACTATACTGAAAGTATTATATTTATATTTTATACGTATATAAGTATTATATTTATATTTTATATATTTATATAAATTATTTTGTTAGAGTATTTTAGATTAAAAAAAAGAAGATAAATATTCATATGTACAATGTATTATTTATCTGCAAATATTGCGATTTGTTTAAGTAGAAAACAAGATAAATATTCATTTGTAACAGTATTATTTATCTACATGATTATTCAAACTTAGATGAATACGAATAACTGTATAAATCAGATCGCGCTCAGATTTTATTTTTACTAATTAAATTCATTCCGCTCACGAATATGTCCACAACTGTACATAAATTGACATACATGTACACACATACACATACATATACATATACATATATGCACGTTACATATGCATTGCAGTGTGTACACACTTCGACCTTAAATTGTTCTCTTTCGTCTTTCCTTTTTATTGCCACTTTATTTATTTAACCCTTCTCAGCTCCGTTTCTTTTTTCTTTTTTTTTTGGTTTTTTTATCGAGCAGTAATTAAATATTGCGTTCACGTAATTGGCTCTATTAATACACACGTATTTGTGTGTGTGCGTAGGTGTGTGTGTGTGTGCGTGTGTGTGTGTGTGTGCGTGTGTGTGTGTGTGTGTGTGTGTTTGTGTGTGTGTATGGCAACCGCAGAAATCAAGCGCACAATAATTTGCGACCAAGTAACATGTGCACACACACACGGACACACACACACGGACACACACACACACACAGCTATGTTTGTTTGCTTGTGGCGCGGCATTTTGGCGGAATCCGTTTGCGCATGATCATGTTAAGCATTAAAAAATGGAAAAAGTTCATTGCCCAAAAACTGGCGAACGACGACATAATTCGTGTCGCACAAAGAGGTGTTGAACTATTTCAAATGCACGAAACAGCGCCGCCGCCAATCAACCGGACAGCAAATCACGTACACACACACACACACACACATACTTATTTTTTTATGCCTGCTTGTCTGTGTGCGTGTGTGTATCTATAGAGGTGCTTCGCCCAGCAGCGACAAATGTAGAACGATTGAATTAGAGAATTCAAGATTTTATGGCTGCGAACAAAATAACAATATTTACTGGTTCCGTTAAGGTTTGGAACCAAAATGAAGAATTCATGGCTGCGAACCAAAACAAATATATGTATATTAACTGGTTCCGTTCATGATTGGAACCAAAGGTTTGCCTCGTGAACCACTTGTTCTTTTATTTCGATTTGTAGGATTTGCCTTTGTTAAGAAAAAAATGGAAGATTTCTTGGCTGCGAACAAAATATATATATTTACTGGTTCCGTTCAGGTTTGGAACCAAATGCCTTGTGAACCTGTTTTTCTTGCCTGCGAACATATTCGTCATATTTTTCTAATTGTATAAACAAATGAATGGAAGAATTCATGGCTGGTTTCGTTAAGGTTTGGAACCAAAATGAAGATTTCATGGCTGCGAACAAAACAAATAAATTTACTGGTTCCGTTCATGGCTGGAACCAAATGCCTTATGTTCATCTCAGGGTTTGCTTGGTGACCCTTTTTTTCTACATCCACTTAACCAGGCTTTGCTTCGAACACATTCGTCATATTTTTTTCAGATTATATAAAGAATATTTGAATATGTATCTAGTTCGATTCAAGAATTTGCCTTTGTTAATAAATAAATGATATTATTCCTAGCAAGAAACGGCTCGGTTCAAATCCTGTTTGCCGACTAAATACATTTAATCTATATATTTATTTGGAGCTGCCTTAATTAAATTATTTATAATTTGAGCACATTCTACCATGATTAAAAAATACATAAAAACATATAAAAAATGACAAGAACTGAGAGAGAGAGAGAGAGAGGGAGAATACAAATACAATATATTTTATTTGGACGATTTTTATACAAGGAAGTTTTATTGTTATCTATATTTCAGGTTTATCAAATATTGCACAAAAAAAAAATAAAAATAATAGTTCAATATGCGATTATTATAAAATCAAAACTGATTTGAAGTAGGAAATTGAATGGCTGCAAGGACGAAAATGTGTGCTGTGCCCGATGCTTATGTTTGTGTCTGTGTCTGTGTATGTGTGTATGTATGTAAACTATTTATATACACATACATATATCCTTAAACTTGGGTATTGTCCTGGGCTGAAGGCAGTTGATTGATTGGGCACAAATAAACTAAATATTTACTTGCAGCTTGTGTGTATTGCTTATTATTGATGACTTCATTCCCGTTTTTATCCCTATCATAGAAAATACATACATACATACATATGTATGTAACAAGGAGCTGGGTAATTTTTTGAATCGAATGTATTTTTGAGATTCCTTCAATATGTACGAAATAAACGGGAATATATTGTACAGTACGCCCTCGCTAAACGCAACATCGATATCGATACATTAAGGGCTCATCAAGCAAACGAAAGTCAGGAGTGCCCGACCAAAAGATACCCAGCTTCCTTATGAGCAGCTCCCATAGCGTCTGTGCTTCTTCTTTCAGCCGCACACTATGGCAAATAATTTAGTAAGGCATTTATTGTCCGATCTAAATAAAATATCCTTGGCTTAAATATGTTGTTTCCCTTACCGGGAGATATACAAATATATATATATATATATATATATATATATATATATATATATATATATATCGATACTTATATATATATATATATATATATATATATATATATATATATATATATATATATATATATATATATATATATATATATATATATATATATATAATAGATATACTTTCTCTATATACTCTAGTTCCTCTTTAAGCTCATAGCTATGGCCGACAATCCAGATTTCCATTTCGGTCATTATCGATCTTTATGGATTTTATCGATAATGTAAAACAACTCGTACTGTACAACACTAGGAGGAACATTATTGTCTTTCTACTCATTTTCGATTAATTTGGGGTATAAATTGATATACAAAAAGTGAAATAGTTGAATCCGAATTTTGTGTTCGTCTAAGTCACTAAACATGCCCGATAACCCAGATTTCGATATCGATACTTATCGATTTCATCGATCATTTCAAACAACTCGCACTGCACAACACTAGGAGAAACATTATTATCTTTTTACCCATTTACCCATTTTCGATGAATTCGGGGTATAAATAGATATACAAAAAGTGAAATTGTTTAATCTGTGTATACTATATACTCTATATACTGTAGTTCCTATAAGCTCACGACAATCCAGATTTCGATTACGGTCATTATCGATCTTTATCGATATCAGCGATTATTTAAAACAGTTCGCACTGCACAACACTAGGAGGAACATTATTGTCTTTTTATCCATTTTCGATGAATTCGGGGTATAAATAGATATATGAAATGTGAAATAGTTGAATCTGCACTATTGCCAAAATTGGATTTCGATATCGATACTTATCGATATCATCGATTATTTACTGCACAACACTTGGAGATCCATTCGAATCCTAAAGGATAGTATCAACAAATAAAGCCGAAATGTAGCTGAATTTTGCTGTCTTGTCAAATTGTCACTTGCAGCCAAATTAATTTGTTTCTGTGATGTATGTATGTACATATTGTGTGTACATCAATTCATAGGTATTTCGTCAGGTGTATCGCAAGGCGGTGATTACTCGTAATAACTGTTAGCGCTGTAGTTGAACCTTTTATACAAATTTTAAGTGGAAAGAGTCTTAATAATAATTATCTTTTGTTTCCCCATTTGCTCTCTTGTCGTTTTCCTCTTCTTCTTCTTCGTCCACAAACTTGTTTTTCAGTCTACAAGCCTGTCGCTGTCGCTGTGTGTGTGTGTGTGAGTGTGTCTGTGTGCGTGTGTGTTCAATTTCTACGACAAAACAGTGCGTGTGCCTGTTGACCCTGTGTAGATGTGTGTGTGTGTGTGTGCGAGCGAGTGTGTGTGTGTGTGTGTAAGAGGTGTGATTGCGGGTGACTCGAAACTGTATTTCGACGAAGATGACTCGGAAAGCAATTTGAACAATAAGAGGCAATCGCAGCGGATGTTGTCGAGACGCCTTTTCACTCATAATTAAAACAGATTATTACTGAAGAAGCTTAGATCTATGTATGTATGTATGTGTGTATGCATGTACATACGTCTGTGTGTATGCATGTATGTGCACATTTATTTGCATATGTGCATACATATCTATAAGCGCATGCTTACACGGCAAATATATGTAACTATTATCAATTGATGTGCTTTTTATACCCTCAATCCATTAAAAATTTCTAAACAGGGTATAATGTATTTGTGCAAATGTATGTAACAGGCAGAAGGAAGCATCTCCGACCCCATCTCCGTCTGTCCGTATGTATGAACGCAAGGATCTCGAAACCTATAAGAGCTAGGGACTTGAAATTTTAGCTGTAGGTCCTCCTAGTCCCCGCGCAGATCGTGCTTGTTTCCGATAGTCGATAACTTGCCCCGTTTCCAAGTAATCGCAAATAATCGATATCGAAATACCGTTTTTTGAGCAAATCTTTTAGGTTCTTAAAGGTAGCATCAACTAGAACAGTATATATATATATATATATGAAGTACAATTTTAACGTAATTTTCTCTTTGAGAATATATATTTATGTATTTGTATATATTCTATATATATATTCTATATATATATTCTATATATATTCATCAAGATCGGTTGAGAAACACAAAAGATATTGAAAAACCAAAACGTTTGCTTATATTTGTATTAGTTGTTGGTAGAAGAAAGTTCAGGGTATCCGCTCGTCGGGAGTGTCCGACCAGAGCCTCTTACTTCTTATTATTATATGTTGGTTCATAAAATTGTATGTATGTAGGTTATGCATAAAAGCATAAAAACGTGCGCATAAAACACACACACAAAAATAATGATTCACAAATTATGTTAAAATTAAATTTTCTATGAACAGCGCAATTTAATTTGGTAATAGCTTTGGGATAATTAGAAGAAAAATTATCATACAATTGGCGTGTTATTATCATCGTCTTCCTCTTTCACTCGGGAGAGCACCCCAATACACATACATACATACATACATACATACATACTAATTGCTGATGAAACTGTTTGAGCGGAAGCAAATTTAATGTTATACCCTGTATAACCTTTGAAATTTTTTGTTGATATAGGGTATAAGAAATGCATACTTTTGATACCACGCACATAACCCAATCATAGAAGTATCTTCAAATTTAAATTTCGAAACTAAGTACTGGGTATGTGCTAGTCGTTCACTCTCGCTAAGAGGATCAGGAAGAGCCGAGCCATTTGGTATAAATATCTATGATTCATTCCATTTTCCTAATACTCATAAATACCAATTAATTCATAAATCAATTACAGTACAGTTATCGATATATATTCGATATATATTCGATATATATTCGATATATATTCGATATATGCACGCACATTTGAATGACAGATTTAAGCCCTGAACTTTGCCTAAAGTGCTACCCGAAAAACTAAAGATACTTTCACCGAAGATTTAATACCCTAAAAGATATTCGAGCAACGTCTATACATGATATATAGATAATAGATAGATATAAATAGATAGATTGATATATAGATATGACAAGCTCGTAAATTGTGTCATTCGTCGAGAGATTCTTCTCATGGAGCTATATAAAGTCCAGTATAGAAGTGCGATCTTGATAAGATTTGGCTCATTTATAAGCAGAATAGCTGGAAAAATATATCTTGAAAACAAATTAGTCCCAATTACAATGATTTAGTGTCCGTTGTTGACATTTGTTAGGAGCATGGTATAAATATCTTGAGAAACAAACAAGAGCCTAATGTTCGACAGATCGTTTATATGGAAACTATATAATCCGGGTACCGAAAGATGTCTCAAGAAGAAGGAGAGACTCGACTGTTGATGATGATCTAGAATATATATACTTTATGGGATCGGAGATATTTCCTTTCCGGCGTTACACATTGATCAAATAATTCCAGTCGTGACTATCCGACTGCAGATACCCTTACAGACACTCTATACGAGTCGCAGCTCGTCGATCTGATCAGGAATATGTATGTATATATCCCTCCTATGTATGTATGTATGTATATATGCCCTTCAACTCATTTGAGGTTGAGGTTATACAAATAGAGAGGGGTGCACCTGCTTCCTTTTTTAATTCCAATACATGAGAAAATCTTACTTTGGCAGCAAAGGTTGCATTAACTGGCAAATAATTGCCCATTCAGCCAACACATGTTCGCGTCTCGTCTCCTTTGCAAGTCATGAAAATAACCTGACTTTGGCAGCGACAACATCATGTCCTGTTGCTGCTGTGTCATGTGCGCGCGCGTGTGTGTGTGTGTGTGTGTATGTATCATATTTATATTCTGGTTACCTGAAATGTCACATCAAAGGGACGCGTGTGTGTGTGCGTGTGTATTTTCGTCTATTGTTTTTCCTCTACTCAGCGTACAGGGTATCCAACTAGTGGGGCACTCTTGATAGGATTTATATCTTTTGAGGCTTTTCACCGATTTCGCGTTTGTGCGTGTGTGTCTTGTAAATAAATACACACACACACATGTGTGTATGTATGTGTGTATTTATATGGCTGTAGCGTTAGCCCAGTTCTCATTGTCTCCTCTTCTCATTCCATTCGCTGCGCAGGTATTTAATTACGTTAATTTCATTTGTAATTTCTTGTGTAATTACAATGTGCATGAACAATTCCCATTAGTCTGTTCGATATGACTGAACGTATGATTCCATGTACCTGAATATGTGAAAGTAGCGCACCCGCATGCGCTTAAATCTAATGATTGACTGACTGACCGATTGACTGACTGAATGATTGACTGACTGACTGGCTGACTGATTCCATATACCTTGAATATACGTAAATCAAGAGATTATCTGACTGTCCGACTGACTGATTGACTGACTGACTGACTGACTGACTGACTGAATGATTGACTGACTGATTGAGTGACTAACTGACTGATTCCATGTACCTGAATATGTGAAAGTAAGACCGGCATACGCTTAAATCTAATGATTGACTGACTGACCGATTGACTGACTGAATGATTGACTGACTAACTGACTGATTCCATGTACCTAAATATGTGAAAGTAGCACACCCGCATGCGCTTAAATCTAATGATTGACTGACTGAATGATTGACTGACTGACAGACTAAATGATTGACTGACTGAATGATTGACTGACTGACAGACTAAATGATTGACTGACTGACTGAATATGTGAAAGTAGCACACCCGCATGCGCTTAAATCTAATGATTGACTGACTGATTGACTGAATGATTGACTGACTGACTGACCGATTGACTGACTGATTGAGTGGCCAACTGACTGATTCCATGTACCTGAATATGTGAAAGTAGCGCACCTGCATGCGCTTAAATCTAATGATTGACTGACTGACTGACTGAATGATTGACTGCCTGACTGATTGAGTTACCAACTGACTGATTCCATGTACCTGAATATGTGAAATTAAGACCGGCATGCGCTTAAATCTAATGATTGACTGACTGACTGAATGATTGACTGACTGACTAACTGACTGACTGGCTGACAGATTCCATATACCTGTTTACGTGTAAATCAAGTGATTATCTGACTGACTGACTGGCAGACTGATTGATTGACTGACAGACAGACTGACTGACTGACAGACTGATTGACTGATTGACTGTCTGACTGACAGACTGATTGACTGACTGACTGATGATGAACGCACAGCCCGCAGTTACTTAAATTAATGAAGGCGCACGCTCTGACGGGCTCTCGAGAAATTCCACCTGCAAGTGTGGAAAAATCGCGAATTACGCTTGTGTGAAACATTTTGTTTACATTCCTTCCAGTCCTTTTGGACCGAGCAAGACCGGAAAATACTCGCTAAGCTTTTTACATATCATTTGAGAGACTTAGAAAGAAAACTCTTAATCGTGCTGCTCAAGTGCAACCAAGGACCAAAAAAATGTTTTCATACACTTAACATAACATTCTTTGACTTGGAAGAACTCAAATCAAATGATAATTTATAGTTAAACGATTTGACGTCCTCAACTGTCTTTAAGTTTGTTGAAAACCAAATACGAAGGCATTTTCAATTTTTATATTCCATGATTGAAGTTTAGGAATGAAGCTCGCAAGAAAATATAAATATATATTTTTTTAATTTATACCACAAGTTTTTGTTTTATTGAAATAGATTTGTTCTTTTGTTTGAGACGGACAATATAGATGAAGAAACAGTAGGAAGTGTATAATTTGATTATTCAGTATATAGATAGAAAGTAAGGATATTTCTTATCCTTGCAGACATTCCTCTTTTGCAGATATATGAGAATATTGGAAAATATAGGAAAGCAGACATTTTGCCATATAATGAGGCTACTTTTCGACCGATATGGCAGCTATATAATGTAGTGATCCGATCCGGCAGGTTCCGAAGAACGGAATATGATAAGATTCAATATGATGATAATTCCTCGCATTGAAACAGACAGACGGACTGAAGGAAGTCGGCTGTTGATGCTGATCTCAAATATATATAATACTCTTTGGGTTCGGCGAAAACTCCTTCTATGCTTTACTTATATTATGACAAAATAATAATAACCTGCAATACGAGATTATATGCCCGTGCAGGATACTTAAATCTAGGAAGCGCTATTTACCAGCTGACGCAGTTATTGTTCGACATTTGTTGGGTTTTCTTCGTACATAATGTACAGAGATTGTGGATGTAAGCCAATCATGTACGTATGTATGTACGCGTATGTATGTGGCATGACAAGGACGGCGACTCTTGAGTCATTGGCTCATTATCAGCCAGAGCAAAAGCAAAATGAAACAATACGGTGAATACGGTGAATGCCCGTCCCCACCGTTGCTGCTGTTGCTGGCCAATGACAATGCGACAACTCCTTAGTGCGTCCATCCCTCCATCCCCTCCTCCCACTCCCACTCCCACTCCTACTCCAGTGCCGGCACATCATCCAGCATTGCCAATTAAACCCCAACATTCGGATCGAGGGTGGCTGCGCAGCAGCGACTAATTAATGCCCGCTGCTTGCCATTGGCTCGCCTTAGTCTGGCAATACATACAACTCGCACATACATACATACATATGTATATATGTATATATGTGTGTATGTGCATGTACGGACTGCGAAAGAGCAGAACTCTTTTGCAGCGACGCACCAATCTTAACTGTTTATAAATCTTTTTCGTTTCGTCTCTTTGTTTTTGTTTAAGAGTAGATAACTATATATACATATGTATGTGTGTGTGTGCGTGTATTTTGCGACCCACTGTTCATAGTTTATAACGGCATTTCAATTTGTTGTCGCTTTTGTGCCGGCTTCGGCAGCAAAATCAGCTGTAAATGATGAGAAGCAGATAAAGCTTGAAAATAAAAATAGAAATACTGCGAATAATGTGCTGCGAATTGAACCTAGATATTGAGCCCAAGCACTCCTCCTCTTCCTTACGGAACTACAAAGCCTCTGCATGTGAGTTATTAGAAAGAACAAATAGTTTCTGGACAAATGAAAAAGATTTATGGGCATATGATCCCTTAATATGTGCCCAACAGGTGAAAGCCAGGTGAAATGAAAATAAATCAGAAGCAACCCTGTTTTATGTATAGAGTAGAGTAATATATCAAAATAATTGTATTTATGGTATAAATAATTTCATAATACAACAAAATGTGAATAATATCAGAGCAAGTAGGCACTTAAAACTGGTCCCAGGGTATCTACCAGTCGGGCACTCGAGATTTGTGCCTACCAATTTGCTGTTTATCATTTGATTACGTTCTCTCTCTCCCTCGCTCTTCACTCTCTTCACAGCTGATACAAAGAAGTTTCTTGTTTCCTTCAAAATCGAGCCTGAAATTAGATAAAATCGACAGCTGACGCTCGTTCGACACACACACACACACACACACACACGCACACACATTCAACAAGATGAACGGCATATAGATATGTACACGCTGCCATATGAATGAATGTTTGTTTACATGGATTGGTATTTTTATGCGATTTAAGGCGTGCGAGTCTTGTGTGAGGCCAGTCGGCGTGCGTGCGTATGTGTGTGCGTGTGTGTGTGTGTGAATGAAATCCCAATAGTTGTCAACGTTGGCATTTGCAGTTATACATTTTTTCATGTAATCGGAACTTCATTATGATTAGACTGTAAATTAAAACAAAGCATGAAAGCGCCGCTGCTAAATTCAGATAATTTCATGCCTTTGCCTCAAGAAGTGCGAACCGAAGCATGAAACCTGCTCTGATAAAGAAAGACTTTCCAAATATCGATAGGATAGGTCCAAATGAAGACTTGTGAAATTTCCAAAAGGTTAAAGCAAACAAATTGTTTAAAGTGAATCATTAGAGTGTTGTGCTATTATTATTATTATTATTATTTAATTCCCTGCCAGTTACAATTCCTACTCTACAAGCCATTTCTGTAGGACAAGCAGTTGTCTTCTTCTTCTTGTATTCATGTTCAGTTGCAAAAAGTGTTCCCAAACGCATGCAGCGAGAACTGCTTCTGGGTAGTCCAGCGAGTCCTACTGGGCTGTTACCCTTAAAGCGGGCATCTCCACGACAGGAAAAAAAACCTTTATTGACCGTAAAGATAAAAGTGAGCACTTACGAGGAGGAGTAGGTGCTAAAACACGTACACACTCACACGCTTACACACACACTCACACACACACACACACACGCACCTGCATGTAAGTATGCCACTAAACAAACAAACTGTGGTCAAACATGCGATATCGCTGCCCTAACACGACGAAGACTTGACCTGACCCAGTCACGAGACGGACAGAGGCAAGGGGCAAGGGGAACCGGCAAGGGGAAGGGGTGAGAGGCTTGCGCGCGTGTCATTGCCTGCTGTTAACTAACAAATTGTGTCCGAGGTCTTGCCTTTTTTTTTTTTAATCGAGTAGTTTCAGATACACACACACACACATACGTAAAGTTAACATGGATAAACAGTTATTTGTATTGTCGAATATTAAATACCCTGCACTTTGCAGACTTTCGATAAGTTGCCATAGACTTGAATTTAATACACTACACTACGAATATCCTGCACTCTTCTCAATTACAGGCTAGATTCGTTTTTAACGGAGACTTGCGGGAAATTAAATATTTAAATATTTTATTATTTATAAATGAGGAACATTTAAGATGACAATTTTTTCTATCTTTTAGCGATTTTATAGAACTGAGCAATTTTTTGTATGTGATAAAAAACCAAAACCAAATGTTATAAATCGATGAATTGAAAATAATTTTTATACAAATATTAATAGTTAAAATCCAAGCGATATTTAGTATAGCTTGATTTCATTCCAACACATTTTCAATCTAAATTGTCTTTATCTTTTTCTAAATTCGAAATAAGTCCATTTGAATTACTCGCAAAACTTGATAATATTGATGACCCAATGTTATTTATTTATCAACATATTTATGTCATATGTGTGTCTTGATAGTTTGTGCAACAAGCATGTTAGCTGGAAAAGTAATTGTATAATTTAATTTTAATACTACTACTACTACTACTACTACTACTAAGATCTTCTAATGATAGCATGTCATTTATATATAAATATACAAATATACAAAATTGCTAGCCAACGAATCTGGCAAGACGCTGGACAGGTGGGTGGAGCCGAGTGAAGCCGAGTCGGTTCAGTTGTCTGCACCAATTAAGAGCGGCTTGTTTGGCAAATGGAAAAGTTAATTAAAGCAGCCAGCAGGTCAATTGTAGAAGAGGGGGGCGGTGGCGGGGGCGGGGCGGGGGGTCAGGACGAGCGCTGGCGCACAAACGACCAATCAAAAGATGCGATGAGGAAACCACATTCATAAGTGTGCGAATATTCCACGCACATCGCGACGCTTCGCTCACACAGTCTGCTGCATGTGTGTGTTCCTCTGCAAGTGTGTACACACTGAAGCACACAGCACACAATATACCATACATATGCGCACATATGCGCTCTATGTATGTGTGTGTACATATGTGAGTATATATGCATGTATGCGACAGTTTGGTGAGGTCGAGTGGGTGGTGAGATTGGCGCGTAAGTAAGCAATGTGGTGAGGGGAATAATATGCTTAAATACTAACACAGTACGCTTAATGTACATATGTGTCTGTGCATGTGTGTATGCATATATATGTGTTTATGCACGAGAGTTGATACATCTGCGTACCAGCATACCACACACATACATACATACATATGTACATATGTTCGTTCTAAGAGCTCTTCGATGTGTTTGGTTGTGTGTATGTTATTGCAACTGTACCAAAAAATTTAAATGCAAATAATTACACCAACAGTCGCTGACAACAACACGACACGACGACAGTCGATGGCAATGCAGTAGGCATGTTTTATCATCGCAGCCCAGCCAAGCAGTCTGTGCCTGAGTCGGTATCGGAATCGGAGCCACGCCTATGCAGCGCGCTGGTGTGTCATCTTCCCCAGCTGCGGTCCCCGGTCCCCGGTCTCCGGTCCCCACATCTCCTCTATATCAAGTTTAGGGTTACGGTAACGAGCGGTAATGAGAGACCCCTTAAAGCGTCATAAACGAGCGCGAGCGAAACAGAAAAGCCACCGAACCAGCAGCACCAGCAGCAGCAGCAGCAGCAGCAGCAGTGGCTGCGGCAGCAGGCAGCGCCGCATCAGCATCCACAAAACAAAAGCAATGAGCAGTAAAGCGCAATCATTGCCACTAAGTTTCGAGCCCAATGCACCCATCTCGCTCACGCCCATTTGAGAGCGAGCGGGTGTGTTGCGATTAGAGAGAGCCGTGTGGAGAGTGGAGAGCAAGTGATTTCTGAGAGCGTCAACAACACAATAAACAACAACAAAAAAAAAGAGAGAAAGAGATATATACTGAGAGAAGCTTTTAATTAGTGCTAGAGCATAAAATGAAAGAGCGGGATGTACTTAATCAAGAGCGCACAGCTCTTGTTTGTATGCGCTCACTCCCTCTCCCACTCTCTCGCTCTCTCTCTCTCTCTGTTATTCTCTCTCCCTCTTGTATGTATTTTTGCAATAACCATATCGCATTTATAATAGCCTCAAAAACAAGTTACTCTACTGAAACGCATAAACACACACACACACAAACATAAGCGCGCGAAGAGAGAGGCGAGAGGGGCCGTAGTCAGATTCTCATTTTGCCTTTGTAATTCTTACCCCTTTTATTTTTTATACCGTTTTGTAATTGCTCAAACTCACACTCAAGCACACACCCACCATGGCAACGAGGTCGGCTTGTGGGGGAGCAGCAGCAGCAGCGACGGCAGCAGCAGCGACGGCAGCAGCGGCGGCGGCAGCAGCTTGCTGGGACTTTGTTTTGAAGAAGGAGACAAAGTGGCAACCCAACTGCCGACGCCGTTCCCCTCTTACATCCACAACTTGCGCTGCCTACAGGACCAACGGTGCGGACATAAATATAATGTAAATAAATAATTTATACATAATGCGCTGACTGCGCCGACTTCTACTTGCTACTTGCAGCTCGCTGTCTCTCTCTCTCACCCATTTTGTTATGCTTTTATCGGCCGTCGTCGTCGTTGCTGTCGTCGTTGTCGTCGTCGTCGTCGTCGTCGTCGGCGTCGTCTTCTATGGCAACGTCACTGTACCCACCACCACCACGACCATCGTCCCAGACGCAGTTTCAGTTTATTGTGGGTGTTGCTGTTGGTGTTGCTCAGCGCCAAGGAGCTAGTCGCTGTCGCTGTCGCTAAAAAGGGACAGCGACAGCGAGGGTGAATGAGCTTGAGTCCGAGCCCGAGCCCGAGCCCGAGCCTGAGCCCGCGCTCAGGAGCATAAAGTACACAATTACACGCGCGTCGCTTCGCGTCGCGTCGCGTCGCGTGTGTTTACTATTCCTTTTTTCTTTCGGTTACAGTTGGTTTTTTATATTTCCTTTCGCTCTGATTTCTTATTTTGCTTACACATTTTCATCTTACTTTAGAATCAGCCAGCTTCACCCACCCCCCACCCCATCCCCTTGCCATAACCGTTTTTGTTTCTACGTATACTTATTCTTATTTGTAATCCCTGTGTGTGTGTGTGTGTGTGTGTGTGGGAGTTTCGCATCTCGTGTATGCTATTATTATTACGGGAGCCGACAGAGCCATGTATAAATGTGTGCGTGTATATATGTACATATGTATGTATATGTTCATGCTATATTCATGCTTCTGTCTATGCTCACCATTTACATATTGTAGAAAATGCTAGGATACCCTTTATCATTGCATTGATGTACATGCATACATATGTATCTACATGCATTCATAGCACATGTACATCAGCGTAGTCTTATATGTTAAAATAACGTTATTTTCTAATAAGAATAAATTACAAATCCAAATATTAACCTACACATACATACGCAAATTTATGAGCATACATACAGATGTACATACATCTATTGCACTTGGGGGAAAATATAAATTGTCCTTCGTCTATTTTGTATTTTTGTTCTATGAATTTCCTTTTTTCGAAAAAAATGTCTGTTAAGAATTGCGTGGCATTTACATACATACATTCCCATTGAAATATATGTACATATACTTGCATACATATATACGCACACACACACACACACACTCAAAACCACACAGCCACCCAGCAAAATTTTCGTATAAAGAAGCTTTTTTTTTACTTTGTCGTTTTTCTTTTTTCTGTTTTCTTTTTTTTTTATATTTTAATTTGGTTGTTCGGTCTTATCGATTTTTTCCTACCACTTCCTTGTTTGTTGATTTCCATTTACATGCCTGCGAGGGTTAGGGAGGGGAGGGGATTGAAGGTGGAGGAGGGGGGAGAGCTCATTTCTCGTAAGAAACGCCTGACGTCTGGCTCGAGCCTGGTGTGCACACATTCGTACACACGTACATACCACATACGTAGACTTGTATGTGTGTGTATGTGTGTGTGTGTGTATATGTAGGAGTGCTGTATGTAAATTTTTCTTGATTCGGCCACACCCATAGCGCCAATTAAAACACTTGGATGATACGGAATATAACGAAAAGAAACAAAGGACGGAATTTATGTGTATGTATGTACATACATATGTATGTGCAGGAATCGGTTGCAGAAAAGTTTCGCATATTGCGAGAGCCTCGGAATCTGTAAAGCTTTGTTTTAATTGGCTACACGACACGCCAACTACATATGTGTAAATGTGCCGGCTATATACTTACATATATACATACACATACAGGCGCACATAAACGTGCTCAGGCACGTGTGTGTGTGTGTGTGTGTGTGTGCCCATTTAGTTATATTCCGTTGGTTAATTGCTTGCTCTAATAATTAGTCTGTGCCGTCGCGTTCCTCCCTTTTGAGGCGATAACGAATCACAAACTTTGATGTTCAGCCAGTAACAACAAGAGTAGACGACAATCAGCCATATGACTGGACGGGGTCGTCGTTGACGTCTCTGTGTGTGGGCGGGTAGGCGGGCAAAAGGAGCAATTAACTTGCCATACACAAACACATTACCACTCTCGCGGGCATCAAAAAAAAAAAAAAGCAGTGCACATGAAACTCAACGGCAAGACACACGCGCAAAGAGCGCCTCAGCAGCAGCTTTTGCAAGTACGGGGGTTGGTAGGAAGAGCAGCAGAGCAGCAGAGCAGAAGAGCAGCGAAGAGCAGCAGAGCAGCGAAGAGCAGAAGAGCAAAGAAGAGCAGAGAAGAGACGAGGTAAATGTATGTGTAGAGTTGCGGCAAAGCAAGGCAAAACCTTACAAAACACATGAGCATGAGAACATGTAGTGACAGCGGCAACACCGGCGATGGATGGCAATGTTTGTGCGAGGGGGGGGGAGGGATGGGTAAGGGAAAGGGTATGGGCATGGGCATGGGCATGGGCATCGGTAACGGGTATGGGGAATAGCTGCGCTATGGGGGCCGCCCGACAAGCGACGACCAATCAAGACCCGAGTTGCCGTTGTCCCGCACTGTTGCCTTACTCTTCTCTCACGTTTGCACTGCTTCTCTCCAGCATCAGCAGCAGCAGCAGCCGCAACAGCAGCAGCAACAGCGGAGCAGCAGCAGAAAGAGAGCGTGCATCTGAAACGGTATTAAGCCAGTCGCTCTCTTTAAGTCTGCGAACGTCATCATTGTCGTCGCTTAATAACTGAAACTAACCGAACTGAGTGTCTCCACAAGAAGAAGAAGAAGCGGAGGAAGAAGAACAGCAACAACAACAACAACAAGTACCTCAACTGCCTCGTCATTGGCTAATTAGCGCTCGGCATTAATTATCGTCGTGTTAAAGGGTAATTTAGCTTCGGCGCCAAAGCTCAAAACTCTTTTTAATTGGCTGCGAATTTGTCGTTCTATCGCAGGGTCTCACCACAGGGCAAGCGACTTAGTTGGGCTTTCTTTTGGCCCAGCAAACGTATCTTTATATGCATGTACATAAGTATCTACGTATCTATGTATCTATATGGAAATTTTCAGAGAGTGCAAGAGTCGACAAGTTCAAATTTTCAAGGTATTCAAATACGTTGAATTATTTATTACCATTATTTTTTCTTGAAAGTTTTCAGTTTTACCCTGTAAAATGCCCTAAGAGCAATATATATTATTTTCATTCAACAAACTTGATTTCCAGTTTAGATTTAAGCTATTTATATTGCAAATCCACGTGTGCGGCAGATAATTCTTACTTAGATATATCTCTTAAAAAGGTTTCTGAAGAAAAGTTGGAAGTGGAGTACGACAGGTGAAAATGGTGATACCTCACATTTATATATGTTTGAATATAGTTTAAATCAAAATACAGATCAAATTGCAATTGCGAATCAGAATTGTTGGCAGTCTGTCAAATCCTTTGGCCCGAACAAAGGGTTTGGGCTTTTTGTCATTTATTCCATTGAAGGAGTTTCTTTCTTTTGTACAGCAACTAAAATGCCTGACTCGAAGCTGTGCAAATAACCCAGCTCCAATAATAGGGCACAATTCGACTATTTAAATGAATACAAACATTTTTGCAATACAAATAAGTACTTTATTCAGCCGATCTCGACATAGCTTTGCCCTGAAACTGAAGAATAAGCACGAGATAGACGCACAGACCAAATCGACTTTATGCACAAGACTAAGCTAAAGCCTTGATTAAATGAAAAATGTTTACACACTGAAAGTATTTTTAGAATATAGAACGAGTCCTTTTATTTAAGAAAATTGTTCACTCGATTTGCCAATCGTTTAATTCGAAATAATCCAAACAATCTCTTAATAACAAAGGTAACAAAATTATTGCATTGATCCGTTGTTAGAATCATATTATTTGTATGTCAAAAACTATCTGTCGATAAATGAGTTTTTGTACGGAAATCAATATATAAAGATACATAGATATATATAAAGATATATAAAGATACAGAGATACATAGATACACACATAGTCAAAAAGATTCATCCCAACTTTTTCGATAAAGGATTTCGTTTTTGTCATTTAAAAAAAACTCTTTTTGAAAATATATTAAGGGTAAAGTGATAAAGGAACGTGGATAAATCGATTGATACATCTATCGATAGTCTGCAAACCCGAATTTACCGATATCGATAGCTTTATATAACATAATACAGATAAGTGATGGAAAAACCAGCAATATATCGACTTATCGAAATAATGAGCAAGACGTCGATACATCGACTTATCGACTTATCAAAACCCAATTTACCGATATCGATTACCGATAACAGAAAAACATCGATACATCGACTTATTGAGACCAATTTTATTTTTTGATGTTTACTATTTTCAATGTTTTGATAGATTTTTATCAGACACATATTTAGTTTTAGTTAAATCTGCCAAAATTAATCGGGACGAAAATTAGCTAGAATTACAAGAAAGTCTACAATTCCATCTTAATTGTCATTGTTATATTCGATTAGTGTACGGATTTATATACTAAATTGTTATCTTTGTTGATTAGCACTAAATACGGGAGACTTTTAAACGTAGGTTATCCCTATTTATGCATATTCCTAGCAAATCGCAGAATCCGTAACCGCATATTGCCGGATAGGCCAGATACCCTTTCTTATTTATTCACCCCGATTTGGAAGGAGACCCAGGCGTAAACATATATTCTCCAACTCGTCTGGCCTGGAGGAGTCCGAATGCGGAGGGGATTGCGAGGAGATCTCATCCCATCGATCTCTCAGATCGGTTTATATAAACAGTCTATCCTTGTCGAAGCTTTATAATATAATATTACACCATAATAATAAAATACATGCGCTATTCGCATAGAATTTAAAGAAACATGGATGTATTCCGATACATCGATGTAACATTATTAAATGTTAATAATCGATGTTCTCTTCGAACTTAGACATATGTAGATAGATCTATTGATTTATCCCAATTTTCGCATCTTCAATTATATTTGTCTAGCCCAATTAGAGGACATTGCCCGATGAAATACGTGCTCTAATAGAAACATGGCTGTATTCCGAGACATCGATGTAACATTATTTAATGTTAAGAATCGATGTTCTCTTCGAACTTAGACATAGATAGATATATAGATCTATTGATTTACCCCAATTTCCGAATGTTCAATTATGTTTGTCTAGCCCAATTAGAGGAAATTGCCCGATGAAATACGTGCTCTAATAGAAACATGGATGTATTCCGAGACATCGAGGTAACATTATTGAATGTTGTAGAATCGATGTCCTCTTCGAACTTAGACATATGTAGATAGATAGATAGATAGATCTATTGATTTACCCCAATTTTCGAATGTTCAATTATGTTTGTCTAGCCCAATTAGAGGAAATTGCCCGATGAAATACGTGCTCTAATAGAAACATGGATGTATTCCGAGACATCGAGGGATTGATTATTTGCACGGCGATTATTTCGTCGGAATTACACAGATAGATAGATCTTTAGTAGCTTGCCAGCTTGTTATTATTAAATTATTTTTTTTATTATGTTGTAACTTACCTAGTTTGAATGAATCCTAGTGCAAATGGATCTGTTTCGTTTGGGTCGCATCAGAATAGATTTCTTTTCCGCTGCGATTCCGAATCAATTCACGCTGTATTCGAGTCTTACCATTTTTTTTTTAGCGATATTTGTAATATACTTTTTAAGATTTAGCTCTGTTGTAGGTTCTACTTTAATTTAGTGTAGTTTAGTTTAGTTGAGTTGAGTTTAGTTTAGTTTAGTTTTTGTACTGTTTTTAATTTTAGCTTAAATATTATAGGAACTTTAAATCGAGTGTGTGGCGTGACGAGTTCAAACTGGATTGCACCTGAAACAATAAACAGAGATACATATGTACATATGTATGCATGTGTGTGTGTGTGTGATGTATGTGTCTATTCATACATATAAGAGAATTGAGGCGAAGAGCATAGCGAGAAGCGGAGCACGTTTGACTTTCGCATGAAATAGCAATTAATATTTCCTTTCTGGCGTCCTTTGTATTCCGCAAGGAATGGCCCCTATGCACTTCCGGTCGCTACCCATCAAATCCGGACGGGCAGGATACGCGGCATGCACGGCATGAGGGTGAGATCGCGACAGCATCGAAAGCGAAACCGAAACCGAAATTAAACACAGAAGCCGCCCGAGCGCCGCCGTCGACGGCGAGGAGAGGGTGACTGGGACGAAAGGGCGGGGGAGAGGGTGAGTGCGAGGGCGAGGGTAAGGGTGTAATTGCCATGACCAGTGACAGGTGACCCGGCACTGGCCGCCAGTCCGGGCCTAAACGAGCATACAGCAATTCCTGGCTAAGTACATATGTATTAAAGTATGCACAGAAGAATGTGTCTGTCCCGCGTCACAGATAGTTTTGCAAATGTATCTGTTTTTTTTTTAGCTATTATGCTTAGCAGTTACCTGCATTTAGCTATAATACTCTATATAGAGCTGCTGGTTTTGCCGTTATTTATTCTTTGATTTTCACAGTTTGTCAGCACAAATGCCAAATGGAAAGTCTCGAAAAAATACTCAAAAGCACGGCGAACAAAAATTGTAATTTTTGTAAAAGCTATGCACGGCGAGGGCGAGGCGGGGGCGGGGGATGGGGGCGAAACTGGAGAGGAAGAAATTCTGATCGGCCATATTCATGTATGATGTGTGCGCACATGATATCCTATGCATGTATGTGTGTGTGTACGTAGCTAAGAAAATTAAAATCTAGTGCAATTTGCACACACACACACACACACACATATTTACATCGGCATATGCTTTTTATGTACATACGTAACGTACGAACATGCATATGTATATGTGTATGTATTTACCTTGCGATATCACAGTTACGTACAGTCACCCATATGTACATACATACAATTGTATGTAAATAAGCATACTTATACACACACACACACACATGTGCACGAATGAAATACGACTGAAATTTGCAGGCGCGAAAGAAAGAGAGAGAGAGAGAGAGACTAGATACGAGTGCAGGCTGTCGCTCAATACGCCCGCCGATTTAATTTGCCAACTTGTGCTTTTTGCATTTTTAATATCAACACTTTTACTCCTAGTTGGTTATAACGAGCGAGACAGTTGTCTCTTTTTCATGTACGCACATGAATTTGCACTCACACGCGCGCACACACATATACTTTGATATGCATATATAAATGTGTGTATGTGTGTGCTGGCGTATTCAAATTTTTTGCACATCTACTTTTCTCCATGGACCACGTGCCTCATTATTTCGCTGAGAGCACACACACACACACACATCTACATATCTCCTACTACATCGATGCTCTCTCACCCCTTTTATGCGCGCATCTTCTCTCTCGCTCTGGCAGCAGCCACCGCTTCACACTCTTTTAACTGCCCAAATTCAGTATATGCATACACTCACACACACACACACACACACACGCACACGCACGCACACATGCTCAAACTCTCAGTGATGAATGCAATTAACAAATTTTCCCCGAGTCTCTGTTGCCTGCCCTTTCGCCGTATTTTATTATGCGCTATCTCTTTTTACATTGTACATAGAGAACGTTTGTTTTCTTTTTGTTTTTTGTGAGTCGTGGATACGGCACACACACATATGCACATGTTTATATTTGTATGCATGCTCGTATATAAATTATTTATTTATTTATTTATTGGTGCCTTGCACTAATTGATGTGGTTATTAAATGAAACGAGCACAAAATATTGAATCGAACGGTTCTTTTGGTCTAAAGTATAACAGATATACATATGTATAACAGAACGGAGCTTAACGGAACAGAGCATATGCCAAGATCTGGCAGTTGTTGTTTGCGGTTAAGCGGTTAAACGGTAATGCGGTTAAACGGTTATGCGGTTGACAATTAAATTGTATATTTAATGCACTGATAATCCGTACAGAAAAACATGTATATGCATGTATATTTAAAACAGTCACATTTTGTTTGGATATAAATAAAATACAGAAGTATTTCAGCTTGAAATGCATTTCTAAGTGCAGGTAATTTTTCATTTAACAGTCGAATGTTTTTTTTTTTGCGTCGCATAGTCATATGGAGATATGTACGTATTTGATTTGGATTCGTAGCGGTACTTTTTAGATTGATGTATTTTGCCGCGTCTTTTTTTTTTGTTTTGATTATTGCTCAGTTATTTCTCATTTAAAAAACGTAAAACAAATCGGGTTTCACCATTTTTCGCACAAACACATATAATCACAATACAATTTGTTATATATTTCTTTTTATTTTTTTGTGAATCGTAATCGAATCGAAATTTGTAAAATCATTGCATTATTTGAATATTCGGAATGTGCAACAAAATTGCGCAGTTTGCTTGGGTACGTGATGTACATCAAATGCATGATGTACGATGTTGTAGGTGAATTGGTGTGTATTCATTTGAATTGCTTGATTGTGATGTATTATTATTTGATTTATTTTGATTTAACCGCTGTTGCACTATGCGCTGTACCTCGATAACGTGAACCTAGCCGCTTCCACCGTCGATTTCATACTACCAATTGTATCTGTATCTTGACTTTTTTGTGTCTTTGAGATACTTTTTCACCCCAAAGAGAGCGATGGTCTCGCGCTCTCTCTGCAACAAGAGAGCGAGAGAGAGAGAGAGACCAAGCACGAGAGCACAACCGGAATCACTGTGTGGCTGTGAGCGAGAGAGAGAGTGAGCGAGAGAGCGAGAGCGAGCTAGAGAGAGGAGAAGCGAAGAGAGCGCGCTCCGTAATGGGTAATTATTGCCATGCAGAGTGGTAATTAGGCGGGAACGAGACACAAGATGCCATAAAACAAAGTACCAAAGTGCTTTTTATTCGTGCGAGAACGTGAGCGCCTATTGTGCTCGCAACTAGCGTGTGCTCGGAGTGCGGGGAGGGGGAGCGGGGGAGGGAGTGGGAGTGGGAGTGGGAGTAGTCCGGGCAATGACAATCATCGTTCATTATTTTTGCTTATAACTACCGTCGGATGTTGTGCTTATGTGCCCGTTATTCTCCTCGCCTTTGCTTTGTTATACATATATATTCCCTTTCTTTGCATACATATGTACAAGTGTATGCTGTGCATGTGCATGTGTGTGTGTGTGTGTGTGTATGTACATGCAGTTTATGTCTGTCTATGTGTGAACCTTTCATAGCCCGATTAGTTGTATTTTTAATAAACATAATAAATTCCATTAAATCAAATTCGTTTTGATTATTTCCTCATTGGAATTTATGTCAATCTTTTAACTAATCGATTTAGTTACTAACTAAAAAACTGGAGAAGAGTTGTGGAAGTGTTTTCAACATTTTTGTGTTGAGTACCTTTTTTTTTTTGAATAACTATAATTTCCCGACGCGACTTTGACCTCATGCACTTTGCACGCATTTAGCCAATCGCGTGCTTCCCCCCGCCCCCGTCACCCGCCCCCACCCGACCTGAAACCTCAATCAAATCAAATCCCAGCAATAAATAATACCCTAGTTATTCGCATAGAGCGCTAGTAACATATTCAATCAAATCAACTAAATAAAGGCAGAAGAAGCAGAACGATAAACTTGACAATTGCTGATCGAGTTGAACCATCGACTTCTCTATATTCACCACATTGCCCCATTATATTATATTATGTGTTGTCTCTGACGCTGTTCATGCAAACTTTGAACTTTGTTTTTGCCCCAATCGCAGGTCAAATTTTTCCAAGTCCCCGTCTTAGTGCTCACCTTTGACCCAAAAGGAAACTTTAGCAAACATTTGAGCTGGACAAACTCTTAACGTATATTACCTGGTATTCGCTTCAAATTTGCAGCTCGTCAAAAATTTAAGTCCAACCTGTCTTGAGCCCAACCTATATTATTCAACTTTTCATGGTTATTTGAAAATGATTTTGAAGTCCATCGACTTAAGAACTTAAGAGTCAATTTTTTCCGCCCCCATTTTCCATCCGTAAGGAAACTTTCCTTTCGCCCGCGTTTTCATCCGAAAGAAGTTGATTTTGCGGAAAAACCTATCACCTATGAAAATGAGCTTGAAGTCGATCGGATGTTATACGAAAATCTTTCACATAACCATTTTTCGCCTATTTACCACAGTTTCAGGTGGAATTCCCAAAAACGCTGCAAATAAGTTTAAAGCTAAGTTTTCCACAGCGGATGCTTCAATTCAGCGAAATGTGTGAAACAATTCTAAAAGGAACTTTAAAATGAATTTGAACCCGCATCTTTAGTCGACAAGTCTCTGATCCCCATTTCCGCCTAGGATTGATCGCTTTTTCGAAACGTGGGAAAGTGTTTCCGATCTCGTATAGGAAACAAAAACTAAGGATCCGAATAAGAAAGAGGCTTAACAGGATCTACAGACCTATTGTCACTATGAAGCCCTGATTCTCACGCTGATAACAATAAAAGATATCAGATATATCAGATAATAATGAAAGAATTTCAAAAAGAAAAAACCCCTATTCGAAATCTAGTCCTAAAATCAGCTATTGCAATAGGTTTGCAACAAAAAAATATCTATTTAAAGATTTGCACAGGTTATTTATTTTTGCAGTTATTTTCCTGATATATCAAACATCTTTTGTGAAATATTATAAAAGAGGAGCGGGAATCTGAATGTCATGTCCTAGGAATATCCAAAACACGATCAAAATAAAGACGAATAATTTGTGGAAATCATAGCTAATATAGAAAATGTACATAAAGGACAAAAAATCAGAAATAAATGAAATGTTTTTGATTTTCTACTGTATTGAAAAATATATTTAATAGATTATATATGAATGATTCTGTATATGATTATTCTATATAAAATAAGATTAAATCATATATATGTATATATCATAAATAATATATAAATGAACCTCTATATAAACTACTTTAATACCCTTACAGACATTTGCAGATATGTGCAAATAGTAAAGGTCGTAAAAATGTCTTGGCATACAGAATTTTTGTCGCACAAAAACGAATTTGACGATCGAGTAGTAGAGAGATATAGAGTATGCTCATAGTTGAACTAATTAATGCCAAATTTTGCCGAGATATCTTGATGAACAAAAAGTTTGCCATACAAGAACCAATTCCAATGGCAGTAAGTATGATATATAGCCCTACGATCCGACTACAAGCGATAAAGCTGAGAGACTTAATCACATATAGACTCGACTCCGCTGATCTAGAATATATATACTTTAAGCTTTCGGAGATATATAACAACTCATATTGAAAAAGTAATATCAAAGTCATTGTAATATTTTGATATTATTTAATGTCATTCATATTCATTTAATATTATCATACTCTTGCAGAGGGTATTATAATTGTGTCGTGCAATGTGTAACGCATAGACTGAAACAACTCCGACCCCATAAAGTATATATATTCATGATCAGTGTCAACAGCCGAGTCGATATAGCCTGGTCCGTCTTTATGAAGCTTTGCAGAAGTCCCTCTCTCATAGGAACGATCGTTCGGAAATTAAGTTGTTGTATGGGAAACTTTTCTGTTTATCAAGATATCTTGATCAAACTCGGCATTTATTAGTTTTACTATACCCCTCATATATATGGAAACTCCTATCAATATCAAACCGCTATATCATATAGCTGCCATAGGAACGATCGGTCGAAAAGTTGCTGTATTGAAAATTTTTGTTCTTTTTCAAAATATCTAAGCCATACTCGGCATTAACTATTTTCCCCGCGCTTCCTAGATATGGGCAAAGCACTGTGAGCATTATGAGAATGTTGGGCCTGCAAGGGTATTAAATCTTCGGCGTGCCGAAGATAGCCCTTCTTCCTCGTTTTGAATACACTTGGACGTGCATGGCAAAGAATTAAGCCACATGAATTCTTATATTCATTCAGCTTCATTCACTTTATTTACGGACTTAAAACTAACTGCTGAAACTTGAATTTCATAAAGATCGGACAATAAACACCGAAGTATAGGAATAGGAGGAATAAGAAGCAGCTCATCGCTGGGTTGCAGGGTATCTCATAGCCGAGCACATCCCTCTAGAGCAGTCTTTTGAACTTTTGTTTTGTAAATCGGTTTCATGGCAATAAATACCGACATTCAGATAAGGGGTTCATTACTAAATCAAGGGCATATTTTTTTTTATTCCAATTTTAGACATCAATTTTCCACGCATTTCCCGCCCATGGGAAACTTAAAATGACCGTAACACATTGAACTCTATGTCGATAGTTATATCTTATTCGAAAAGTGAGATTGAGGTTCAACCAATAGACGGAATCAGTAGAAGGAATCAGTAGAACAAATCAGTAGAAGGAATCAGTAGAAGGAATCAACGTTTTCTATTCACAGTTACGGGTGGAATTTTCAAAACCTGTGAGTTTTTTATTATTAAGATCTTTGAAAAAATATTTGAATCCGATCGAAGAAAACTGAAAACTTTGCTCATGCTCCACAGAATGGGTGGATTTTCCGAAAAGCATCTCAATGGAATATTCTTTAAGTTGATCGAATAAACTAAAGTTGGAAACAACGGATCTTTAATTCTAAAAATAAAAGTTCTTTCATTGCGCCTTTGGTGGATTTCGCTTAAAAATAAAAGCATCCGATCGGATTCAAAATCATTTTCAAGGATCTGTGAAAATTCATTTGAGACGTGTCTCAAACTTCTCCCAAAATCTGTCCCTGTGAAAGTTGATAAGGTCGAAGTTTGAAGTTTGCGTCCGATTAGTTGAAAAATGAGTTTTAGACATTTTTTAAGATGCGTGTTTCGGCGATTTTGGATATTCGGCAACTGTGAAAATTTGCCGAAATATTTGCAAATTTTTCGTTCACCATCCGACATTTTATTTGATATGATATTCGCAAAATCGACGGAAAATGCGGCCCAAATGTTTAATGAACGAAAGTCTTTTTTCGGTGCCACACTTTTTGTTCTTTATTCGATAAAATTTAAACATATTTTATTAAAAAATAGACGTGGAATTCAAGATACAACGGGCGGGAGCAGGATTAAAAAGAGATATCCACAATTTTAGGCACAAAACTTGCGACGGGCAAGGCCGGGGAATAGATCAATGAGGAATATATCAACTGAAACCGAAGAGTTCCAGACTGACTAAATAACGGCATACTTTGAATGTAGATCGTTCATTTTGGTTCAGTTTGGTTATCATGAATTAGTTCAGTAGTTCATTTAGTTCATTCGTTCATTTTGTTGGCCTGCTCAATCGAACTTGGACTGAACGAAGGTACACACAGGTACATAATTATATATTAATGTCCGCTTGGATTCTGTTCGAGTCAATATCAAAGTAATTTTGATTTGGCAGAAACGGTGCGAATCAGTCACAAAACTCCATTTTATTTATTTTAATGTGGTCAACACAGAGCTCGGTGCGTTGCGACGCTTGCTCCACCCTTAAGAAATTCGTGTGTATGTTGTTTCATACTTTTATGTACACATACATACATATGTATGTAAATATATGCACGTATGGTGCACACATACATTTATTAGCGAAAATGGAGCCAAAGCCATCCCATCCCATCCCATCCACACACTGATTCAATACAAGTCCGCCTAGCCGTGGGTGTGTGTGTGTGTGCGAGTGCGAATATAAGTGTGTATGTATGGATGTATGTATATGCCTCGCACGCATACATTCTCATTTGGGTGAAAAAAGTGACACTCGAAGCCAAAAGAAGAATGAAAAGAAACGAAAACTCGCGTCTGCGTTTACGCTTTTAAATCTAAATGAATAAAACACGCACGGCAGAAGGTGAAGAAAAACCCCTTTGGGCAAAACGCGCTCACACTCCAAGTTATTGTAAATATGTGTGTGTATGTGTGTGTGCGTGTGTGTGGTTTATGTTTGCACATATGCAAACATATGTACACACACACGCACACATACAGCTGGAGCTTCCTTCAACAACCAACAGCTGTATTGCCAGCCTCCACAGCATACGGGATAAAAAAAAAACGAAGCAGAAGCAGAAGAAAAAAAGAAAAAAAGAAAAAATACTGTCGAAGAGGGAGGTGACATGAGAGCAAAGTCGTTGCTTCGTTTCGTTTTTGACTAACGAGCAAGCCTTTTTAACTCCTTCGCAATTATGTATGTGTGTGTGTGTGCTCATGCATGTGTGTATGTATGTATGTATGGCACATACATAAGTTGTATGTGATGAGTACGTTTCTCATGTGTCTGTGCATTTAGGTATTTATATACATACATATGTGTGTATGTATATATTTGTATTCATTGCATACACATGACTTTTACTGTATACGTGTGTATTCATTTACATACATTCTCATCAGTATGTATGTATGTATGTTTGCAGGAGTAGATTTGCTCATTTAGAAGTCGCCCAGCATGGGCGTGTTGTTCGCGTTGAAGAAGAAGGCAAACAAAAATCAAATATTCATTTATTGATAAAGATGATGATCGAGAAGATATATAGCTAAGCTATATGAGGATAATCGCATTGTATGCTAAATCCAATTTTTGTTAATTGTTTGTCTTATAGCCCAATTCCACTGTCAACATTTCTTACATTTTTTTTTGCGAATTTCATGTATATTTTGCTTGGACTTTTTCCCATAAGAAAATACATTTTTCACATTTGCCAAATATGTTGCCATTCGGCCCGAGTAATTCGTGTTTTTTGTGCGATAATTTATCGAATTTCTTATCGATGTTACGGAAAATTTGATAATATTTTTGTTAACTGTTTGTCTTATAGCCCGAATTTTTTGCGAATTTCATGTAAAGTTTGCTTGCACTTTTTCCCATAAGAAAATACATTTTTCACATTTGCCAAAAATGTTGCCATTCTGCCCGAGTAATTCGTGTTTTTTGTGCGATAATTTATCGAATTTTTTATCGATGTTACGGAAAATTTGATAATATTTTTTTTAACTGTTTGTCTTATAGCCCGAATTTTTTGCGAATTTCATGTTGTATATTTTGCTTGTACTTTTTCCCATGAGAAAATACATTTTTCACATTTGCCAAAAATGTTGCCATTCGGCCCGAGTAATTCGTGTTTTTTGTGCGATAATTTATCGAATTTCTTATCGATGTTACAGAAAATATGATAATATCATTACCAAAAATAAACGATTTAACAAAGAAGTTAACTTTAAATTATAAAAAATCTCGCAAAGAGTCCATTAAATTCAGCCCCAACTTTGGAACATATTATTTGACCTTTTAAAGAAGCGGTACTCATATGTCATTCATATGTTATCGACAACTGCAACTTGCTAATGGAATCGCAGTATGTGAAGTTTGTAAATATAACATATATTGGAGCATAGTGGAATCAGGCTATAACACAGATAAGTGTAAGATACGCAGTTTTGACATTCGGTTACTGCTCCAAATTCATTATCGATAAATATCGATTTCAATGAGTTGTATATTCATTTTTGTCACGATATCCATTATTATTGATCCCCAATCCAAATAGGAGGAATATACATGATTCGTATATACTATTCTAGAAGCTACATGTCACATTTGGTTTCCAGCTTTCAAAAACTACGACAGAGTCTTTCGATATCAATTTTTATCGACTGGTCGAGTTATCGATAATCGAAAACAAACTCGACCCACGTTTAATTTCAAGTCTTCAGCTCTTATAGGTCCCTTTACAGCAATTTTCAATGGGTAAACAAAAAAGGTTAGATCCAACTATTTTCTAGGGTAACTTGAAGTCCTCCCGTTTGTTAAGCGAAATGATGGGGAGAGAGAGAGAGAGGGAGAGCTGAGTTCAATTATCTTATTGTCGGTTCTGTTAATTCATTGAATTAACAAGTTTGTAGGCTGCTTTGTCACAGCGACTTGTGTTTAATTACACAAATCATTTCCAAATAATTGTGCACGGCAATAAAACAGATAGATAGATAGATCCACAGCCCAGGCCACACCTTCAATCCGTTTGCATAGACGAGACGAGGCGCCCGTCGAGAAGGTAATCGATCGGTAAACATTCGTGGGGTTCCATGGGTTCCATATTCGTCGTTATAGAGAGGAATTTTCACATATGAATCGATCGTTCACAATCGACTAGGTCTGAGTTGTATGTGTGTGTGGTTCGATATATGTGTGTTAGTTTGTGTGAATTAGTTGTTTTAAATAAATACAGGTGTTCAAATAAACTGACTTGTAGTTTGAATTACCAATAGCAATCTACCTAAATATATACATATATCAAGGTGTGTTCATTTCTAATTATCTATGTCGACATTTCCTTCAGTATTTCCCTTCATGCTTACAATTATTGAATTTCTTTTTGAATTATTTAAATCAGTAACTGAAAAATGCAACAATTAATCTTTTCTATAACTATAAATTTGACTGCAGTTCCCTAATGTGATGGAGGAAACTTTTTCTGTTTACCATCCGATCCGGCCTCAAATTCATTCCACCTCGGTGGAAATTGAGAAAATTAATTAACTAATTTGAGACACATTCCACACTTTTCGCAGAAGCCAAGCTTCCTCAGTGAAAAATGCGGATCAAAGACTTCTTGAGAGATGATTTAAGTTTTATTTTTGGAAAATTCCAATTCGCACCTGTTTCCTGGTTAAATCAGTCGGAAAGATTCTTCTTTTTCATTGGGCAAGTGTCTCGTTGGACTGAGACTCTAAAACGAGTTGATTTTTGTAAATTGAGAGGGCTGGCGTGAAAGTGGCTGCAATAATTTCCATCTTTAGCAGTTAACAGAGGAGGAAAAATCAAAGCGTACATAAATAAATAATAAAGAAAAACAAGAGGTTCTAGTCGGGAGCTCCCGACTAGGGGATACCCTGTGCCCTCTTCTTCCTACAACTGGTGATAGGTAAACAAAAATGAAAGATACTTGATATAATATATACTATTCTAAAAGCTACATGTAAAGTTTCGTGATTTTAGCTCTTATTATTTACCGAAATTGCTCAAAAAACAGGATTTCGATATTTCGATTTTTATCGATTACTTAGAAACGGGGCAAGTTATCGAATATTGGAAACAAACTCGATCTGCGGAAGGACTAGGAGGACCTACAGCTTCAAGTCTCTAGCTCTTATAGGTTCTGAGATCCTTGGGTTCATACATACGGACAGACAGACAGACGGTTATGGCTAGATCGACTCGGCTGTTGATGCTGATCAAGAATATATATACTTTATGGGGTCGGAGATGCTTCCTTCTGCCTGTTACATACATTTGCACAAATACATTATACCCTTTTTACCCATTTTCAATGGGTGCAGGGTATAATGATAGTAAATAATAAAGCATATATGGAAAAGTGAATAAATCTGATCACAAACTTGTTTCAGTTTTACAAGCTTGTTATCGATCCTTTTCGATCTTCTTATAAGGGCTAATAAGCAAGTGAGAGTCGGGAGTGCTCGATTAGAAGATACCCTGCATGCGCTTCTTACTTCTTCTTCTCTTTCTTCTTCTTCCTTTCATGCATAGATATGCATAATCGCAAAGTTTTCATGAAACTAACCCTTGCAAAATGTACAAAAATAGGATAATTATTCGAAATTAGTGCATATACGATTCTGACCCGATATGATCTATTGTATTTTAATTTTTTCAGTCTTTGGAAATCTGTGATGTATCTATGAGAGTTTAGTCTACTAATAAACCTCTTCAATTGTATAAATTGATATTTAGGGACATTAAGACCAGAGTCTTGGCAAGGAAGAGCTGCATTGAATTCAGTTTAAATATTTATTCGTCAATCAGAAGTGCTGGGCCGCGCAACGCCGGGTAATGTGAATGTAAGAATCGAAAAACTTCTTTAAGAGAAAGACGGAGGGGGAACAGAAATGCGTGGGGCGAGTCGCGCGGCATGGGGGGGACGCAGTGGAATGGTCGGAGATTCTTGTCAATGAAAATGAGAACGGCTTGTCAATAAATATAACCTGATCAGTTTAATGCGTTAATATTGAAGGCTGCGGTCCATTCATTGAGAAAAGGTGAATATATAGAGCCCACATACATAGAGAATACAAATAATAATAATAATAATAATGATCACAGGCAACACCACAAAGAGCGTGGAAAGACAACAGAAAGAAATCAGAAATCAGAAATTTTAAGTCAACGTCAAAGTCGCATGAATACAAACGCATTACAATAAAATCTAACTGGATAGAGGTGTGACTTTACAGATAGATGTACGGGTTGCATGTTTGCCTCTAAATGCCCGGTTTATTTGGGCGGACAAAGCATGCCACGGGCTCCAAACTAGAGATGGGCAGGAACTGGAGCCAATACGAGAAAGTGATTAGAGATAATCAGGTATAATTTGTCTCGACACTTCGATGCATCAAAATCGTAAACTCAACTCTTTCGACTGAAAAATATTATTACTTAGAGCATATGCAGAGCACATTCGATACTTTGAAATCTTAATCACGACTCCTTAGAGTGAAAAATATGATCCAGCGCACATCCCGATAATCAGGTATAATTTTCTCGGGGGAGAAAGCATACTCGATACTTAAAATACTTAATCACGAGTCATATTATCGTCCAGAGCACATCCAGATAATCAGTTATAATTTGTCTCTCAAGCACACTCGATACTTCCATACTTAAAAAATCATAAACACAAGTCTTTCGAACCAATACGAAAGTGATTAGAGATAATCAAGCATAATGTCTCCCAATACTCGATACTTCGATGCTTAAAAATTTGAATTACGACCCCCTAGAGTGAAAAATGTTATGATCCAGACTAGTATAATGTTTTAATTGCAGCTAGTTCTGCGAATATTCTCAATTCACGTCAAACAGAGTTAAGTTGAGTTGAGATATAACTCTTTTAGTTTGAACCAATTAACATATTAAATCATATCCTAAAGCTTTTGTTTTCTTATTATTTTGTAAATGAGATATAAAAAAATAAAATAAGGACTTTGCTCTCAACCATAAGAGGCTGGCTGAGCCGTTCCTTGGTACATACATACATATATTTTTCCCGAGCGTGTTTGGAAGAATTTGTTTTTCGTGTTCGTGTTTTTGTGCGGCCAGCGTCCATCTCTAGTCCAGACGCGACGCGACGCGACGCGATGGTAGAGGTAGAGGTAGAGGTACGCATACCGGTTATCCGAGCAAACTCATCAACATCTTATCTACATATTTACATATGCCTACATAAACACAGAGAAACACATTCAAGCCTAGGGACAAGTATGAAAGGTATGCTAATATAAAAGTACATACTAATATTATAAATACACTTTTACACTTCCTACTAACTCAAAAATTTACGATTTCATTCAGAGATTTCTGGGCACCCCTTATTAACATTATATGCCACGTTAATGGGGTATATATACCGGGTATATTGGTTTTTGGTGCAAATGTATGTAACAGCCAGAAGGCAACATCTCTGATCCCACACAGTTATAGTCCTTAGTCGCCATAGATATGCCCTAAATTCGAGAAATATCTGACGAAAAGCATTTCCCATAGCTCAGCGCGGAGTGCAGGGTATCCCCATCGTCGGGCACTCCCTGCTTGACTATTCGTCTCTATTCTATTCTACTCTAAAAGCTTTGTATAGTGTGAAGACCGAGATTATTTTTTAAAATGTTTTATGAATATTTATATTTAGCGGATAATTTTCAAATAGTCGAATCGATCCACATTTTTTCTGTTTGCGCGTGGATCTCAGAGTCTTTAACAAACTGGAGACAAATTTGAAATTTCGATATTTGTCTCTTCTTTGTCATCTTTTTAAATATTATATTTATTTGTTTACATATATTTGATGAATGGAAGAGAAAATAAAAGTTAAGTAACTGTCTTTCGCTTATTTTTCAAATATATTTTAAAGTACTTCAAAGAAACTAATCGAATGACAATGTACCAACTGTTCTAATTTATGCGAGCTGTAAAGTTAATCTGATCAAGTTTTAAATAGGTAATGAATGGACCCGCCCGAATTAACTCATAAATATGCAAACTAGGCTCAAGCTGATGGAAACAACCGGAGAGCTGCCAATGAATAAATAAATGATCTATAGATGGGAAAGTAAACCCAGTCAAGCTGTTCGAGGGGAATGTTGGAAACGGATATACATATGTATATGTATGTGTATATGTATATGTATGTGTATATGTATATGTATATGTATATGTATATGTATATGTATATGTATATGTATATGTATATGTATATGTATATGTATATGTATATGTATATGTATATGTATATGTATATGTATATGTATATGTATATGTATATGTATATGTATATGTATATGTATATGTATATGTATATGTATATGTATATGTATATGTATATGTATATGTATATGTATATGTATATGTATATGTATATGTATATGTATATGTATATGTATATGTATATGTATATGTATATGTATATGTATATGTATATGTATATGTATATGTATATGTATATGTATATGTATATGTATATGTATATGTATATGTATATGTATATGTATATGTATATGTATATGTATATGTATATGTATATGTATATGTATATGTATATGTATATGTATATGTATATGTATATGTATATGTATATGTATATGTATATGTATATGTATATGTATATGTATATGTATATGTATATGTATATGTATATGTATATGTATATGTATATGTATATGTATATGTATATGTATATGTATATGTATATGTATATGTATATGTATATGTATATGTATATGTATATGTATATGTATATGTATATGTATATGTATATGTATATGTATATGTATATGTATATGTATATGTATATGTATATGTATATGTATATGTATATGTATATGTATATGTATATGTATATGTATATGTATATGTATATGTATATGTATATGTATATGTATATGTATATGTATATGTATATGTATATGTATATGTATATGTATATGTATATGTATATGTATATGTATATGTATATGTATATGTATATGTATATGTATATGTATATGTATATGTATATGTATATGTATATGTATATGTATATGTATATGTATATGTATATGTATATGTATATGTATATGTATATGTATATGTATATGTATATGTATATGTATATGTATATGTATATGTATATGTATATGTATATGTATATGTATATGTATATGTATATGTATATGTATATGTATATGTATATGTATATGTATATGTATATGTATATGTATATGTATATGTATATGTATATGTATATGTATATGTATATGTATATGTATATGTATATGTATATGTATATGTATATGTATATGTATATGTATATGTATATGTATATGTATATGTATATGTATATGTATATGTATATGTATATGTATATGTATATGTATATGTATATGTATATGTATATGTATATGTATATGTATATGTATATGTATATGTATATGTATATGTATATGTATATGTATATGTATATGTATATGTATATGTATATGTATATGTATATGTATATGTATATGTATATGTATATGTATATGTATATGTATATGTATATGTATATGTATATGTATATGTATATGTATATGTATATGTATATGTATATGTATATGTATATGTATATGTATATGTATATGTATATGTATATGTATATGTATATGTATATGTATATGTATATGTATATGTATATGTATATGTATATGTATATGTATATGTATATGTATATGTATATGTATATGTATATGTATATGTATATGTATATGTATATGTATATGTATATGTATATGTATATGTATATGTATATGTATATGTATATGTATATGTATATGTATATGTATATGTATATGTATATGTATATGTATATGTATATGTATATGTATATGTATATGTATATGTATATGTATATGTATATGTATATGTATATGTATATGTATATGTATATGTATATGTATATGTATATGTATATGTATATGTATATGTATATGTATATGTATATGTATATGTATATGTATATGTATATGTATATGTATATGTATATGTATATGTATATGTATATGTATATGTATATGTATATGTATATGTATATGTATATGTATATGTATATGTATATGTATATGTATATGTATATGTATATGTATATGTATATGTATATGTATATGTATATGTATATGTATATGTATATGTATATGTATATGTATATGTATATGTATATGTATATGTATATGTATATGTATATGTATATGTATATGTATATGTATATGTATATGTATATGTATATGTATATGTATATGTATATGTATATGTATATGTATATGTATATGTATATGTATATGTATATGTATATGTATATGTATATGTATATGTATATGTATATGTATATGTATATGTATATGTATATGTATATGTATATGTATATGTATATGTATATGTATATGTATATGTATATGTATATGTATATGTATATGTATATGTATATGTATATGTATATGTATATGTATATGTATATGTATATGTATATGTATATGTATATGTATATGTATATGTATATGTGTGTATGTATATTTATATGTATATGTATATGTATATGTATATGTATATGTATATGTATATGTATATGTATATGTATATGTATATGTATATGTATATGTATATGTATATGTATATGTATATGTATATGTATATGTATGTGTATATGTATGTTTACTTTTTTTGTGCCACTAGCCTGAGTATGTGTATGTGCTTGTGTATAACATATGTGTATAACTTTTTGTATGTGTTGTTGTTACTTGTTTCCCCCTAACAATAACTGACCGTCTGTATCGAGATTTACACAGTGTCCTCGCAGCCTTTCATGACTTTGGGCGCACGGCTGATGACGGACACGGACAGGACACGGATGAGTCTGTATTCTTGTGAGTCTGCCTTTTGGTCGTGTCGCAAATTCACACTCTCATCGCAATTTACTTGAGTAAGTGGCCACTGGCGAGACGCTGGTTGTGGTCAAGCGTCTTGTTTCGATGTTAGTTCGAATTACGGTTTTGCATGTATCTGTCCGTGTCCGTGTCTCTTCAAGCATGACAGGGGGATGCTACCACAAGGTCACGACTTCTTATACCCTGAACCCAAAAGGGTATCTTGTTTTTGTGCAAATGTATGTAACAGGCAGAAGAAAGCATCTCCGACCCCATAAAGTATATATATTCTTGATCAGCATTAATAGCCGAGTCGATCTAGCCATGTCCGTCTGTCTGTCTTTGAACCTATCAGAGCTAGAGACTCGAAAGTTTGTCCTTTGTATTATTCATCGAAAATCTGCTCCAATTCCAACCGAAGCGAAGGGAATTATAGTTTTCTCTTTTTAAAACTTGAGCTCGGTTGAGCTTGAGATTGGTTTGGTAGAAACTTTGACATGGAATGTCCCAGTCGGGCAATCCTATTTGTTTTATAATTCATTTAAAAACTATTAAGGAGGCGATTTCGTATGCATTTTTGCAAGATGATAATGGATAAGATAAGATAAGATCTAAGTAGAAATGTATTGAAAAAGTGTATTATATATTATGGGTAAATCCACCGGCACGGGTGTAAAATGGGTGACTTTTATGATCAAGTGCTTTTTGGCAATTTTAGCGTTGCCAGAATGTTGATTTATTTTGTCTTTCGATAATTATGCATTTTTTAATAGCTTCCTGCTAGAGGATAATCGAGTTTGAGCTCATTTTTAAAGAATTCTATATTATGGTTAAATCCACCGGCCCGGGTGTAAAATGGGTGACTTTTATGAACAGGTGCTTTTTGGCAATTTTAGCGTTGCCAGAATGTTGATTTATTTTGTCTTTCTAGCTAGAGGATAATCGAGTTTGAACTCATTTTCAAAGATCTGACTAGAAATTAATTGAAAACGTGTTTTTTATGGGTAAATCCACCGGTACGGGTGTAAAATGGGTGACTCTGATGAACAAGTGATTTTTGGCAATTTTAGCGTTGCCAGAATATTGATTTATTTTGTTTTTTGATTATTATGAATTTTTTAATAGCTTCCTGCTAGAGGATAGTCGAGTTTCAACTCATTTTCAAAGATCTGACTAGAAATTGATTGAAAACGTGTTTTTTATGGATAAATCCATCGGAACGGGTGTAAAATGGGTGACTTTCATGAACAGGTGCTTTTTAGCAATTTTAGCGTTGTCAGAATGTTGATTTATTTTGTCTTTCTAGCTAGAGGATAATCGAGTTTGACATCATTTTCAAAGATCTGACTAGAAATTGATTGAAAACGTGTTTTTTATGGGATAATCCACAAGTGCTTTTTGGCAATTTAAGCGTTGCCAGAATGTTTATTTATTTTGTTTTTCGATAATTATGAATTTTTTAATAGCTTCCTGCTAGAGGATAATCTAGTTTGAACTCGTTTTCAAAGATCTAAGTAGAAATGTCTGGAAAACGTGTATTCTATATTATGGGTAATCCACCGGCACGGGTGTAAAATGGGTGACATTCATGAACAAGTGATTTTTGGCAATTTTAGCGTTGCCAGAATGTTGATTTATGTTTGTCTTTCTAGCTAGAGGATAATCGAGTTTGAACTCATTTTCAAAGATCTGACTAGAAATTAATTGAAAACGTGTTTTTTATGGGTAAATCCACCGGTACGGGTGTAAAATGGGTGACTCTGATGAACAAGTGATTTTTGGCAATTTTAGCGTTGCCAGAATATTGATTTATTTTGTTTTTTGATTATTATGAATTTTTTAATAGCTTCCTGCTAGAGGATAGTCGAGTTTCAACTCATTTTCAAAGATCTGACTAGAAATTGATTGAAAACGTGTTTTTTATGGATAAATCCATCGGAACGGGTGTAAAATGGGTGACTTTCATGAACAGGTGCTTTTTAGCAATTTTAGCGTTGTCAGAATGTTGATTTATTTTGTCTTTCTTGCTAGAGGATAATCGAGTTTGAACTCATTTTCAAAGATCTGACTAGAAATTGATTGAAAACGTGTTTTTTATGGGATAATCCACAAGTGCTTTTTGGCAATTTAAGCGTTGCCAGAATGTTTATTTATTTTGTTTTTCGATAATTATGAATTTTTTAATAGCTTCCTGCTAGAGGATAATCTAGTTTGAACTCGTTTTCAAAGATCTAAGTAGAAATGTCTGGAAAACGTGTATTCTATATTATGGGTAATCCACCGGCACGGGTGTAAAATGGGTGACTTTCATGAACAGGTGCTTTCTGGCAATTTCAGCGTTGCCAGAATGTTGATTTATTTTGTCTTTGTTGCTAGAGGATAATCGAGTTTGAACTCATTTTCAAAGATCTGACTGGAAATTGATTGAAAACATGTTTTTTATGGGATAATCCACCGTGTAAAATGGGTGACTTTTATGATCAAGTGATTTTTGGCAATTTTAGCGTTGCCAGAATATTGATTTATTTTGTTTTTCGATAATTATGAATTTTTTAATAGCTTCCTGCTAGAGGATAATCGAGTTTGAGCTCATTTTCAAAGATCTGACTAGAAATAGACTAGATAGTTATATCTATTGTGAATAGCTGCCTTAGGAACTAGAAATATTCGATTGCCTAAAATTGTGACAAATGTTTAACATACACTTAATTGTATTCGCCCATCTCTACAGCACTCTGCAATTCGCTTGACTGTGTCGATGGACTTTCTGCGGGCGTTGAAATCTTTATTCTATTAAACTCATTAAATGCCGCCGAAAATGTGTCGCACTTAACAAGCGTTGACCGTCAGTTTACGGTTTTTAATCTCAAATTAATGCCAAAACAAATCTGTGCGGGTAAGCTGAAATGCCCAGTTTATTTGTTTTTATTTGACCCTCCCGCCAAACATTTTTTTCTGTAGTCCGGAAGTCAAGTGCCTTTGTCCAATTCTGTCTGTCTCCCCTATTCTGTTAATTTTAAACTCTGTTAAAACAATTATAATTGAAACAGAACAGACCGCCCGGCTCTGGCTCCGGCTCGGGATCCGGCTCCGGCTCGGGCTCGGGCTCGGGTGAGCTCCGAATCTTGTAGAGAGAGCATCCCCCTGTGCTGGGCTTAACGTTTGCCCGGGGCTACCCTTGACCGGAATTACCAGCATAATTATGCATTTAACGTTTTGCGGCACTATTTAACGCGACAACATAATTAATTACGTTTCTGTTAAATCTCATTTTGGCTTCGTTGGGCTTCCTACAGTGACGGGGGGGATGACCGAAAAGAAATCTCGCTTATGTTTCTTCTTTTTTCGTGAGATGGGACAATACAGATACAGTGGGGCATTTTATTAGATTGTGCCGAATTGTGATTGAATTCTGATTTAATAGGAGCTAGATCCCTCTCTTAAGCTCGAAACTGAGCACTATGCGTGGTTTTAGATAGAGCAACTGCAGCGCATCTATTTGAGTGGACTTTACTCCACGTCGGACTAACAAGCGAGAGGGTGCCGGTTCAAAGTCAGTTTCTTTTCGGCTAAAAAGTTTTTTTGGAAAGTGAAGGAATATATGATGGTCAAGCTTGGTAAGAAACAACTGCAGCTCATCTATTTGAGTAGACTTTTCTCCACGTCGGACTAACGAGCGAGAGGTCGCCGGTTCAAATGCAGTTTCTTTTTGAATCAAGTGATTTTTGGAAAGGGAGGGAATATATGACGATCAACGTCACTCCAGAACTCCACGTCGGACTAACAAGCGAGAGGTCGCCGGTTCAAAGGCAGCTTCTCCTTGGCTCAAAAGTGAGTTTTGGAAAGTGAAGGAATATATGACAGTAAAGCTTGGTAAGAAACAACTGCAACGCATCTATTTGAGTGGACTTTACTCCACGTCGGACTAACAAGCGAAAGGTCGCCGGTTCAAATTCAAAATAGATAAAAGGCTAAAATGGTTTTATGTTTTGTACAGAAAAAGTATACCGAAGCGAGCACAAAGTGATTTTCTTCCTGAGGAAAACAAGGAGTATTATCAACCTAGGAAAATTCGGCCTCCAATTTGCGAGCACAGCAAAACCATTTACTTTATACATGCAAGCAAAAGGAAGCATATTCTGACTCTATAAATATATCTATATATCTATTCAGAAATCAATTTTTAACAGCCATGAAAAGTAGGTTTTTTCGAAGGAGCTGTAATATCTGTACATAAATATATAAGTATTATCAATCTTCAAATCGGAGACTCTTACCTAAACTAGATTTACTTCTTTTGAATTCCCTTCTTATTTATAACGAAATAAAGCAACATAGGATACAACTAACAATGTTCTCTGCACATTACTTGATGAAGAAGTATTCAAACTAATCAACACCAACGAGATGGAAGGGTCCACCAGGATGTTGACTGATTCTGATTCTGATTCTGATTCTAATTCTGAAACTGACTTTGGTAATAAGTGAAGCTGTGCGTTTTTGCTTGTTAATAATTGATGATATCAGAAGCGGAGAACAAATGAGAATCAGGCCATGAATCCGAATTCATACGTAATTCATAAAAAAAAAATGAATTAGCGACATTTTTGGGGGATGAAGCCTGGACGAGGACTTCTCTGGCACGCGCGTGTGTGTCCCGGAACAGGGGACAGAAATGCGTAATTTCCATCAATTTTGGCGAAATGACAATGCGCCCGGCCCAGTCGAGCTTTCGCAAAATAATTAT
>JAWNOR010000354.1:425000-660000 GCA_035045885.1 Drosophila borealis | reverse complement strand
TTATCGTGTCATTTTATAAAATAAGATAAATACAGTAAAAATTTCAGCTTCCCAGCTCTTAGGGTTTGAACTGTGCGTAGTTCACAGCAGTTTTATGTATGGATATTATGATCGAACTAAATTTAAATAACGTTTGTAATAAGAAGAAAGTTTAGTACGACAATTCGATTCAAGAGCAACGAGCTCATCAACAGTAGTATAAATAATCGTATATGTAAATCAGAGAGTTTCACTTTTTTTGACAATTTTATTTCTAAAATATACATTTAAAAACAAGGTTTTTGAGTATAACTCAGCAATTGAGTTGAATTCAGCGAAACGCATGTTATTCATGCATATTCACGCTTGTTTCACTTCTTCACCTACTTCCACAACCGATTCCGCCCAAATTTATTAGAAGAAAAACATATGTAAAATATACATATAACTCATGTGAAAAGTGATTGCCTCGCCATAAATGCCTAAATGAGAAAATTGTTATAAAGAAAAGAAAAAAGAATAATATATAATATTATATATATGATCACAATCTTGAGCTCATGAGTTATTCTGATAGATTGCGAGCTACATATAACATTTTAATTGGTTACAAATTGTTTAAAGTCTTGAGGTCCTTTTATGTATATCAAAGAATTTCTTCAGCCTAGAACTAGATACATATTTCCATCTTGTTTTGCACTTGCACATGTTTCCTTGTGTGTATTATGGTGAGGGGGGAGGGGGGAGGGTGGAGGGTGGAAAGAGGGGGAGAAGAAACCATTTGATTTTTGCAAAAACCAAAAAATCGATATTCCATAATTCAATGTTAGAATTTCAGATGCTAAAACTGCCAAGCATTTTTTTTATCCAATTTTTCACGGACTGACAAAAAAAAACAAAAAACTTGGGGGTGTCGTTTTTTTTTTTGTGAGATACGACATAACAAACATTCGGATGACCTACAAGCAACAACAACAAACAACTGCAATACTCAAAAATTATGCTGCGTAGGGTATCGCGCGACTCGCACAGCGCGGCGCAAATAAAGAACATACAAAAAAGCGAATGGAAAAAAAAAACCAACGACGACGACGAGGAATGAAAAAACAACCCCGACAAAATTATAATGAAGTTGGTGGTGTGGCCCAAAAGCGGCAAGAGCAGGCAGAATGTCAGCTTCAACAAAAAAAAAAACGGGGAGCGGGCAATTTTTGCCACCTTCTGCACTCGGAACACCACCGGCACCGTCAGCGTCACCGTCAGCGTCAGCGACGCCACCCTACACCATAAAAATTAAAAAAAAAATAAAAAGAAAAACGTGTATACATAAAAAACCGGGATCATCCACGGTGATGAAAAAAGGAAAAATACCCCAGCCGCCGCCGAGCCATATTCATGTATGTAAACGCGTATGCGTGTGTGCGTGTGTGTGTGCGTGTGTGTGTGTGCGTGTGTGTGCAGGGGTCGCTTTTTTCGCGACACACAGAGCAGGCGGAAAAATTAAATGTGTATATGTATATATATGTATGTGAAGGAATAATTAGAAAATGCAAAAATTGAAGCAATTTTCCAACAAGACTTTGTCCAATTGGAACCGAAGGATCTGTATAGGAGCACATAACTGCTTCCATGCTTTTCCTAATGCGCGAATTCATTTCAAATAAAAAAGATGGGCAAAATGACAGCTTTTCCAAGCTGATGAACTTTTCGGGGCAACGAAGGAGGTTAACTTCTAATATCCAAGCTTAAGATATTAGGGAAATATGCTAAAAAGTGAAAACTTGCTTAAAAAAGTATATACATCTCTATATATCATTAGGCATACTGATTTTTATAAAAACATTTTCACAAATCTAGAACAAACTTTTCTTGAACATTTTCAATTGAGTACTTGTCATACTTTACGTTTGCTACCAATCCACCCAATTCACGGCCGAAAAATGGGCGGAAATCTCTTGCTACGAGCGAGAGCGAGCAAAGGCGTCTAATAGATGCCAATTATATTAATACAAACATATACTTTTTGCTTACACAGAACAAGTATCTCCTATCTATCTTCTATCTATCTTCTCCTATCTTCTATCTGATCATATATAAACTTCATTTTCGACCGTTTGTTCCCACAGAGAAAAGCTCTTTATTTGGAAGGTATTATTATGGTATTTAACAACACTTATATTTCACCCACAAGTGCTACGACTTATTTGATACCCTCTCTCCCTTATGCCAATAATGTATCACATCCAAATCAAATAGTGCATTTCATAATATCGCCAGATACGTTAGAGTCCACAAATTATTTGATTTACCTCTAAAAACTTGGGACATATTCAGGCTGAGAGTGATCTAATTGGGAGTGCTCAATTGGGGGATACCCTGCTCACTTGCCTATATTATTGATAAAGGGTTGCAATTTGCATTATTTCAAGGAAATATAAACAACAAAAAAAAGTACAATTATTTCCCTACTTGGCAAGAATTTGATTGTTTTGAAAAATATAACTGAAGCATACAATACGATTGCAATTCGAATTCAATTTATTTGAAATTAAAGAGCTTATAAAATGCTCTATGGCTTACGAAACTTTAATAACTTTTGTGTTTTCTTGTTACAAATTCTAAAGTAGATCCCATTGAACATTCTTAATAATTGGAATTTTTTATTTATTTCATTTCGATATCGATTCTTATCGATTTTCCGATACCATTTCTCCAGATGCTTTTGATTCTGCTTTTGATGCGTTCACAGTTACGGAACATGGCTGGATCCACTCGAATATTGTACACTCTGTTATTCGGGCTATCCGCTTTTTATTTCAATTTAACATCTGCGAACTTATTTGCTTTATATATATAGTATTTAATATACTGAAAGAATTCAGCAAGGGGCCCGATTTATGTAAAAGAACATTTTTTTGTATACCCTGTACCCATTGAATTTGAAAAAAAGCGTATATTGCTTATTTCCAAATATGTAACAGGCAAAAGGAGGCATGTCCGACCCAAAAAGTATACATATATCTTCTTGATTAATGCCGAGTTTGGTCAGGATGGATATCTTGAAAAACAATAAGTTTTCCATGAAATAACGTTATTATCGACATATTTACTGTGTGCAACGGAAAGAGAGACTTATGCAAAAACTGAGAGACTAGTTCGCATAGAAAAAGACAGACGGACATGGTTGATACTGATCAAGAATATACATATACATACATACATATATATTTTGTGGGGTCGGAGATGTCTCCTTCTATGCGTTACACATGTGGAGACATACATACATACATATTTATAATACCCTCTGCATTTATATTTATAATAACTTTTGGCACAGCGCTTTCTGTTATTGTTTCTTGCATTGCATTTCTCTACGAAACGAAGTCCGTTTTTGATAAAAAAAAAAATAAAAATTATAATTGCATTGGCGCTCTGCATTAAATGATATTTAAGCAAATGCAAATGCTACATACATATACATACATATGTATGTATAAAATATATATGTAAAAATGGTCAAAGTAAGTAAAACTCACCACTGTCAGCCAATTTACCGTTGCTTCGATGCGTTCTTCGCTCAAGCATCCATTCTACACACATGCATAGATACACACATACATACACATGTATATTGGCTTTTATTGTGGGGAGAAGATCTTTTATCACTTTCGTACTTCAGCTGCACCGATTATTTGCCATAATCTGTTAAACACTTGCTTCAGCTTAATTATGAGCGGTTTGCATATGTATATAATTACACTGTTTAATAAGCAAATTTTTGGGCGGTAGAGCTGCAGGATAGTCATAGACATCAAAACCGTTCGAATAGAGTGGCAACTTTCGCAATGCTTGCAAATAAATTTAATGTAAATGTCAATTGCTTTGTGCGTTAAATGCTTGCAAATACAAATTGAGCGCATTTCCAAGGTGTATACACTTAATAAATATAAAAAGACTTTTATTTGCAAATTAGACGCGCCTATAAATGCACTGAACACTATACCTATTTATGTTGATTCTTTGCTACTTATTTAGCGCCAATTTACAAGTGTGACCATGCAAATTAGAGCTTTAAATCTCAAAATTTAGAGTTTAGTTGGAGTGTTCACATATGATAGACAAAAATTGTGATCAGTTTAATTTCGTTATAATTACGTTTTATGCGCAGCAGCTGCCTCCGTAAACTTCTCGTGTATTTATTGACCTCAAACTTGCTTAAATTGGCGCCGAGCAGGCGTAAAATGTGCACTGTCCCATCGTGATCGATGCGGGGGGAAGGTGGGGTACAGATATTTATAAAAAATACCTGTGATTTAGTATATTTGTATAATACCAATTAAATGCTCAAACTTTAGGACACACGCAAAAACAACACTGCTGTCTTAATCGCATATGTATGTATGTATGTGTGTGTGTGTATTGTGTATGGATGGTCGAAAGTCAGTGTACGTTAGGGTAAACCGGGCTGGATACAAGGTAGTCTCTAGTCGAGCTGGGCCACACTCTTTTTTTCTTTTTTGGTTTGTGTTCTGTTTTGTATACTATCAAGGGTGACAACTGCTGCTGGATACATTTTTTATTTCCAAATTGATTTTGTTGCACATAATCTGTAGTTTCGCTAGAGTTGGCAATGGCCGCGTGTCTTTTTCTAACCCCTTCAAGTTGATACGCAATCAATATTATCGACGAACCTTTTTCCGACTGGAATTCGAACTTTTAACCCTTTTTTTTCTATTTGATATTTCATGCAGAAGTCACGTTTCCTTAATTCTCCAGCGCTAAATTCCTTGTACATATATTCCCTATCGTTAAAACTGGAAAAAAAGATTTAAATACGAAGCGAGAGAGTAAGAATATCTGCGGCACGCCGAAGATTTAATACCCTTGTAGAAGTGTTTAAAGTGTTTTCCAAATATGGGAAAATAGTGAAGCTATAAATACCGAGTTTGAAGAAAATATCCAGGAAAACAGAATATTTTGCCATTTAAGAACTTGAACTGTCTTCACTATAGAAGAAATATTATTTATGCTGTTCAATCTTTAAAATCTTAGTTACCCGGGCCGGAATACACATCCAGCTTCCTTTTCAATCCTACCTTTTATTTTGAATAAATAAATTTTAATTTTTAAATTTATTTTTAAATAAATAAAGAGTATCTTCCAGTCTGACTTGATAACTTATTTGACTCAAAAATTACCAGATTGGTAAGCAACTGTACTTTTTCACCATATAATTACTTTTATACTCTATTCGATTCTGTGGAATATTTTTGAAAACAATTCATGCTAATAAATTGTCAGTTTGTGGCATAATTTGAATTTGAATTTTGCGCCAATCTATTGTGTATCGATAGTCGTATCAGTTTCGTATCAACTAGCTTTGGTTTGCACTCATATCAGCCAGTCTTTAAGGGGCGCCTTCAGTATACCCTAGGCCAATGAAAAAAGTGTAGAGAGGGTATAATAATTTATCCCAAAAATAAAATATATTTTTGGTCAGCAATAAAAGTTTTAAAGCGTTAGTCAGCAAATTTTTACTTTTTTATACAAATCAAGTACATTTCATATGTGGAAGACAGAATTTTAAGGCTTTGTAAAAACAAATGTAAAGTTTTGAGCTCTCATTTGGATTTCTTAGAAGACGGTTCAGGGCATCCCCTAGTCGACTACTCCAGAATAAAGCACTTTTTCGTAATTGGATAACAAAGAAGCTTAAGGATATGTGGATTCTATATAAAATGAGTGGAACATGCCGAAATATCATCGCTCAGCAGATCTTCGACCCCAATTTCCACGAATCAAGTGCAAAGTTCTTTGGAAATGAGATCGAAGCCGATCGGATATGGTAAACAAAAATGTTGTTGTTTATATTGTGAAATTTAAGTCAATTTAAGATTAAAAAAGTTTTTTTTCCATATAATAAAGTTGTTTAAGCACAAATTTAAGGATTTACACATCTATCTAAATATGTATATTCCTGATCTTATATAGTATACTCCTGGTACTTTACAGATCTTTTCTTTATACGATCGTCAGTAGAGATCGACCATTAATACTCCTTATACTTCAATAGCTTTTTATACTTTATACTTCAAAAGCTTTCATCAGTTTAAACAATATACATATAAATATTATTCAATATTTAACTTAAAAAATTTTTGATTCTTATACGAAATCGTATCAGTATGTATCAGTTTTTTAGATATACCATACATATCCGTTATGCACGTCAAATACGTATGTATGGGTGGACATAAAAGATTCTTTCAGTTTTTTTCAGAGACGACCGAAAACGTGTCAGTATAAAGTTTTCAGTGAACAATCTCGTATGTACGTGGAAAAGCTCTGTGAAAAGTGCTAAGAACTGAGTCAACCGACAGCTCGCTCCCGTTTTTCTTTTTCGTGTTTTCGTGTGTTTTTGTGTATTTGTTGTTAAAATCAAATCGTACTCGTATATATACTTCTCAAAGAGAACGGACATTTGGTATAAATAGATACCTTTATAATACAAAAAAGACTTGCATGCGTTTTTCAATTCTTTTTATTTTTTATAAAATATACAATTGATCAATTACTTTTGCATATTTTGATAGTTTTCGGTTGGAAATGAATTTGTGGAAACGTGTTTCATATCGTTTAGTCATTTTCGGTCAAAATTTTCGTCAAGTTTCTCTATAATTAAAACGACCAAAATATATATTTATAAAAATAGAATATTTCATACACACAAGCTTCCTAGTTAATGCAAATAAAAGTGATGGTTCCCACATTAAATAAACAAATATACCGAGAAAAGCGTGAAAAAAACAACAACAACAATAACAAAAAGCTTAAATGACAAACTGAACGTAATCATAATCATAATCAAAATAATAACAATTTCCAAATTGATCATTCCTTGATAACGAATGCCAAACAAACATACATAACATACTAATGTGAATTCAACCGATGTGCACATTTAACATTCAATATTGAAATGATTAAAACTATTCAAAGTTATAAGCACGATAAGCAAAATCGAAAAATCAATTCAATCAACAATTTATTTCTCAACACATATTTTAATTCTTCTTCATTTAGTGTATCTGATGCATTGCACAAATTTGCAATAAATCAGATGAATAAGAGAAGTTGAGCTTTAGGATTGTAACTGAACTGAACTGAACTGAAGAACAGAACGATAACACATGCATTTACAGGAGACTCACAAGTAAGTAAAAACGCGTTCTTTTCCAGATACATTTTACACATTTAACCAAATTTTCAATGGGTTCAGGGTAGAAATGGGCGTCGAAAATATGTAAGAGGTAAAAATTTCCCTCAAATAGGGTTTGAACTCGTGAAAAACCGTACGATTTGCGACTACCTCCACTCGATATATAAATTAGAATAGTTATCTAAAAAAAATGAAAGATATTTGAACTGTGAATACTATTCTAGAGAACTACATGTCAAGTTTGGTAAGAGATTTTCTCGAAAAGCAGCATTTCGATATCGATTCTAATCGATTGTTTGAAAACAACGGGGCAATTTATCGATATCGGAAACAAACTCGTGTTGCGTGGGCACTAGAAAAAGCTAGGATCTATACGATCTAACATACTAGATCGACTCGGATATTAATGCTGATCAAAATTATATATATATGTACATACTTTATGGGATCGGAGATGCTTCCTTCTGTCTGTGTTACATACGGTAAAATTAAAAAATTATAGAAAAAACATACTTGTAAGCCCTTTTATATGGTATATAAAGTGTGTTTAGAAAAACTCGTCATTCCCAAATATAATTGTTTTGATAAGACAGCTGACGTACTCAAGTTTATTTCCACATTCATTGTTAACTGAATATACTCGCTAAAGGAAATCAAAGGAAATTTAATTATAAATTAATTTCTAAGAACAAGTATGTTATTTACCTAAGGAAATCGGTAAAAATCCTTCAAATATTTAACGATGTAGATCTGTACGCATTTCAAAGTGAATACAATTCCAATGTTAATGATTAGAGCACTGTTAGCTTTAACATTTCATTGACAGTACTTTCAATTAACAGTATATATGCCGGTGTCAAACGAAAGCTCATTGGTATAGCACTCGATGGGCTCGATGTCCTGGCGCACGCGCTGCTGGAAGGGTGCCCCGATGGTTGAAATTGTCGTAACCATTGGCAACTGTCATTGACAACGTTTCTCTCTCTCTCTCTCTCGCTCTCTCTTTCAATTTTTCCTCTCGCGTTTTCCTTGGGCTTGTTCTTGCTGTTGTTTTGTGCGGAAAAAGCTTTACTTGGAACGGAGAGCTTAACAATCAATACGAGATTTTTTTATTTCGGATTTGAATATATGCCAAAGCGAACCTCCGTGTTTAATAATTAAAGTTAAAACATACAAAAAAAAAAATGCTTTTCATATGTCGTTAAATGAGTTTTCAGTGTAATTCCCATTACGTGTCAAAGGACTCGATATAAGTTCTCGGTATCCTTGAGTTTTCGCCAAGTGTCGCGCTCTATACATAACATAGTGCACAAAAAATTTGCATTACGTGTTCTTCAAAGTGGTTCCAAGTTTCCAAAGCCAATCATGTGCTTGTCACGACACGAGAATGGCTTTCTATTAAATAACTAAGGTAAATTTCTAAAGCCCCAGAATGTGTCAATTTTGTCAAGCTTTTTTTTTTAATTCGAGGCATACATATGATTCGTATGCCATACGATTATTTTCCAAGAGAAAAGTTATGCAAATGTATGTATGTATGTATATATTCATACATATGAAAATGAAATGGCATATTTCAAGTTGATGCTCATCAGTACAATAACCCCTTACCCTTATTCATTACGATTTGTTATTATTAATTATAAGTAAAGCACACTTTTATTCAGCCCTTAAAAAGTGCATTGGCCCTTAGGTAATACAAAAAAACGACTGGCCTACCAATAAATGTCATTGTTGTAATGCATCTGTATTAATTACTAATGAATTTTGCCTGCAATCTTTTACCAGCTGTAAAAGAAACCCAACAATGAAACCCGAAAATGCAAAGCAATGCAAATTCGAACATAGGATAGAAATTTACGGTCTCATTTGAAGACTGACCAATAAATGTCATTGTTGTAATGCATCTGTATTAATTGCCAATGAATCATTCTGGCAAATAAACCCAACAATGAGACCGAAAATGAAAAGCAATGCAAATTCGAACATAGGATAGAAATTAACAGTCTCATTAGAAGACTGACCAATAAATGTCATTGTTTTAATGCATCTGTATTAATTACTAATGAATCATTATTGCAATCAGCTGGCAAATAAGCACAACAATGAGATTGAAAATGCAAAGCAATGCAAATTCGAACATAGGATAGAAATTAACAGTCTGATTTGAGAACTGACCAATAAATGTCATTGTTGTAATGCATCTGTATTAATTACTAATGAATTTTCCCTGCAATCAGCTGGTAAAATAAACCCAACAATGAGACCGAAAATGCAAAGCAATGCAAATTTCGAACTAGGATAGAAATTAACAGTCTGATTTGAGGACGCAAACGAGAAAAATGATTTAAGTTATTTAGTTGAAATTTTGAACTCGTTTCAGAAATGACGAAAATGTCGCCCAGCCACACAAAAACCAGAAAGCCCACGCCCACAAAGACAATCGGCAGCACCAGCGCCAAGACCAGCACCAAGACCAGCACCAGCACCAGCAGCAGCAATCGAATCAGCAGAGATCGCATCACATTGATGCTAGCCCCAAATATATAGAGCAGAACGTAGTGCGATTGCAGCCCCCGCCCCCGCCGTCAAAGCCGCCGCCAACTATAGAGCCTGGCTCGCCGCAGGCCAATTTTCTGCAAAACATTCGCACTGGTGCGAAGAATCCAGGCCTAGTTGCTGTTGCCGATAGCTCCGAAGAACGAAGATTTCATTATCCAAATGCATTGCAGCGATCTGCAACATTGCCAGCGAAACACAATCGTCTAGGAGTACGCAGTCGTGTGACCTTCAAGGTGCCATCAACGGCCGCCCAAACCCCGTCGGCCCTAATCGAAAGGAGCAGCAACGTCGCTAGTGGTGCTGCTGCTGCTGCTGCCGGTCACCAAGCACCGCCAAAGGAGACGGCCAACAAAATGACGTCCGAGGACCTATTGCAGCCGGGACATGTCGTCAAGGAGCGCTGGAAGGTAGGCTACAGCTTAACTAGTTCATATATCGTATGTCACATACCCTGTACCCATTGAAAATGGCTAAACAGGGTATATTGTATTTGTGCAAATGTATGTAACAGGCAGAAGCATCTCCGACCCCATAAAGTATATATATTCTCGATCAGCATCAATAGCCGAGTCGATCTAGCCATGTCCGTCTGTCTGTCCGTCCGTCCGTCCTTCCGTCCGTATGTATGAACGCAAGGATCTCTTTTAGCTGCAGGTCCTCCTAATCCCCGCGCAGATCGAGTTTGTTTCCGATAGTCGATAACTTGTCCCGTTTCCAAGTAATCGATAGAAATCGATATCGGAATTCTGTTTTTTGGGCAATTTCGGTAAATTAGAAGAGCTAAAATCACGAAACTTGACATGTCGCTCCTCGAAAGGTATATATATATCAAGTATGTTTCATTTTTTTATACCTATCGCCAGTTGTAGGAAGAAGAGTGTTCAGGGTATCCCCTAGTCGGGAGCTCCCGACTAGAACCTCTTTCTTGTTTTGATTTAACATTCTAAAAATAATAGTGACAATCAATAAAACGCCATGGCTACAACATGGCTTTTCTCTTTAGGTCCATCTGTTAGACATAATTTTTTAAGGGGTACAGATCAATTTTGAGAGTTGCCAAGCTTTGAGAATAATTTTCTCTACTAGAATTAGTTTTTCCGAAAAATTTTCGGCACAACTCTCTTTAATGAGCATGCTTCAAATTTAAAACAAAATGGATTGGGCTTACCAAATGGACGCAGCATTACGTTTGGCTTTGGACACACAACAGATGTTCGCTCGGTTTTCAGTTTTTCAGCTTTTCTATATTAAAAGCAGGTTAAGGCAGAACGATCTTTGTCCAATGATTTGCGGTTATTTTCCCAAACTTGTGACCAAGCTTTACCCTTCCGATAATCTGCCGATCTCCCGTTCTCTTTCGATCTAATAGCACCCGGTTATTTGGCTGAAGATCTCCACGTGACCTTTTATAGGCATAGGCTTGCAAATGCTGTTGCATCTCGTCTGGGTCAATCTTTGAATCCCTTGGCATTTTGAATCGGAGATATGACAAATAAACTTCTGTTCTTTTGTCAAAGAGCAATGTAGACTTTCTGAAAGGTTGAAAACACGTCTCAATTAAATGTTCTCAAGGAAGGTTTAAAATAAGTTTGAACATTACGCCTTGATAAAGGGTGTGATCCCTTTTCCTGAGACACATCTCAGATGGATTTTCACAGATCTTCTGAGAATTATCTGAAAACAGTTTCCCAAGTTTTCTCAAGCGAGTTTCATATGCAATAAGTTTTACATAGGGTCAAAACAGAATGTTTTATATATGATTATTTTATGATTAATTTCAGGTTGTGAGAAAAATTGGCGGCGGCGGTTTTGGTGAAATTTACGAGGGCCAAGACCTAATCACACGTGAGCAGGTGGCGCTCAAGGTGGAGTCCGCCCGCCAGCCGAAACAGGTGCTAAAAATGGAGGTGGCCGTGCTGAAGAAACTGCAGGGAAAGGAGCACGTTTGCCGCTTCATTGGATGCGGCCGGAACGATCGCTTCAACTACGTGGTCATGCAACTGCAGGGCAAAAACTTGGCCGAGCTGAGACGAGCCCAGCCGCGGGGCGCGTTTTCCCTCAGCACGACACTCAGGCTGGGCTTGCAAATTCTAAAAGCAATTGAATCCATACATTCGGTTGGCTTCCTTCACCGCGACATAAAACCGGTAAGCCACTATGTACCTAAAATCTTAATTATGCATTTGTTTTTGGGTACTCGATATGCGCGAAATGCGCGCCAAATTACCATTACATTCCAACTTCCTGCTGTACAAGCTCCTCCCGCATGTTGAGCAATAACAGAGCACATGGGCGCATTTAATGCAAACATTTCAATACAAAACACACAAATAATTAGACTGTGAATATAAAAATTGCAAATAACTTAAGCAACGGCTGTTTAAAAGTTACATTTTTGTGGCACTGGCAATTTCTTTACGATTATTTCTGCTGCCTATCGATGCTTATCGGCAATAAAATCATCGAGCTGTAATCGGTAAAATCAGTGTTGGTGAATATCGACAAATCGATGCACAGAAGCTTCTTACAGCGCACAGTGGATATCGAGTCTCTGCTTTTGAGCAATATTAGAAGAGAAGAAGAATTTAAATATGCTTGGCAAATATGCGTTATATTATATATATTTTTGATTGCAGAGCAACTTTTCTGTGGGTCGCTTGCCATATAATTGCCGGCGCGTTTACATGCTGGATTTTGGCTTGGCGCGCCAATATACCACCGGGACAGGAGAGGTCCGGTGTCCCCGAGCAGCGGCCGGATTTCGAGGCACTGTGCGCTACGCCTCAATTAATGCGCATCGCAATCGTGAAATGGGGCGACATGACGATCTGTGGTCTCTATTCTATATGCTAGTTGAGTTCGTGAATGGCCAGTTGCCTTGGCGCAAGATAAAAGACAAGGAACAAGTTGGATTGACAAAGGAAAAATATGACCATAGAATATTATTAAAACATCTGCCGTCGGACCTGAAACAATTCTTAGAGCACATACAATCACTCACGTACGCCGACCGGCCAGATTATGCGGTAAAGTTTCGCGAATCTTTAATTTTTTTTTTGAACTTTTTAGATAACCGCATATTTTTTTTACTGTTAAAAGATGTTAATTGGCCTATTCGAGCGCTGTATGAAACGGCGAGGCGTTAAAGAGGCCGATCCGTACGACTGGGAGAAGGTGGACACTGCCACAGTTGGAACCATAAATGCATCGACAAACGCAACCCCGACTCCGGCTAAAAACGAATATATGCACGGCAATGTTACCCAAATGACGGTGGCCGCTTCCAATGCCAGCGGCACAGAATATGTAAGTTCTTTATCATCAGTTCTTAATCATCTTACCCACCAAAAAAAAAAAACGAATTGTTCTCATTTAACATTGATTTAGGTACGGAAGCGAAACGATATTGATACCGCTCAGATGGCTTCAACGGAGCCTCTTCATATAAAGGAAAAGGTGAACAGTAAAAACGACAAACTTTTTAAATATCTGCCCTTGTAAACTAAGAAAATAGTATAGGCATTGCTAATTTATGTATTAAGTAGGAGCAGCCTCTTGCAGAGGTTCGTTTGACCGCAAATAGTATGATATTAAAGGGGGGATCGTTAATCCAACATTTTTCTAACTCTTGTCTTGACATGTCTATCGATTTCAGAGCTTATACAACTTAGATAATTCAAATTTGGAGCGCAGATCAATTTTATTTAAAATTATAACGATTAGTATCGATTTTCAGATTCGTTTTTTTTTAGATCACATATGGGAGCTTTTAAGGGACAGACAGGCAGATGGATAAGAAAGCAGGCGGACAGACAGGCAGACTTACAGACTCACAGACTCACAGAGAGACAGACAGACAGACAGACAGACGGACGGACAGATAAGCTGACAGGATGACAAGCAGACAGATAGGAAGACAGGCGGACAGACAGGCTGACTTACAGACTCACAGACAGACAGAGAGACAGACGGACAGAGAGGCTGACAGGATTACAGGCAGACAGACAGATAGGAAGACAGACAGACTGAGATACAGACTCGCAGACAGACAGCCACAAATTTAGGACGCAGGTTCTCTTATTTTGTATATCTATCTCCTTGTATATCTATCTCATTTAAAATGAGATATCAATTCTTACGTTCGAAATTTCGGTGGAACATAAATCATTATTTTAACTTTGAACAGGATTCAAAATCAAATAGAGCGTGATAGGAGATAAGCAAAGTCTTGATGCTATTGCTCGATTATTGTCTGTTGTGGAACTGATTTAAAATATAGCTCAAACTATTTGTAGGTTGATAAGAACTGCAATGCAACAATGACACCGCAAGCGACTGCGGACTGCGCCGTGCAAAATGTGAATTCAGGCAATCAAAATACAACATTACCAAAACAACAGCAGCAGCAGCAGCAGCAACAACTTGTGCTGGTCGCGAACACGTCGATAGCTATACCGAATCTGCCCAGTGCACTTATCAAATCGTCGACAGTGGGCATTGTCAACCACGAAGTGTCCGGCAGCACGCACAATGCGCAGTTGAAGACATCGCACGGAAAGCGCTGCCAGCCTCAGACCGTATCCGGCTCTTATACTGCATCGAATCAAAACAACTCGGCGCCAGTTTATGTAAGTCTAAGTATAGTTTATAATTCATGAATATGTGTTAATCAACAAGTTATATATTTAACAGTATCCGGAAAGCAAAATTGTGCCAACTGCTTTGACAAAAACGGCAACAGTTGACAGCCACAGGGACAATAATATCGATGGGACAAAGAATGCCATCGACAACGATCTGAAGCAGAAAAATAACAGACACATTTGTGCCGAGGGCGCAACCAGCCGATCTCTGGGCGGCGAACAGCAGCCATCGAGCAAGACCACAAAAATGGAATCCCCAGAAGCGTCGGTGGTTAAACACCAGCAAAGCCATCAAACTGTCGGAGACAAGAGCTGCGACAGCAAGCGATCATCTATTGCCGATCAAAAGTCGACATATGGTCGCCTGCGTGTACTTGCCGCACCGGCAATTGGCAGCCAGATTGAGATGGCCAAGTTAAGTGATCAGGAGAATCTGGAGATTAATGCAATTTGCAGCAATGGCAGTCTGACGCCCAAGACCGTTATCTGTCAGCGCGACCAGATGCTGATTGGAATAACAAGCACTACGATATCGCCGACCAATCGCCGCTCGGCAACATCAACCAATCTGCGTCTATCGTCCCTGCTCAGCAGCAGCGGCGGCGCTGGTGGAACTGGCTCCGGACCCATTACGACAACTCATGCCAAGAGCAGCACGGCTGGCGACCATTCGGTCACCCAGTTCGCTTTGATCGACGATGAAAATGTGTCGGCGCTCCAGCAGGTAACGAAGGGCGGAGGAGCCCTAACGCTGGCTTCCCAATGGAAGAGTCAGTTCGACGATTCCGAGGACACAACCGACAACGAATGGAAGCAGGAGCCACAGGTAAATCATTGTACGCAATCGCAGAGGAGGGAGGACTTCCCATGATTCAATGCTTAAAAATGTCCACATTATATTTCGTACATATCGTCGTTTTCCAACTCCTGTTTTTTCTTTTTTTTAATCCCTTTTTGTACATATGTATATATGTGTTTGAATTTGCAAAAATGCCATCCTTATGTATGAAATTGTTTTGTCCGACTAGGCATGGGCGACGACCGGGCTTATAAAATAGAATAGTGCTATATTGATAAGAATTCGCTCTAAAGTAAGCATCAATGTTTAACTAATAAGTTTCAGGTCGGACTACTGTCATCGTATAGCTTCAAGGGAAAGTCTGTCGAAATATGTTTGAGTTTTAAAATCATCTTCACATCTCTGAAACCCTTCAGCCCAATGTCAAGAAGGGTAGTTATTTCTTCTTGTTATACCCTTTACCCAATGGTAAAAAGGGTTTATTAGTTTTTATACAAGCATATGTAACGGGCAGATCGAGACGACGAACTGGGTCTGCCCATCCTTCGGTATTATCGAGAACTAGGACTTGAAATTTGTAATATTTTCCTATACAGTTCCAGAATATCAATCAAATCGATTTTGTATCTATTATTAGGTACATAAGAATTCAAATTGGGCTGTATTAAAATAATATATTGATTGAGGGGGTTACACAGGGTATTTGTTGTAGTCGAGCACATTCGATTGTTATATTTCACGAGTTGCATTTTGTTGAGATCACATGTTAAGTATTCCAACCTCTTGCCTCACAGTCACAACCAAATTTGGATCAATTTGCTAAAGCGGATGTGTCATTGCCGTTAATACGCCGAACCTCTAACTTACCCGTAACTCGTAAAGCAAAACCATCCGAGAATCAAAATGTTAAGAGGTAAGTGAAACACAACCTTTGTTTAAATGTTTGCTCTCCTTCCCGTATGTATGTATGTATGTAACATATATGTATATGACGACTACATGTCCTGTTTAAAATATTCTCCTATATAACATCCAGTCGAGACTGCTCGAATTGGGAATACCCTACTGCGACTGGTATTTTGATTGATTAATTCGCGTTGCAACATCTCTGTTTAAAGTATTTTCTCAACTCAATTTTCGATATTGGAGTTCTATTAAAAAGGTCAAAATTTCCTAACATATCGAAAGCAGAATAGTTTTTGGTCGATTCTTGCAATTAAACAATTTTTTGAAGAATTAAATAAAAGCAATTAAGAATGTTGTGGTAAGACAAAAAAAAAAAGGCAAATATTCCCAACCTTAAAAAGTATAAATTTATTATAAAATATGTCGATGAGCTGATTCTCTATTTATTAAAGAACTGCAAAGCTTTCCTCAAGGAGAACCAAATGTTAATTAAGCTAGACTCTTCCTATGGGTTAAAAATATTTTATTTATCTTCACAAAAGCACAAATTTCAAGTTTCCTTAACTTAAGCTCTAAAGAATTAGGTCAAATAGAAAAAAAATTGTTTCTTACATTTTCGAGTATTATAAAATCAAATAAAATAATAATTCCTATGTTCAAGAAATATTTTCTAAAAAATAAATAACACTTATTTACTCAAAATGGGAGAAAATTTAATTTAAAAAAAAAATACCGAAAAAAAGTATAAAATAAAATTGAAATTATTCCCAAGTTAAAAAATATTTTCTAAAAAAAATATATTATTATATTATGTATATTTTTTTGTCTCAAAATAAGCGGAAATTTGATTTTGAATTTCTGTAATTAAGAAACAATTTTGATTTGAAGGCGATTTTCGAAAATGTTACAAAATAATAATTCCTAAGTTCAAAAAAATATTTTTTAAAAAACAAATAACACTTATTTAGTCAAAATGAGAAAAAATTTAATTAAAAAAAAAAAAAAACTTTTAACTTTTAAAAAAGTATAAAATAAAATTTAAATTATTCCCAAGTTAAAAAAATATTTTCCAAACATTTATTATTTTATGATTTCGAACTTCTAAGAAACAATTTTGATTTGAAGGCGATTTTCGAAAATTGTACATACATACCATACTTAATGTGAGCTGTCATCATATATAAGATATATATATATATAAATGCGTGTATAATAATCTTCCAAATGACACAATAGATACACACTTAACATAGCTGGAATTGAGAACTATGAGACCTTGCAAATGTCGATACCGCACTGCTGGTCCGAGCCTGCAATGGGTAATGTATTACGCAAAGAGCTAGAGCCACCTGCTGTCCAGCAAGCAGCCTTCGATGACACTGTAAGCATATTCAAAATTAATTGATTCACCATTTTTTTGATATATTTATGTCTTAGATATATAACTTGTTGGTCTCTGGTCCATTGTCAAGTACTATCATATGCATGTTTCCTTTTGGTTTTCATTCAAACTCAACTGCGAATCTTTTTTACGTAAACATTTTAAGCATTTTTTTAAAAAGTCCTCTCTATTCTGCCTTTGACTAAGCATAATAGATAAATAGCAGGTTTATCAAAATCGATTCTTATCGATTTTGTCATTTGCAACTAAGAATACAATAATTGCCCTGCTTTACCAACCTGTTGACAATTGCAAACCATATATATATGAATATATATTTTTGTTATATATCACAATAATATTTGTTGTCTTTCTGTCTTCGATCAAGGTGTATCGCATGGATATAGCGCGAAACGTTTGTGTTCGTGAATCTCTATCGGAAAACGCGCCATTGTCGTCGAATCAAAAGGCGTCCACTAATTTCTCCACAATTGCATCATTCAAGGATGCGGCTGGTGCTGCTGCTGCTGCTGCTGATATCCATTCAAATAAAAGTCAAGCCACTTGCGAGCATCGCAATAGCCTTCCCAACGTATGCCTGATAGATATATTTGACGAAAAGCCGGACCCAAATACAAACCAAACGACAAATACGCAGGATGCCAACAACAGGACGAACAGCGCCGTCGTCGCAGTGCCTTGGTGTGTCAAAACAACAACATTTTGCCAGAGGAGCAACCTACCGCCGCCCACAGATCCGCTGGATATGCAGAGTCCACATGGAAACCGAGTGGCCGACGCAGCTATTCAGAGTAACGACAATTGTGTTAGCGGGCGACTTGAAATTCGTGTCATTCCGAAAGGTATATATATATAACGATATTTCATATATTTTAGGCAATTTTTTCCAATTTGATTATTATCTATTCATATTTTTAGAAGGCTCCGAATCGCGTTCACAAATATTCTAGCCAACTTTTGCACTCCACTCGTTGCGGGCTCTTACTTCCCTTAGCCTTATACTATGGAATATGCTTTCGTGATTCGCTTTTACATTATATATATATTATAGATTATAATGTATATATATTTATAAATCTCTTGTTCTCATAAGCTATAAGCTCTATGCTCTATAAAAAAGGATTCAGCTATCGATTTTTTGTCGATTTCATAACCTTTCGAATAGCTTTTATGATTCGCTTCGCGGTGTTTGTTGTCTGATATTTATACAAAGGCTGCTCTATGCTCAAAAACAGGCTTAAAATATTGATTTGTATCGATTGGATGAGAACTGAACTTGGACTCTGGCTCTTATAGGTTCTGAGATTAACACGTTGGATACATACGGATGGACAGACGGACGGACATGGCTAGATCAACTTGCCTTTTGGCTTAAATAGATACTTGATGGAGCCCCAGAAAATTATACACAGTGTATATTCATGATGAGAAGGACGAGCGGAGTCGAGCTAGTCATGCCAGCCTGTATGAACGCGTCGATCTCGGAAATTATAAAAGCCAGAGACTTGAAATTTCAAATATATACTATTCTCCTTAATATACCTATACCTAACTATACACATTGTATATATATATACCTATACCTAACTATACACATTTTATATATATATACCTATACCTAACTATACACATTGTATATATATATACCTATACCTATACGAAAGGAGGCAGAATGTTTGTAACAGCAACTTGGCGCTGGGTTCAGGGTATATCCTAGTCGGGAGTGTAATCTTAATTTGTACTATAATAACGAAATCTTGTATATTTTTTAGAAAATTCGCACATAGACGACTCGGTCTACTACGATGCCTTAGCAGCCACTAGTAAAACACCAATAAACGCTTACAAAGTTTCTAAACAGGGAGTATCTGGTGATATGCAAGCTTTGGACCTAAATGATAAGATGTCAGTAAACTGTGATGTTAATGAAATGGCAGCAACAATTTCTGCCTTCACAAATCGAACTGCTAATTGTCATGCACTCGTTACACAAGAGGTGCTTGAAACGGCCAACGATTTCAATTCCTGCAGAAATCAGTTTGGCGATGAAGCTGTCAGGGGCAATGGCGAGTGCCAGATTGCAACCTCGATGCTGAAGCCCGATGACTCGAATCCACGAATTGCGAGTCTCAGTAGCCGAATCGACAGCGGCGGGATCTTGGATATAGCTGACGGTGGATGCGAAGTGCCATCATCGTGTACGCCTAGTAAGATTCCTGTACTTACTTCCAATTTGCGTCAAGCGAAATGTGCCTCTTGGAGTGGTGTTGTGGACACAACGACTGCAGCTGCAGCAGCAGGAGCAGCAGCAGGAGCAACATCTGAGTCTCACGGACAACAAATTGTTCAGAATCCACAACACGAGATGCAAACAGCCGCTGTGGACCCTTCCCGAACTCACCATTATTCTAGTGCATTACAAAATTATCCAAATATTATGGATTTAACACCAGGTTTGTCCCGCTTTACCTTGAGATCCGTCTAATATACTTATTAATACATATGTATGCTAATAAGGTTTCAAGCCTGACAAATCGTGAATGTCTCTATATCTATATCGAATAAGCTTGATTTAATCTATTTGGTTTTTTGTATCTTAAGCTTTTGTGCTTTGAACTAAACTCACGCCAATTCCGATTTCATTCAATTTAGGTTTGCGTCGCCGTCGTGAATCTACAGAAGGAAAGTACGTGACAGATCCCACACAATTAAATCTAAGATTTCAACGACCACAAGCTCGGATCTCTAGTAGGTAAGCAAATTAGTTTGTAGTGGCAGAGGCTCTACTGGGCTTGTTAATAATAATCCGGCGTAATTACAGAACTCGTGCGGTTCCTACAACAATGTTGGGCAATTTCGATGATCTATCGACGGATATCAGCAATGATCCTGCTGGCAGGGAAATCTGCGAAGACAATACTAGCTTTGGAACCTTATCGTGTAAGGCAGCAGCAGCAGCAGCAGCAGCTAACTCAACTAACGTAGTCTCACACAATGAAGCACGGAATCAAAATACAGTCGAGCCTCCAATACGGAATGATATTTCGCCTCCACCGGGCGATCCCAAAATAGAAAATAGTGCACGCCTTCGTCGCTACCGGCATAACATAGAATAATTCAAAAGCTTTTTAAAAACAACAACAGCAACAAACAAAAAAGAAGCAATAGTATCGATGCATGGTAATGGACCGAAATATATATATATATATATAATTTAACTTACTCGCTTACATATGTATGATTGGGAGATTCAGATATTGTACTTTGAATGATTCATTGCCATAAAATTTGGGTTTATTGGGTATATTGCCCAAATGTATGTAATACAGACAGAAAGATGCACGACACGGGCCTCCTCAATTATTGTATATATATTCTTCATCATGATGACGGACTGAGAAGATCTAACTATGTTCGTCTGTCTATTTGTCGGTCTGTTGGATCTCAGAAAGCAGATGGGCTAGAGACAAATTACATTTATTCTCCTTCTCTTCCGGTGTTCTATTGTAATCTATAACAACAAAAAAAAAAACAAAATTCTCCGCAATCAATCTTCAAATTTGTTGGTTAAATAATTATTATAATTTATTGTACATTTACAATGCCAAATGAAAGTTTAAGGTTTAATTCTTGAATTTTGTTATGCATGAAATAATAAATTTTATCATCATTTGCATATTATAGGTCACAAGCTAAAGATACAACAATCACATAGAGGTTATATTTATTCGGAGATCGTATTTCTCAAAAAAGAAATGAAATGTGGTTTAAATAATATTACACTTTGTCTAGCTGTTAAATTTCTCAATTTCGTTGGTGAGTTATTCAAAAAGATTGATTTTTATGTGTTAATCGGGGTGTTGTTTCAAATCTTCCGCCCCCTTCCAAATCTTTAGCCTCCAACCTTTATAGAATATTTATGCTTTATGATGTCGAAGATGCCCTCCTTATTCTTCCCCTTAGAAAATAATTATTTAACTACACTTAATGGCTTACACTTACAAAATATTGAAGTTACGTTTACAATTATATTTATATTTAATTATTGAAAACAAAAAATTGCATATGCAAACAGTATTTCTTGTATTTCAGTTTCATAAATTTTAAATACACAATAGCCTCCGCCAAATCGAAAATTCGATTTTAATAATGATTCATCATCGATAGTTAGCAGCTCTGATTCGCTCATCTCCAAGCGTTGACGATAGTTCAAAACTTTCGGGAATTCATCGTTAAGCAGTATTGTGCTGTACGACACTCGACAATCGTGCTGCCAGCGCGTTATCGGCAACTTTTAAAATTGATTTTATTTAATAAAATACAAAATAGAGTTAAGTTCCGCCGCCGAAAATGAAATGCTAAGCAAAAAATATATCAGTGGTAAAAATATTACCACTAAATATCGATTGACAGCCGATATGCTGTGGCGGCAAAACGATTTCTTGCAAGCTGTGTTACCCAACACTTGAAAATCACCAACACATGCACACTGACAAAATAAATATTCAATTAAAACGTCAATTAAATCAATGATGGCCGAAAAATATACTTCGGAGATATTAGGTATTGTTATAGCTCAAATAGCTCAAACAATTGGCTATAGCAGGACTCAGAGCGCCCCCTTGGAATTGCTAGAGGACATTTTACAACGATTTATCCAAGAACTCGCCCGCGATCTACACAGTCAAGCCGAGCACGGTAATTAGCTAAATACATACATATGCTGATAAATAGTTCTATCTAGTTTATATTAAACTAAATAATTTATTGGTCACAGCAAACCGCGTTGAGCCCAATCTAAAGGATGCACTCCTCAGCCTAAGGAATTTGAACATAAACGTACACGAATTGCTTGACTATATTGGAAATGTTGAGCCAATCCCATTTGTACGGGAAGTGCCAGCGTATCCCGTCAAAAGAAGCTCGAATATGAATTTCCTAAAACCTGGCAGTGCAGAGACTCTGACGCGACCCGTCCACATATTCGAGTACTTGCCACCGATGCTGCCCACAGAACCAACTGCAGTCTCCTCCACAAGATGGCCCGACAAAGCATCTGACCAGCAACATCTGCAACTATGTAAACTGGAGTCAAATCGAGAGCCTGCACTCACATTTGGCCATAAAACTGCGGTTAAGCTATTGCAAGATGTCAAAACTGATTTCGGCGCTACTGTAATACAAAAATACGATTCACCGATCGCGTCGACATCAAGGGACAACCTGGATCACGATGGTCACGCGATACGAGAAATAAGTAGCGTAGTTATGACAACTGGAGGCTTTATTTCGCCAGCAATAGAGGGAAAATTGCCCGAAGCATACGTGCCCGATATTATTGGTAAGCAACTTTTACAAGTGCGAGCGCTTTAGTCGGCAGTGACAAACCTAGGAGTTACCCTGTAATGCAGTCTGGTGATCAATTTATAAAGTAATTATTCAAATATTTATGATAATAGTAGAACTATCTATGCTTATGCTAGCCCTCTGCTAGGTTGTGGCAAATATGAATCGTTAGTTGAATTATAGGCATCAAGAGTCAACATTTAAGAATTCATCATTTTTTTTTGAGTCCTTTTTGGTTCTTATCCGATCGATTTTAAGCTCACTGGAAAAATCTTGGCCTGGGCAAAGAGGTTTAATACCCAATAATAAACTGATTTTTGGGTTGTTTTGTAAAAGTTCGAATTAAAACTCCCATGGTGCAATGTTGATAATAGAAAATAATGATTATTAAATATATACTTTATGGGTTAGGATGTGACTTCTACACACATTACATATTTCGCGACAAATAAATGCATATTATTGAGTAAGCCCAGCAAAAATGTTGCAATCATAATTGATAATATTTGAATCTTTTAAATCGAATTATTTCTAGATAAATTCAAAGGACTAGATGCGCCGTCCATTTCGCCGCCAGCGCCTAAAACTCCGGAAACCCAAAAATATTCCGCTAACGATGTCGTTGACGTTCCAGTCATAAAAAGAATGGCCTCTTTAGAGGCCATACCACATTCTGTAGAGAATGCCCCCGTTTTAAATGATCCAATTACACCAAATAACTTGCAGGAAGTTAACACGGCTTTGAAAGCTGCTGGTACGCCATCGGTTGCAGCACTATCAAACCTTAAGGTGAAAAAGAATAAAAAGAGAAATTTGGTAAGCGGCCGGCCTAATGATCAAACAGCAGGAGATCTTAGTTCAATAAAGGCACAGGAGAAGGCTCAGCGAAAAGCTTTAAAAATATATCAGAAGTTGTCTAAGAATCAAGTTGACGGCGGCGGCGGCAACATAATCGAACTGAAAAAATCGATGAAAAACTTAAATCGCGGCATGTTGTCGGCTTTGCCGGACGGCTCAACTGAGAGGCTGCAGCTAGAAAAATTGATTCGAAAACAAACGAAGCAACGTCAGAAGCACCTAAAGAGCCAAAAGCAACAGCGGCAATTGCAACCGATGTCCAAGCTAGGCAAAGCCAGTGCAATCAATCCTACAGCCTTGGTTCCGCAATCCAGTGCAGATCTTGAGCCATCTTTAGTGCCGTTCGCCCATCCATTGGTATCAAGTGCGACAGCAGCAAGTGCAAATGTTGTTGGTTTGGTCGAGCGTAAGGAAATATTTCAAACCAATTTGGCTGAAACCTCAAAAGAAATTGCCAGCACCATTGCGGATGCTTGCTCGCTGACCGAGGAAATTAAACTGGCGAGCGAACCGGACCGTAACAAATTGAATATTTTTAAAAAAATATCAAAACAAAAGGCGCCCAAACCCGTATCGCCAAACACACTAATTGTGGGCACAAATCTCTTCGAGAGTCCCAGTAACAACAACGTATCGCCATTGATAACACTCCCGTCCGGGACAACCATAACGCCAGCTCCGCCGGCTGGCGCCACTGAAAATGTAAACATGCCGCTGCACAGTCTGGGCATGTCCGTGGGTAATAGTATGGCCACATACGATTTTATGCAGCCTCACGGACACCTATCAACTGTGTCTCCAACGGCTGCCAATCTTATGGCCATTGGCATGAATAAGCCGAGAAAACGCGGTCGTAAGCCAGGTGGCAAAAATCAATCCAGGACTCTGGCACCGCCAACTAGCCTCGCACCAATGCCCATTCAATCGCCAAAGAAAACAAAGTCCGCAAAATTAAATGCATATAATACGGCGGACGCGTCCATAATTGACAATTCAGCAACTTCTTTACCCCTGCCAATGGAGCCACTAAATTTGAGCCACGTCGATCAATTGAGGAGCAACAATTTTTTGGGCTTTCTCGGCGATGTCAGCGTTGCAAATGCTGCAGCCGTTGATTCGAATAGCGCATTCGCTGAAACGAGCGCCGCAAACCTGAAATTTCAGAAGACTAAAGAGAAAAAAGATAGAAAAAAGAGTAAAGCCAAATATATTAATTTGGAACGCATGGACACCAATATTGTGGACAACAAAAAGCTCTGTTTAACGGATACAGAGAAGCAGATAACGAAAAATGCCCCGTTTCAAGCAAAGCTGGAAATCGGTGACAGCAGCATACAAATCCCAGCAGATAAGTTTTCTGTTGGAACTAAAAACCGAGTTCTCGACGCATCACCGCCGTTGGCTGGCAGTAATAGGCTTGTGGCCAGCGCTGGACCGTCAAGTTTCACCCCAAATTCAGCAATATTGCATCCAAATAGTCAACCGAATATGATGCCAATACTGCCGCTACTGCATTTTCCGCCACGTCCCGGCCTAATTCCATCGGGGCCTGGTCTCTTTGCGCCAAACTTAACCGGTTTCAATAAAACAGCTGCTTGTAGTACGGGCTCCACAAACATGATGATGCCCAACCCATTTATGCCATTTCCAAGTCGGTCCAGACCCTCGCTTATGGAGACGCCTGGTAAGAACAAAAAAAAAAATGAAATCTCTTTTCAATATTTTCGAGTGTCATAATGATTCATATTCAATTTTGTAGATAATAAAGCGGCACTTTTGGGACTGTTGCCGCTTTCTGATATCCACTTGGAGCGAAGCTATTGTAATGTGGCTCCGCTGGTGCCCGATTCGATGAAATTGCCAAATCAGCAGCAAATCGCAACCAATAAACTTCGTTCGCCACATAGTTTTGCGCCAGATGCAAAGCTAAGCAATGAGTATAGCGAAAGAGACCTTAGTCACACGTCGCCCATTTCGAATGTAATGCCTGTCGCCAAGGGAGTTGGACTATTGGGCATAGTGGATGAAGCCCAGACTAGCCAAATTGCTAGATCTATTAAAGCAAGCAAGCCTACGCCAGCTGCTACCGGCAACGTTGGGGACCCCATTGAGGTATCAGATGATTCCAACGATGACGAATCGAAGGCGGCAATCAAGGGTCAACTAACTTCCGGCTTCCCACAAACACATGCTCTCAAATCAAGCTTAATTCAACCCTCGAATCTATTAAATTCTGGACCACTGCAACACATGGAAAGCTCGCATCTATATGCCATGAACGCATCCGCCTTGCATTCACCAATAACTGACAATATACAGTTCAATAAACAAGCCAAGCCAGCATCGTTGAAGGTTAACCAACCCGATAGCAATTTATCGGCCGGCAATCCGTCGCCATTTAATATCAATTTCATGGGCAATGATAAATTTAGCCTAGCCGGCGGCGCCGATCTTATTCCTTTGTCCCGCGTCGATAGTGGCATGGCGTACTCCTCATTAACCGTACCGGCTACAAGTCTAGCGGCCGGTGCAACATCCGGATCAGTGCCGATTCATGCGACTTCTGATGCTCCGGATCAGCACTTTGTTGGCTCTCTGAACTATGACGATGTCACAATAACCCCAACCAATAGTTTGTCCATAAGTGAACTGAAAATCCGTAAAATGCACAAGAAACTTAAAAAGCCGAAAGAAGGCAAAATCAAAAAGAAGAAGGATAAAAAAGACAAAGTAAGAAATAAAGAAAAATGCGACGAGCGGAATACGGTAAATGTCGAAAAACCTAAAAGTCAGGACAAGAAGCAAAAAAGGGATAAAAAAAAGGAAAAACAGGTAATTATTCTAAAATCTTGCTAACCGAGGCCAATCTGGCCTTGCGCTTGCCTGTGGCAAGTTTTGTGCTTACAATTTTCGATCAACCAATTCCCAAATGTGAAAAATTTAAGTCTACCCTTTCTAAGTCCTTCAAGTAAAGAAAAGATTCGAATCAATTTCAGTCTTGTGGTGAGAATCTTAACTCCGAAAAAATAAACTGTCGTTCATTAAACCATTAACCCGCATTTTCCATCCAAAAATTGTCACGATTATCTTTAAAAATAAGTTGGATGCCGACTCGATGGTTAATGAAAAAGTGAACATTTTTCACTATTACGGGTGGAATTTCCAAAATCGCTGAAAAACGTATTCAGTTTTTGTATGTCGAACTTCGTCCAAAGAAGCTTCAATTCTGAGAATGATTTCTCATAATTTCTTGGAATTGAATTTGAACCTAAAACTTCACCCATTAAATCTTTGACCTCTATTTCCATCAAGGTGGAATGGATTTTCTCAAAGCTGAGCTGATTTCGAAATGAGTTTTAGGGCAATTTGGAAAAAATTTCGAGAAAAATATTTGTAAAAACAATGAATCTTGCATCCAGCAGAAATATTTAAATAAAATTAAATGAGTTTGTTTGATGATTTAATCTGATTTCAATATTCAATTGCAGGTGCCGCCAGACGAAGAATTACAGATTCCCAAAGAAAATGTGGAAAGCGGTGTTCATCAAACGAAATCCATGGCCTTAAGCTCCGTCGGCGTCCCACCTGGAGACTCTTTGCCAGCAGCAGTGCCCCAAACACCGGTGGTACATCATTTGGTGTCACCCAAGTTAGATCTCTCACCTAACCAGGTGCCGAAACTGACACTTAAACTTAGTGGCACGCCCACTCAGTCGTTATTTGAGGGCGATCGCGAGATATCAACAATATCAGATTTGACGCCTCAGACTCCCAATCGGACTAAAAGGGAACCATCTCCAGAATTAGCTCGATTCTCGCCACTTGTCACTAGACCCCCAAAGCCCAAGCAATGTAGGCAATCAAATTCTCATCTCATAAATACACATGATGTTTAATTAATGGTGATCTTGTTGCAGGCGAATCACAAACCTTGAACTTATCTATGGCGACATCTGCTTCTGTTTCTGTGCCCAATGCTAGTAAACCACAGACAATTCCAGCCATGATGTCGATGCCGAATACACAGGCCCCAATCTTAAGTGCAACTTCGCCCAGCTGGATGTCGAATCCTTCTACATCCACAATATCAGCTAGTTCTGTTTTATTGCCACAACAGTTACTGCATCCATTAAAGCAGATCCCAAAAATGTCATCGTTTTCTTCCGCCTTGTCCACAACTGTTCCCAGTGTGGCATCTGTTTCACCAAAACAATCTGAAGGATCTCAGACATTGCCACCAAATTCGGAATTAAATCGACCCTCATCATATGTTGATGCCGACGGCTATCGCATTTGGATTTGCCCCGCATGTGGAAAAGTTGATGACGGCTCTGCAATGATTGGATGCGATGGCTGCGATGCCTGGTACCATTGGTAAGTTTTTTTTTTTGCCCCAAAATATATTTGGATCTTAATAATGGCTTTATTGTGGTTTTTAGGACTTGTGTGGGTATACTTGTGGCTCCAAATGACAACGAGGATTGGTTTTGCCGCGTTTGCGTAACCAAAAGAAAGGTAAATGGATCTGATAAGAAGAAAAAACGAACCAAAAAGAAATGAGTTTTTAATTCATAAAGTCCACAAATGATCACCAGAAATAAGTTTGAATTCGTTTATTATTTATGAATCCCTAAAAACGTTTATATTCAAACTTTATTTCTTCATTTTTATTTCCTTTTCAAATATGGAAAAATAGAAATAAATATTTATATAATAAAAATGTTATAAAAATGTGTGTGTATAAATAAAAGAAAAGTGACGGCAAAATGTTCATTAAGGTGCAAATAGGTTTGGCTTATGCGAAAAACGCCTCAAATTAATTTTTACCAAAAACGTTCTTTCAAAATGAGCCTAAGGACAGTTCCATCCCAGTTCTTCCCCTTGCCGCACAATATGAAAATTGCATTTTAGCACATTTCCACGTTTAAGGTCCGATCCTTGTGAAATTTTCAGGCCCTACAATTGGCACTCAAGGCAGACACAACCAGCAGCTAGACATATTCTTATGATTGCCAATATTTTAATTATTATTTACAAAACACAGAAATCGTGGGAAAAGAGTACAAAAAGCTGCGCAAAATAGTAGTTTAAGCAAAATATTTAATTTTAATGAATACCTTGAAAAAATTTGAAATTCATATAACTACAGAAAACCAATTTACAAGAGTAGTCCGGAAACATTTTTCAAATAACAATATTGAGTTATACTAACAATAAGTTGTGTATAAAAATAATTTGTAAAAACAAAAAACAAACATATGTGCGTTAGCTTCAAGCTTGATTGGCTTAAAACTATCTAAGTACGATGGACGTGGCGAATATAGAATTTGTACGTCTCGTTTTGCATTAACCAAATATAGCTATATAACGTCGTCCGAGTGCACATATGTATATGTATATATATTCAGCATTAATGGACTAGTTGTTTTTTCATAATGCCAGTACAGTATGCCGTTCATATAATTTTGTGCTAGTTTTGTGTGCGTAAACTTTAGTTCGCTTGGCCGCTGAAACTACAATTTGGCGAGATTCTTTGGTGATTCTTGATGTCGTTATGTGGGCTCAAGGGTTGTGCTGTTTCATTCAAAGACGTTGTGCTTGTGGCTGAGATTGCCGCCGTGGCTGGTTGATTCGACGCGGTAGCTTCTGCCTCGGATTTAACACAGATTTTGCCATTACCATTGTCAGTAGATATATTTAGAGTGGAAGCCGAAGCACTGCTGTTGCTGCTAAGCGCCATTCGCTGCATTTGTCGGATAACCGTCGCAGCGTAATATGCTTGCTAAAATAGTGATACAACATTAACAACGCAAATATATATGTATGTAAATATAGCTGAACCCACCTTCCATCGACTCTTGGCAAAGTTTTTCTTCAGCTGCTCCGATACAGTGCCATGAATGTTCTTGCTGCTGGCCTCATTTCCAGATATCCTTTAATAATAATTTCATTTATTTAATGTAAGCAATTATTTTAATTAGATTAATCCATTCTATTTTACTCACCAAGGATGTGCCAATGCTTGTTTGCATGTATAGCGTTTTTCTACAGCGACACACATTAAATTTTTGATAAACTGCTTGGCCGACTCGCTTATTTCGTCCCAATATGGCGAATCGAATTCAAATTCACCTACATATATGTTAAAAATATGAAAAAAACAGAATGTTTAAAGGCCGAATTATGAATACCATGGCGCTACGTGAGTTATTTTTTCCGCTTTTGGGGAAAAGAGGGGATGTTTCCAAGAAATGAAATATTTTATATTTGTATACGATAACCTACATGCCAAGTTTGGTGTTCCACCTTTAATAGAGCTAATGTCAAATGCATGGACATTAAATGATAAACTTGTTCTTCGTATGTAACACGAAATTGAAGTTTTTGAAGCTTGTGTAGTAGTTTCCGAGATCGACGGGCGATCAAATCAAACCAAAGTAGATCGATCAAAACACATACAAACCTTTAAGAATTTGTGCAAATAGATTGGCGTCGTTTTCATCGTAAAACGGAGGATATCCACAAAGAAGGATGTAGGATATAACGCCTATGCTCCAAACATCAACGGCCTTGCCATACGGCTTCTGGGCCAGCACCTCCGGGGCAACATATCCTGGAGTTCCGCATGCAGTTGCCATGATACCAGAATCTTCCATTTTCGATAAGCCAAAATCGCTAATCATTATTTTACTGTCATCATCTGGACTATAGTATAGTAAGTTTTCGGGCTGCATAAAAATGAATTCAAAATTCGAATTTTTATTTGTATCAAAAACCAAGAAATGTTATTTACCTTGAGATCCCTATGTACTACTCCCTGCTCATGCATATAGTCTACAGCCTCTAAGATTTGTCTAATTAAGTGAGATGCATCCTTCTCTGTGTAGGATCCCTTCTCGACAATGCGATCAAACAATTCTCCACCTGTCACTCTATACATGGATTAATAATTCTGTTATTAAAATACGAAAGCCGAAAAGCTACAAGTGAAAATCATACAATTCCATGACCAGATAAACCTTAGCCTTGTCTTCGTATGTTTCAAGAAGTTGCACTATATTCGGATGAGTAAGCCTGTAAATAGAATATGGCGAAAATTAATTCATAGAAAAACGCATTAAAAATACGAAATATATATATAGATATACATATACAGGCATAAGACACATCTTAAGATTTTACAAGGGGTTTACATTGTAATTCTAATTTCTCATAAGCTTGATTGGACCCAACTTTCGTTATGTATGTGAATGTAAATTTATGAATTTCGCACCGAACGGAGTTGGCCGAAATATAGATTAAATCTCATTTGATTCCAAGACGGGAAAGTTTTTTATTGGGGTCACAACTCACCGCGTTCCATTCGGACTGTTGCCATCGAAATGATTTGCACTAAACCTACATAGAAAGAAAGTAGATTAAATGAAGAAAATTTTTAAAAACAAATCAAATAAAGAAAACAACAACACAAAAAAAAACACAACAACAGAAAGATATTTTTCTTGATATGCAAACAATAAGATTGTGCTCCATATTTTAGTGCTATGCCCTTCATAAGTTACGCGCTATCATAACTCATAAGTAGATTGTATATATTGTATCTTGATCCAATTTGATTTGGGGGCTCCGCTACTGAGCATGCAAACATAAGCAGAAATATAATATTTATTATATAATAAACCAAAAAATTAAAAACAATAACAATAGATCTAAATTATGTGACTAAACTAGCTGGACCTAAGGCTCAGTATATTGAATTGTTTGGCTATGATAGAGACCTTAATAGAAATTATTCATTAATTTTCTCAAGTTAACTATTTACAAAGTTGTTTGAAAGTTAGTTTTATTGAATTAAGAACCAAAATATTTGGAATCAGCGTCTTTTGCTTGTAAGAAGCTTGATCCCAATATAGACTTTCCTTTCATACTACCTTTGGACCTGAATTTTTCATTCCGAAAATTGTAAAACAAGATCTTTGTAAAAAAAGTTTGAAGCCGTTCGATCGGATGGTAAACGAAAAAGTTTGGATGGATTGGGGAAATTTGCCGGGAGTCCGTCCTAACGTGCAACTTCATTACATAATTTACTTACAAAATAATCCCAATAATCCCGGAATCGGGTACAAAAATTATGCGGACAAACCAGCCAGACAAACGAGTTGTATTCGCTTAAAACTAATATATTTATTTTGAATGAATTAAACTCACCTTCTCAGCACACGTATTTCATTCTCCAGCGATTCCTCTTTGCCCTTTAGTGCTTTTTTATCAATAATTTTAACTGCGAAATGATCACCCGGCGTATCTTTACTTTCGGCTAAGCGCACCTCAGAGAATGCACCCCTATATTGATAGAGATAATAATTAATCGATATAATAATAAAATGCACATCCGTCATATATAGACACTTACGTTCCGAGGAGGCCATGGAGATTGTACTTTTCCTCAATTGACATCTGTTTGTTTAGCTCCTTCGTATCCTTGGATTTGGGCTTTTTGCCTGAATCTTTTTTGCCAAACAGTGGCATAACTTTCAATTTGTTTAAATCAAATTATCATCGAACAATTAGTACATTTAGCTCGCCGAGCTGGAAGCAGACGTCTCCCGCTAAGTGTGAAACAATCAGAAAGTTTACAATTAACACCGAAAACTACGCAAAATGTTTTCGTAAAATTAACATTAAGTTCCTTAGTAATAAATTTTGAACCCTAAACATCATTTCTTTCTGAAGGATTTCTTTCCCAATTAATCTTAAACTTAGAGCAAGGCTTATCGAAGGTCACGAACGGCACTTTAAGTTTAGTTTGCGCACATTTTTATACCCTTGCAGAGGGTATTATAATTTTGTCGTGAAATGTGTAACGCATAGAAGGAGACATCTCCGACCCCATAAAGTATATATATTCTTGATCAGTATCAACAGCCGAGTTGATATAGCCATGTCCGTCTGTCCGTCTGTCCGTCTGTCTGTTTCTATGCGAACTAGTCTCTCAGTTTTAAAGCTATCTTTATGAAACTTTGCAGAAGTCCCTCTTTTTGTTGCACGCAGCTCATATGTCAAAACCAGCTGGATCGGACCACTATATCATATAGCTGCCATAGGAACGATCGGTCGAAAAGTAGGTTCTTGTATGAAAAACATTTTTGTTTATAAAGTTATCTTTACTAAACTTGGTATTTATTAGTTTTACTACGTTCCCCATATATATGCAAAATCCTATTAAGATCGGACAACTATATCATATAGCTGCCATAGGAACGATCGGTCGAAAATTAAGTTTTTGTATGGAAAATTTTTATGTTTTTCAAGATATTTTGACCAAACTCGGTACTTATTAGTTTTACTAAGCTCCCCATATATATGCAAAATTCTTTTCGGATCGGGCAACTATATCATATAGCTGCCATAGGAACAATCGGTCGAAAATTAAGTTTTTGTATGGAAAATTTTTATGTTTTTCAAGATATCTTGACCAAACTCGGTACTTATTAGTTTTACTCCGCTCCCCATATATCTGCAAAATCCTATTAGGATCGGACAACTATATCATATAGCTGCCATAGGAACGATCGGTCAAAAATTAAGTTTTTGTATGGAAAATTTTTATGTTTCTCAAGATATCTTGACCAAACTCGGTATTTATTAGTTTTACTACGCTCCCCATATTAATGCAAAATTCTATTAAGATCGGGAAACTATATCATATAGCTGCCATAGAAACGATCGGTCAAAACTAAGTTGTTGTATGGAAAACTATTTGTTTTTCCTGTGCTTCTTAGATACGGGCAAAGCATAATGAGCATTATGAAAAGGTTGGGTCTGCAAGGGTATTAAATCTTCGGCGTGCCGAAGATAGCTCTTCCTTCTCGTTCTGTATTAAGTCAAGTTAAATCAATTAGTTAGTTTTAAAAGTTGGAGTCACTCAAAATAAGTCTGTTGCAAGAGGTTTAACAACACACTTTAACGGGAATATTCCACACTCGGTCCGTTTTCAATTCGCTTATTTGAATTTGTATACCCTTGCAGAGGGTATTACAATTTTGTCGATCGAAAAGTAGGTTCTTGTATGAGCAACTATTTTGTTTATCAAGATATCTTGACCAAACTCGGCATTTATTCGTTTAAGTACTATCCCTATATATACACAAAATCCTATAAACATCGGACCACTATATCATATAGTAGCTGGCATAGAAACAATCGATCGATAATTAAGTTGTATGGAAAAGTTTTTTGTTTTTCAAGATATCTTGACGAAACTCGCCATTTTTAAGCTTCATTATGCTCCCCACATTTATGCGAAATCTTATTTACATCGGACCACTATAACATATAGCTGCCATAGGAACGATCGGTCGGAAATGAGGTTTTTCCCTGAAAAACGTTATGCTATATCTATACTCGGCATTAACTATTTTCCCGCTGCTTCTTAGATACGGGCAAAGCATAATGAGCATTATGAAAAGGTTGAGTCTGCAAGGGTATTAAATATTCGGCGCGCCAAAGATAGCCCTTTTTTCTCGTTAATTGTGTGGGTGTTCTTGTGCGTGAACCCGCCTATATATATATATTTTTATTATTTTTTGCTTTGTTTAGTACCCTTATGTGTTAATGCAATTTAGAATGCGGTGAACTGGATCTGCACCTCGACTAGTTAAACTACGAAAGATCTGGAGGTCTGGAAAATGAAACAAATTTGTAGACGTATGCCAGATGTTTGTATACACACGTTCGACAAAATATCATGAAAATTGAAAGAATTTATATACAATTTATAAGCGAGGGAGAACAATTATCTAGGGAATGCCGAAGAATTCATTTTTAAGCAATATGTATGTGTCTTTGGCACGCCGATAACCAAATACCCTAGTAAAATACGTGACGATTTAAATACATGATGTCGAGAAGATATGTTATAATGCCCGATGTTAATTTGATTTCTCTTATATGTAGGAAGCTTAGTGAAACGAATTAATGCCGAATTTGGTCAACATTCGATATATATATACATACATATATAATACCCTCTAAAAATGTTTGTCCTCGGGCATTTATAGCTCCTTCAGACAAAGGGATTATTAGGGCGTCTTATCAAAAATCAAATATTTGTATAAGTTATTCTCAATCTGTTTCATACGTTCGCTCACGTAAATTGATTGTGTGTATATGTATGTATATAGTAAGTATATAAATATGCAGTTATTTTTTAAGAGTCAAAGGTGACAAAGGAGCTGATTAGGCTTTAATATTGCTCGCATTGTTCATAGTATGCACATACATACACATACAGACACACTCATGCACGGACTTAGTACATATGTATGTACATACATATATTAACAGTTCCGTTATGAGTGTAATGTGAGCAGACTGGTGTTCAAAAAGCGTCTGTATGTATGGTACATACTGTTTTTGTATGTGTTAACCGCAAAGAGGAATTTTTTGAATGTTTAATTTCATTTCTTATGAAATTTTCAATATTAATATTTAACAAAAATTGTAATCTTTGCTCCTAAACATAATACACAATTGTTTATGCGTACATATGCGCGCATATACATACAGATATTTTAATGTAGTCTAATTTTTGTTTACGTTTGTATGTTTTAAGTAAACAGCGTGATTGGAGCAACACGCATTATAATAGTTTACGAATCTGTGTGTATTAATGTTAAGAGGTGAAGTCTTGCGTAAAGTACGATCGATTTATTTTACTAAACTTGAAACTAATATATGAATGTGAATACAGATACATACAAACATACATATATGTAAATATATGTATGTACACTCGTCATGCATGTCGTGCTCAGCACTTCTAAGTCCGCAATCTGTTAGGTATATAAATGTATATTATGTATTGACATTATATATATGCATATGTATATATACATAGTATATAAATATGTTTTTTTTATAAAAAATTTTACATATGATTTATTTTTGAACATGCGTAACGACTTACACAAATCACGGCTTAAACTGTTGTATTAAACTCACAATTTTAATTAACGTTTTACACCTTTTGAGTGAAATTTTACTCCGACTTCGAATTTAGTTTATAAACGAACTAACAATTTGCAAAAATAATGTAATGTGAATTATATTGATTTTTCAAGTCCGCGTAGATGCTTTTCTGCATATTCGACAAAGCGATGTTTGGTCACACTATAATTGCAAAGTGAACGAACTTTGGAATCGGTAATTAAATTTTTTCAAATTGCAAGGGCTAGCTTGTGCTTATATCTGCATTTAACATAATAAAACTGTTGAAAAATTTAATAATATATTTAATATATAGAATATTATTTTTGATTATTTAATTCTTCAATTATACTATGGTCGCGTCTATAGCCACGTCCAAAAAACAAGAGACGCGCGTTAAAGTTAATGTACAACGAATTGGCGTGCGTCAAATTAGCGACGGTGAGCTAGTGCCGATTTTTTTAACTTGGTTCCGGATCCGGAATCACTCACTTATAAATACATATATTAACGTTTTTAAACACACACCCAACTAAATTTAAATGCATAATTGTAACAAAATTAAATTATTTACTGTTTTTGGGTTAGGAAATTAGGTGTTTACATTCATTCAATTTTGTATATCAGGGATAATAACCTAAAAACCGCAAATCGGGTGATTTTGTCTAATTAAGTTAATTATTTATGAGTCTCCTCATTAAATCCGAATTGCATGGTTCCCGCCCATTACTCTATTAAATTGTTCAACACTGAATGTATGTGGTTTAGTTCCCGAAGGAACTAATATTTCGATGGACCCTTTGAAGCACTACTTGAGGTTGGCTAACAATTAAATAATTTTCTTAAAAACTATCCGATTGCCAGATGGAACTGTTTAAAATTATTTCCTAAATCTTCTTAAGACATGTATCTACAAAATGATATAGCGTGCATTGAGAGCCATTATTCCTGAGATAAAATATCTCAAGATCAAGCTTCGATAGCTTTCGATTTTTGTTGGACTGCTGACCATGAGTGATGGGACCGTGACTGCGTAGTACCACTAACCCAAGAACATATGTACATATGTATATATATGTTCTTTGGTTAGTGGTAGTACTTTTTTGCAAGATGTTGATCTTATTTCAATTGATGATTTAAAGCATTATTATCACGATTAAGGAAGAATGGTCGATTAAGAACTGACCGATTAAATGGTGTTCATAGCAACGAGCTATTGTTTGCATGCGGAATTTTGTAATGTTGGAAAACACAAGAAAGCTGTCCACTCAACAACGTTAAAAAGTGCCCAGTGTGGTAACACTGTCGCTTTTTTTTGAGAGATTTATATGTACATATACATATATGCATCAGCAAAGGCAAAAACAAATATAACAGAATAACTAAAAAAAAAAGAAGCTGTTTTATGTGATAAATCTAAAATATGTGGTACTTTTATTCAAGTAAACTTCATATATAAATAAACCTGCCATCGGGCTGAAATAGTGAATGAGTCCATATACACATACACACCATACGTATGTATTTATTTACATATACATTTAGAAAAATGTGTGTGTGTCGCGTGTGAATTTTTAGTTTACAAAATTCCAATAAAAACTCAAGAACTATTTGTTCATGATAATTTTAACATATATTGGAATCAGAAGTCAATTTTGAACCTCCGAAAATTGCAAGTACAACTAGCGGCAAAGTGGGAATAAGTCGTACAATATAATTTTACATGCGCGTTCATACATACACACAAATGTTCATGTGTGTATATTCGTTTTCATATGTACATGTATGTAAGACTTCAATGGTATGTAGCCAATATTAAAAGAAAACTAATTTTATGAAAGGATATCTCCGCTCACAATGTACAATATACCCATTAAGACTTATTACATCTTCCCAGCAAAGAAAGCGGATAAAAGTGTTTGGGTCTACTCAGAAAATTTTGAACGAACTAATTGTAAACAATCCCAGGACTTAATGAATGTTTTATATTAATCATATATCACTGTACCCTTGCATAGAAGGAGACATCTCCGACTGCATAAAGTATATATGTATATTCTTGATCAAGAACCGTGTGGATATAGCCATGCTCGTCTGTCCGCGAACTAGTCTCTCAGTTTTAAAGCTATCCTCTTTTTGTTTCACGCAATACATATGTCATATAGCTGCCACAGGAACGATCGGTCGAAAAGTAGGTTCTTGTATGGAAAACTTTTTTGTTTATCAAACTTTATCAAACTCGGCATTTATTAATTTAACTATAATCCTCTATATATATATAGAAAATCCTATCAACATCGGTCCACTATATCATATAGCCGCTATAGGAATGATCGGTCGAAAAGTAGGTTCTTTTTGTTTCTCAATATATCTTAACCATACTCGGCATTAGGTATTTTCCCTGTGCTTCTTAGAGACGATCAAAGCGATATGAGCCTAATGAAAAGGTTGGGTCATTTCCCATAGTATGAGGCTTAGGAAAGAGACTCGGCCGAAGAGTGGATTCTGCTCGCGATTAGTGTTAGTCTTTAGTCGATACAACCCAATATATAGCTGAACCAATTAAATTTCTAAATATATTCATCTTGATATTATTTTGTAACCAACAGCACGCACTTGCATAATATGCAAATATTATTGAGAGACGATCGAGATGCATTCATTGAAATCGTTGCGTCGCAAGCAGACTAACAAAATTTCATAACTTGGATACGTTTGCACATATTCCTGACGAGGCGAATCAATTTGAAGGATACGAACAAAGTGCATTTCATAAATAAGAAATGCAATCAAAGCACCGCAGCTTCCGACTACACGAAATCAAAAAGAATTGTCATGATACTGATTTTTCCAAAAATAAACTCGGCTGCACACAATTTCCAGTGCAGATAAAACAGTCTCAGATGCCGATGCAGTGCAATATTCGTGAGTCTCGACAGCTCAGTAAATTGTCAATATTTCAGTTGATATGGATAATATGCATTGCAAATCATTTAAATATTGCCAACGCTGATCAAGGTAAGTGAATCAATCGAAAAATCAATGTCTAGTTCAAATCGGTTTTTATACATTTGCCCAATATCTAGGAGTATTGCATTATTTTTTTTGCTTTCTTATTTGCAGTTGTTTTGTTGGACACAACAAGGGAGGCTACTCTGGAATGGACAAGATATCCATACGGTCCGCAGGCCCAAACTCCAGGCGTATGTATACAAATTTTTGTATCCACTCAAACAAATTATTTAACGGCTAAGTTGCTGTAGACGTAAAATAAAACATCGCAACAGAAAGACGGAAGCATATCCGATTGCATTAGGTTTATATAAATGCTTATTTGAAGACAGCCTTCTCCAGGTCAAAGTTATAATCAAAGGCAATATAAATAAACAAAGCTGAGTAAGGCCCATACATTTGAATATGATGCAAGATATTCAGTGAGGCTTTTCGTTCTTCAAGATACTCAATGTGGCTTTTCGCTCTTCAAGATATTTAGTGTGGCTTTTCGCTCTTCAAATAATATAAATACTAAGCTTTCTCCAGGTCAAAGTTATAATCAAAGGCAATATAAATACTAGGCTGAGTAAGGCCCATACATTTAAATATGATGCAAGATATTCAGGGAGGCTTTTCGCTCTTCAAGCTTTTCAATGTGGCTTTTCGCTCTTCAAGATATTCAATGTGGCTTTTCGCTCTTCAACACATTTAGTGTGGCTTTTCGCTCTTCAAACAATATAAATACTAAGCTGAGTAAGGCCCATACATTTAAATATGATGCAAGATATTCAGTGAGGCTTTTCGCTCTTCAACATATTTAGTGTGGCTTTTCGCTCTTCAAACACCACGCCAGTCGAGTGAAAAAGCTTTGTACTTACGATCAACTTTTGTGTTATTTGATGATACGCATGCTTTATATGAAATATATATTACCTCAGATCCAATTGCTATGTGTCTTGTTGTACACCGCACAGACTTGATATTTCGAAAAAAATGTTGTATGATTTTTTACGTCAAACACTTCAATATCTTCCCTACTGAGGTGTTCGGTAGAAATGCGGTGTCTTTTAAGCCAGAGCGAAATATTTTCAAACAAAATTTAATTAATAATACAAAAAGTTTATTCTAAAATATATTGAAAGTATATATGTATTGAAATATTATTTGTTAAGTGACAGGCTCCCATTTTTTTTATATAACACAAGCATTTATCTTATTAGCTATATTTTCAAAATTGGGAAATAATCTGAACAAAGGTTTAATTACCTAATGAAATAACACCAATACATAATGTATTTAAAGTATAATAATTTAAAAAAAAAACACTTTTTGTTACGGATTTTTGTACCGACTAAAAGCTCAGTACACAAAATATTTAAACATACATTTAGGCTAAGCTAAGCCCTTTTATTTTAGGCTCTTTAAGTTGTGAGAGCGCAAAGGTTCCGATTTCGTATTTACATTTGTCTTTAATATACGAGCTCTTTCGAGAACATCTCGGTTATATTGTCAGCACATTTGTTTGCGTCGTCATGATTCAGAATAGTATTTACTTTTTGGGGTCGGGGGTGTTTCTTTTTCTGCATAATATATGTATTTGCACAATTGTCTTATCGCCTTGCCGTCCGTGTGTCTGTTCGAATTAATATGTCCCGAATTGGTTAAGATCAGGGATTCATATCGTCTATGATATTTCCGAGAGTGCTTTTCCTATTCATGATTCAATGTTTTGATTCAAACATTCTACAATTTTCCATTATTTATTTTCATACACGAATTTGATATCTACCCAAAATAGGAATTTATCAAATGTGGTGAAATAAATTTATTGGCTTGGCTCCAAGTTATTAAATCTTTCTTATGAACCAAAACATCTTTTGGGCTGTTTATTGAGTTGATTTTTGGAGAATCGATTTAGTCTGAGGCTTAAACTAATTAAAAAATTCATATTAGAACTGTATTCATGGTAAAAAAAACATTTTTGAGTTGGTGTAAAACACAATACGTAAATTATAGTTTATGCAATTCGGAAAAGACGATACAAATTTGTTATTTAAAATTGAGAAGATGCAAAACAAAGAATATATTAATATTATTGCATTTGTATGCTGTTCTTTTTTGATTTAGTGGGTGGAGGAATCATTTACGGACTTTGTCAAAGGCATTAACTGGCGGAGTTATGTGGTTTGCGACGTTGCCTATCACAATGTTAACAACTGGCTTTGGTCACCATTTATTGACCGTGGACCTGCTAACCGGCTGTATATAGAAATACAGTTTACGATTCGAGACTGTTCGCTGTTTCCAGGTAATGAGAATTTGATTTTTGTCCCTTACGATGCAATGCGATATAACCTAAAACGAATTTACAATATTTAATTGATAGGAAATGCCTTGTCCTGCAAGGAAACGTTCAGTTTGTTGTTCTACGAATTTGATGCAGCAACTCGAGAGCCGCCGCCATGGCAAACGGACAGTTACAAACTAATTGCTAGAATTGCGGCCGGTGAGGGACGCTTCAATCAAAATTCAGATGTCGATATAAATACCGAAGTAAAGAGTATAGCTGTTAGCAAAAAGGGCGTTTACTTTGCGTTCCGCGATCAAGGCGCTTGCATAAGTGTCCTCGCGGTTAAAGTGTACTATATAACGTGTCCTGCTGTTACCGAGAACTTCGCCCATTTTAACGAGACGCCCACCGGCCGGGAGATAACCATAATTGAGAAACAAAATGGCACATGTGTTGAGAACGCCGAGCCCTATGAGCCACCAACCTATCTATGCAAAGGGGATGGAAAATGGACTATTCTGACGGGCGGTTGCCGTTGCAAGCCCGGCTATGAGCCAAATGATGTTAATAACACTTGTACAGGTTAGTATCCTCATTATTCTCTGCATTAAATGCAAATGTCTCATACTTACTATATTTCAGAGTGTTCGGCTGGGACATTTAGATCGGCAGAAGTACGTAAATGCGTTGCATGCCCGCCCAATTCGAATAGTTCGAAAACCGGATCACCAATGTGCAAGTGCATGCCGGGCTTCTATAGGCATCCGGCAGACGGAAGACATATGCCATGTTATAGGCCGCCTGGAGCACCCATGAATCTTACGCTTTTATTTGTTGACCAAACAAGCGCAATAATATCATGGACAGCGCCCGCAAAAGAAGATTTGCTGCTAACAAATGGCGTAGAAAACTATCGCACTGATGTCGTATATAAAATACGTTGCAGTATGTGCAACGCAAATGTTATGTTTAATCCATCAACGGACACGTTTAATGAGACGAAAATAACGCTCACTAATCTTGATCCAGTGACCACTTATACAGTACAAATTCATGCGACAAATGGTGTCTCGCATCTGGTCGAGAGCGGAGCTTATTCGAACGAAACGTATTTAAATAGCGAAACGCCGTTTGGCAATAATTCGAGTTTTTCAAACAGCAACAGCTATCAACTAGATCTTAGCGAAATCAAAACAAATCATGCCGAAATTGTGTTTACTACAGAGTCAGCTATGCTATCAACTGTGTTCAATTTAAGAGTCGTAGCCATAACTAACAAAGACGCCGACCTAATTTGGGATAAGCCTGGTCAAACTGACAATCCCGTTGAACTGTATGAGGTGCGCTGGTTTCCCAAGTCCGAATTGGAAGCCATCAATAAAACAACATTAAGCACAAAGGAAACAAAAGCTCACATCAATAATCTGATGGAAAATACGGAATACGGCTTTCAAGTGCGCTGCAAGACAATCAACGGATTTGGTTCTTACAGCAATATGGTCTATGCCCAGACCCATCAATCTGTCGGTTCAGGTAATTTTTCTATTTAAATATTTCATTTTGTTGCACACATTAATGCCTGACTTTTTTTTCATATTGTTTTGACCAAAAGTTTACGAGGATTCGATGCAAATACGATTCATTGCTGGCGCGATTGTGACGGGCGTATTTTTCCTTGTGATTTTTATCGTTGCAACCGTATACTTCATGAGATCGAAACATCAAGACGAGCTCGACAAGAAGTCCACTAATCATCTGCCATTGCCAATGGATTACGCTAGTAATGAAGGTAATTTTAAACATTCTATCTATACATTTTAATAGCACAACACGGCTGTTAATCTATAAATCATCGCAAAGGTATATAGTCTAAAGCAAGAGATTTACCTTATTATACACTTCACCTATTGAAAATAGAGAAAAAAAAGGGCTCGATAGATACGTTTTTTTAATGTAAGACGCAGTTTTGTAATTTTCACCCGCAACCATGGAAAATTAGTGGAAAACGATTGTATATCTAATTTCTTGTTTTTATAGAATCCATTGCGATTATGGATAATGAATTTCACTGAGTGAAATTCAAGATAGAGGGGTAAATCTAAACTGATGGCACAATCTTCTGTTTGTAATTTAGTTGGGAGTTGAAAACTGGTTCAAATAAACTTTTTGTTATTGTAGAACTAGTGACTTAAACTAACTGAGGCAATGACACTTAATCTTAATACAAGTAAAACTAATAAACTCAACTTTGTTCAAATTCAATTGAGGTGTGGAAAATACATTCCTCTTCCAGCTTGGAATGAGGCTCAAAAATGTGGTTGGTAACGTTTCGCACTCAAAATTAAATTGCAAGGATCCTTATAAAATCTGTTGAGACGTGTTTTACACTTTACGCTGCATCCAAGCTTCCTCGGTGGAAAATGTGGATCAAAGGTTTTTTTTTATCAGTTTGGTCCGATCGACTTTTTAACTTATTTTTACAGCCCTATTTAATAACTAATTGTTCTTAAATATTATATATATCTATAAGAAAAGCGATTTCATTCAGTTGTTGCAAATTATACAAACTATTTCGGCGAAAACGGGTAATTCCTTCTAAATGCCAAAAAAATAATGATGATAGTTTTTATTTGATTATTACTTTGTTGAATAGAAAAATGAATTGAAATAATGAAAGGGAATGATTCCAAATTGATTATTTCTTGTAAGTTGTTGATAAATAAACTGAATACAATAATCACATGCTAATTGTTTATATCCATCCCTATCCATAATTACCAAACCCCGATCTCATTTTAAGGACTCGTTGTGACATATAGTAAGTTTTTGTTTAACTTTTTACTCCTCAACGTATATACAATTTATACAATTTTAGATTATACAAACATATATCAATTTTTGTACATAAATACATGTGAAAATCTGAACATTCCTAAATTAGTTGACTTCATTTATTAGCCGAATGCGTTCGAATCAATTGAACTCATTTGATGTAGAAGTCTTTTTAAATTGAATACAGATTACTTGCTCCGCGTTTCAGACAGAGGCTTTAAAAATTTCGTACATATCAGTTTTTGCTTTTGTTATTGTTATTTTTGAATATATTTTTTTGTTCAACTTGTGATCAATGTGTTTTTATCTTTACTTTTAGTAAATGCCATGGATACAACTCCAATTGTCAAGACTCTACATTCGAATGGTATACATATAATTTGTTTATTTTCGTTCTCATTTTATGATTTTATGGTGTGGGTTTAGCAAACAAGCAAACAAACCTTATAATTAATTAATATATATATTACTAAACTTAAAGGTTTTCACAAGTAACCTGATACCAAAATCGACTTGATATTGTTACTTTCAAGGAATGTTTTTATTTATATGTTATATACTTATACTTACGTTGCTTGTCATACGTATGCAGACTTTTGTGCCTAATTCAATCATTGCCTGTTTTTGCTTTCCAGTGACGACGCCCCTATTTGGGAGCAGCCGCAGCTACGTGGATCCTCATACCTATGAGGATCCCAACCAGGCAATAAGGGAATTTGCTCGTGAAATTGATGCCAATTATATTACCATCGAAGCAATTATTGGTAAATAATACGTTTTTGTTCATTTCGAAACAAATTGTATTTTAAATTTTTTCAATTTTTTTTTTAAAGGTGGTGGAGAATTCGGTGATGTGTGTCGCGGTCGACTGAAAATTCCGCCAAACTTCGTCCAGGACATTGACGTTGCAATCAAGACTTTGAAACCAGGTACGATTATAATTTGCATAACTTTCAAAACAAGGTTCGGAAGGCCATTCTCCTTCTCTGACCCCGTAAAGTATATATATCATATATATTCTTTATCGAAAACTACGCGAGCTAGCTAAGAATATTTCTATAACATTCGCATTCTTTCGCAGGGTCTTCAGAGAAAGCTCGATGTGATTTCCTAACGGAGGCTTCGATAATGGGACAATTCGACCATCCCAACGTTATTTACCTACAAGGTGTGGTTACGCGCTCCAATCCAGTGATGATTATAACCGAATATATGGAAAACGGCAGCCTGGATACATTTTTGCGCGTCAACGATGGAAAATTTCAAACGCTACAGCTTATTGTGATGCTGCGTGGCATTGCCAGCGGAATGTCATATCTGAGCGACATGAACTATGTTCACCGCGATTTGGCAGCTCGAAACGTGCTCGTCAACGCCCAATTGATTTGCAAAATTGCCGACTTTGGTCTGTCGCGCGAAATCGAAAATGCCAGCGACGCCTACACGACTCGGGTATGTGTTCTTCAATTCATTCAAACCAATTTGTAACCTACTTTTTACACCCATGTAGACGGTAATATAGTTTTGTGTTGAAAAGTGTGGACGATCTCTTGGAACCCATAGAGTATACATATATACCCATGTCCGTCTGTTCGTTTATCCGCCAGCAAGCTAGTCTAGATTTAGATGTAGACGGTATTAGAGTTTTGTTGTTGTTGAAAAGTGTGGACGATCTCTTTGAACCCATAGAGTATATATAACCATGTCCGTCTGTTTGTTTATCCGTCAGCAAACTAGTCTCGATTTATAGTCACTTTCTTACTTTCATACTATATAAGCCATGTACTTTCAATATCCCACTACTAGTATCATTTAGTAGAAGTTATGTACATGGCAAAAAATTCGATTTTTCGAAAAATCCTCTGATCCTCAAAGAGCAAACTTCCACGCCTTAATTCCACGCCTGCTATGCTGTAACTAATTTCTGTTAACAGCAATGTGAAGAGCAATAATGTAATTTTTCAGATTATTTTCGTTATTTATTTTTGTGATTTCAATTGCGACTCTGTCTCTTTGCAGGGGGGCAAAATTCCAGTTCGCTGGACAGCGCCGGAAGCAATAGCTTTTCGTAAATTTACTTCAGCATCGGACGTTTGGTCTTATGGTGTCGTTTTATGGGAGGTCATGTCATATGGAGAGCGTCCCTATTGGAACTGGTCAAATCAGGTATGTGTGCAGCGGTATGACGCGAGTGATAATGAAAATTAATCTATTCAAATATTGCATTTAATAGGATGTTATAAAGAGTATTGAGAAGGGCTATCGGTTGCCGGCCCCGATGGATTGCCCAGAGGCGCTCTATCAGCTGATGTTGGATTGCTGGCAGAAGCAGAGGACGCATCGGCCATCGTTTGCCAGTATTGTCTCGACACTGGATAATTTGGCCAGGCAGCCGCAATCGCTGTTAACGACCCGAAATTCGCCAGAAAATGATAGTACACATATTTTGGACACACAGCGAGGTCATAACATTTTTATTAGTACTGATCTTTGGCTAGAAAATATTAAAATGTCAAGATACAGTCAACACTTTAGAGAGGCTAATTTAGTGAGTGCTCAACAGGTATGTTTTGCCCAAAAACCATTGCAAAAACTGCCAACTTGTTAGTTAACCTGTTTTGTCTGATTATAGATCTCAAGATTGACAGCTCAACTGCTATCGGATATGGGTATAACTTTAGTAGGACATCAAAAGAAGATTTTACACCAAGCGCGGCAGCTGGATACAATAATATAAGCAGTATATATATTTTTTAAGATATATCTATAAGCTAATGTATAAATTGCGTTTGTGCTATTTGTTGCGAAATCAAAGAAATCAAGTCGAAATCAATGTCGAATCGAATAAAGTAGCTTATGTATTACGATGATGAATTCAAATATAGGATAATGTTTATGCACGCATTTATCAAACTGTTTGACAAAACGAAATTTCCAAAAAAAAAACAAGAGCATAGCATGAACGCAGTAATAATAATGCAGATATATACAGACAAACCTTAAAGTTGTTTTACATACAAAGTGAACGAGACACAAGAAAATACAATTTACATAATATAAGGTACATTTTGTAGTTTATTAACTGTAAGTAAAAATATATATACACACACACACACACATACACAGAAGAATAGACATGCAGGCCTCTGCTAAAGCAATTTTATACTTATTTATATTTGATATATGTAAGTGAGAGAATATCAGGTTAGCTTCACTTTTCACTTGTAATTAGTATACTCAAGAATTTGTGTTTTACTTGCGCTTTTGCATACATTTACTTTATTATTTTGTATATGTATATGTGTATATGTATATGCAACGTTTGGACAAAATTAATGTTATAATTTACTAAATTAAATGTCACTACAAAATGTGTTAAATGTATATACACAGACACAAATATACAACAATATACAAATAGAAATATACAGACAGACAGACAGACAGGCAGACAGACAGATGCTTATGCCTTTTAAAACTTGAGGCTGAAATCAATTTAATTCGTTTAAACATAATTGCAATTGTATACATTCGCATTCGCGCATATACACACATGTATATACATTATGTCTATCGTTCACAACTTATCAAATCATTTTGCACATATATATATATATATTTTATAACCGACAAATGTTTTATTCAACATCACATACGAGTACATAATTAATTTTAAATAATATCTCTCTTGGTCCCAGAGTGGAAAACTGCCCTATATATAACATTGTATACCTAGGTACTTATATTAAATAGCGAAAGCATTGCATTTATCGTAGGTTGATTATATCTTGAGATTTGGACTTTAACAAGTATTATTTATATACATTGCATACCCATGTAATTTATTTGTAGCACCATTCATTTTATATTGTTCACAAAACTTGAACCGAAAATTCAATAAAACCGAACACTAAAGATCAATTTCAATTTGATTAATATATGCTCAAATTTAAAGCTTGGGTCCCTTTCTGCATATATGTACTACTGATGCATAAATCCAGAAAAGAAATTTGAAATTAAGTAAAACGAGTGAAATAAAGTAACTGGAATGACACACAGAAATCTCTTCCAAGGCGTAAAAACTCCACACTTTTTAGAATATACGTAATACCAAATTATCGGTAGCTTTATTTGTCCCCTCCAACAACATCCACGTCCCCGTGAAGACAGGACAAGGCACTAGAGCTCCTCGACTAAGCCCCTCCGCTACTCCCAGCGTGGAACGACTTTGGCTGAGGTCGCTGTGGCGGACTCACTGCGTCATCCGATGCATTTTCAGCAGTAGGTATCCATTTCTATGATACCCAACTAGCAGCAGATTAATATGCATTTCTTTCAGATCGTAATCAACTTTTTGATTACACTTTTAAGAATATACGTAATACCAAATTATCGGTAGCTTTATTTGTCCCCTCCAACAACATCCACGTCCCCGTGAAGACAGGACAAGGCACTAGAGCTCCTCGACTAAGCCCCTCCGCTACTCCCAGCGTGGAACGACTTTGGCTGAGGTCGCTGTGGCGGACTCACTGCGTCATCCGATGCATTTTCAGCAGTAGGTATCCATTTCTATGATACCCAACTAGCAGCAGATTAATATGCATTTCTTTCAGATCGTAATCAACTTTTTGAACTCATCGACTTCGTCGGCGATGGAATCGAAGTCAACATTGCTAGCCGCTTCTTAAATGATCTTCAGAATGCTCAGCATTACCACAGCCTGGGATATGGGCATCATAAACAAGTATATTGTACAAAGGGATATAAGTATTAAATATGTGTGTGTGTGTGTGTGTGTTAGTGTATGAATGCATGTATGTATTCAATAATGTCTACATGTATGGATGCATGTTTGTTTTCTAATACCAAACGCAGACCAAGCTTATTTGTCGCTGTGCTGCCAATTTAAATATAACGAGTTTCTGCCAAGTGCTCTCCTCCTCGATTCTCAAGAATTCAAGTAGGCCTCGCTGAAATGTAACAACGGCCTGTGGAGGAGTAACTGTTGAGGAGTCGGTGGAGCAGGAGGTGGAGGGGTAGGTAGATATGTATGTAGATGTATGTATGGACGTTTGTACGTACATATGTGTATATGTATATACCTATGTATGTGTGTATGTACATATGTGCTTGAACATAGGTATGTAGGTGTACATGTTTGTATATATACAAACAAACATGCATATGTATGTATGTGTACATGTTTGTATAGATACAAACAAACATGCATACATATATGTACAAACATGCACACATAAATATGCAGACATGCACGTATACATATATGTATGCATGCATTTATTTATATATACAAAAATTCATCTATATTGAGTATGTATGTATGTGTGTGTGTATGTATATAGGTATCCGGAAATATATTCATACATCACGCATGCATGTATGTATATTTGCATATATACAAAACAATAATGCATATAAAGAGATGAATTTATCTCGCCATGGAACAATTTAAATATGATTAAAAATTATAATTTGAGGAAAGGATTTGGCAATCCAATATTTTTTAATTAGCTGTACTTCACATACTTCACAAAATTGTTTTCAAATGAGACGCATTTTAAATAGGATATAACAACGGCAATTGATGATAATTGACCACATGGTGAATAATCTTGTAATAAGCTTTGATTTCATTACATTTAATATCATCAATTCCGAAATCGGCGGCTGCAATCGCTCGTTCTTTTTGGCGAGGCCTTGCTACTTTGCTGCAGCTCCAAGTACTCCATGCAATCTCTGGTAAGGAAGCAGACAATATCAGTAAACAGCTAAGCCAAAAGTAATACCACTTACGTTTCTTTTTGGCCAGCTCACATATTTAACCGCGGAAAACGCTAGGAGCCCTTGAAAAGGTCCCTGACACTGCTGAAAACCGAACGATGCTCCATTGCTATCATCTTTCTTCCAACTGGCTGGCAGCCTCTGATTTATGGTTCGTCATGATCGCAACAAGAAGTAGCTTGAAATACATATTTGTATACACAAACAACTTATTCAAAAACCAACCACAAAACTCTTGCAATATTGTCACTTCCGTCAAGTTTTATTCGAGTCCAACTTTCCAATTCTTGGTATATAGGGCATAAATAAATTGTAGCCTTTTTAAAAACCTCTGAAGGAACACTTGATATTTCTAATGGAATTTTCATACTATTATTATTATTATATAAATTATTTTCTTATATAAAATGACAATAATTAAAACGTGGCAACACTTTGTTGAAGTTATAGTTATTTCAAAAATACTAGAATTAGTATTTTTTGTTTTACGTTTCTTGTTTTATTTCTATACTTGTTTGAGTATTTTCGCATTGACCGCTTGTGGTCACACAGATTCGCAGAAAAAGAGTGAGCGAGAGCAACGTATCGGCACAAGTGCGTTTTAAAATAGGTAAAAATACAAATTAAATGAAAATGTGTAATATATTTTGGAGACTTACACATATTTTTATTAGTATATTGTGGGTGTGTTACGGTACTAAGGTAAAAACGCCATAAAACGCGTCAACGCGACATGGATAACTAAAGTCTAACACATGTACATATATACATAAAAATGTATGCATCTGTTTGTCTTTTTTATGTTTGTAAGTTAGAAAGAAATAGCTATAACTCCTACAAAGAGTTGCCACGTTTTAGGTATTTTATATAAGACATTAATGATGAAAAAAGTGTAAATAATTCAAAATGTCTGCAATTACATTAAAATTTTTAAGTATTTGTCCAGGTATTTGCAAAAAAGTGACAAACTTTTAGTGTGCTATATATGGACAGTGTGTTTATAAAAATGGGTTTGAATAAAACCTGGCTAGGTGGCAACATTGCGGGAGCAGCCATTTATACAGAGTAAATTTTCCCGTCCCATTGAACGTGTGGAGTGTTAAATTCTTTCACCAAAAAGTAATTATTTGCTTTAATCCGCTTGATACATTACTTTATTTTACGAATGTGAATACACTTAAGATCAATATGCAGTGTAACTTATTTTTTTTTGCTGGGAATTTTCGGATAATGTGTGAAGCAAGAATTTAATTTGGCATACAGATGTTCATGAAAACCTACATACATACATACTTTGTGAAATCGTCGAAGTGGCTTGGCTTTTAGAAACATACATACATTCATGTGTTTGTATGTATCTGTCTTTAGACATATTTGTGCAGAAAATTTAATTTTAATCGATTTATGTTCAGAAAACAAGAAAAAAACATTTTAAAGTTTTATTTATGTCAAATCTTGAATGTTGCATGTAAATATACATATGTAGATGAGCGAGTATAAATAAGCATAAAGTGTATAAATGTACATTTATTAATATATCGATGTAAAATTTTAATTATGCACATGTTGACCTATCGAAACATCAATGTACATTATCAATAAATAAAATACATGCAAACATGGAAATGTCTTGTAGATGCTCCGCATATAAGTTGTATATGTGTATGAAAATCTGTATAAGTTCATGTGTATGTGGTATAGAATATTTGTTGATTCGTCGTGCGTATGAGAGTGTTTTTGTGTATCTGCAAATGTGTGAGTGAACAAAAGTACAGAGTTAAATAGGGTGATTGCGTCAATGACTACTGACCAGAGTTGTCAAGTATGTTTATATACACGGACACACACACACACATCTTGATGCATATGTATACATTTTTCAGTAAAAGTGTAAAATGTATCTTAAACCTAAATAATAATATAATCAACATAGAAGAAAATTAAGTGTTTAATGCATAATCAAAAATAATTCGCCTTATTGTGTCTCAGTACGGACATTAAATTGATTATGAATTTTATTTGTATAAAATTAATATGTGTACCTTTCTCGAGAAAATTGCTTACCTCTTCGACACACACACGCACACACTATACAGACAGAACTCGTAATAATTACCTTTTGAAAAATTAGATTTTCATAAAATATACTTAAACCGCATCGTCTATATAGGGACACAAAAGTTGGCATGTGAATCCTTGCAATACTCTCAAGTTTAATTGCAAAAAAAAAACCCGCATATTTTTAAGCAGTGTTATTAATCTACATTAATATTGATACCGTTTTTTTTTGTAGGCAATATAAACAACAATCACGAATAGAAGAAGTTTTCGGAATAAACGATAAGTGAAATATCGTTCTTAAGAAGAACAAGAAGAGTTTAACCATTGAAAACAAGATTATTACCAATAGCCGTAAGAGTTCAATTAATGACAATGACGATGGCGGCAAAGCTGATGAAGGACTAGTCGGAATCGAAAATAGGAATGCGCCATCTGCTAGTGCAGCTAAACATCAATTGAAACAGTTGTACACGATGCGCGAGGCGCTTTTCTCTCAGGATGGCTGGGGATGCCAGCACGTTAACCAAGATACCAATTGGGAGGTGCCCAGTTCACCGGAGCCGGCCAATAAGGATCCATCGGGTCCGCTAATGTGGAAACCGAACATTAACAATGGCACCGATTTGTGGGAGTCGAATTTACGAAACGGCGGTCAGCCTCCCGCTCAACAAGTGCCAAAGCCATCTTGGGGGCATACGCCTTCATCAAATTTGGGTGGGACTTGGGGCGAGGATGATGATGGAGCCGACAGCACCAGCGTTTGGACAGGTCAGTCATCCAACAGCACAACGTCTGGTGTGGGTGCAGTCGGTGCTAATGCTCCTGGCGTTGGCGCCTCCACTGGCCCCCAATGGGGACAGGGCGTTGGTGTTGGAGTCGGAGTTGCCTTAAACTCGACTGGGAATAACAATGCGCCGGCGACTGGAGCCCTGCCTGCGGTGGCTCCCGGATGTAAGTACAATCAATTATTTTACAATTATTTTATCGGCATGCAAATTCTCATCGAAACAAGAATATTCTCCATTTTGGTTGATGCAAATAAAGAAAAGCAGAAGAAGCATCTCCGACTTCCGTCGATCTAGTAAATATATCCAAAGGGGGAGATATCTTGATATCAATAAGATCAAGATTCTAGTGTAGTTTATACGGACTCCAAAGATATTCGGGAAGAAGAGCTAGATGAGCCTAACTAAGAAAATTTTGATTTCTCTTTTTTTATACTTTATGGTGTCGGAGATGTCGTCTGCTTGTTCATTGTATATATATTTGGCTATCCGTTATGATTGGATGCATTTTGAATCATTTCTCATATATAGGTGGAACTGGTGGAAACAATTTGGCTGTAAGCGGAACGGTTGGAGGAGCTGGCGGCAGTGTTGGCGGCAGCACTGGCAATGGTTGGGGGGATCCGCGAGATATGCGCCCGCTGGCTGGAGCCGGTCCAATGGACATCCGAAACGTGGATCCGCGTGATCCGATTGCGATGCGCGGTGTGGGCGCACCTACAGGAGATCCCCGTGACTTGCGCATGATTGATCCACGGGATCCGATTCGTGGCGATCCGCGCGGTATATCTGGTCGTCTAAATGGCACATCCGAGATGTGGGGACATCATCCACAGATTGCTCACAACCAGATTCAGAATATTAACAAAATGGTCGGACCCGTTGTTAGCGCAACTGGTTCAAATATTGCAAGCTCAAATATTGGCCCAAGTGGTGGTGTTGGTTCCGTATCCGGTAATGTCGGGGCGCAATGGGGAGCCGCACAGGCCGTCGTTGGTGGCCCCAAGGATATTTCGAAGCAAATCACCGGATGGGAGGAACCCTCACCTCCGCCACAACGTCGCAATATTCCCAATTATGATGACGGAACTTCGCTATGGGGACAACAACAATCGCGCTTACCTGGCAGCGGTGCCCACTGGAAGGACATGACAGACTCAATGACTCGCAATCACTTAATGAGAGCCCAAAATCCAACGGGCAACATCGTCGGCAGCGGTATCGGTGGCAATAGCAATGTTCCAGTCGGTGGAAATCCCAATAATTCAATGGGCGTCGGTGGTGTTGGTGGGCCTCAGTCTCGACTGGCAAACACACCCGGACCCAGTGGAGTTGTTGGCCAGCACGGCAAACCCGATGCCGGTGCCATGTGGGTGCATCCCAATAATAGCGGCGGCGGCGGCGGCGGTGGTAGAAATGCTCAAGTAAGCTCTTGGGGCGATGATAGTCACAATGTTGGCGTTGTTGGCGGTGCCGCCGTGGCGGGCAACAACTGGGTCGATGATAAACAGAGCACTTCACTTGCACAAATTGGAGCAAACGCAAACTCATGGAGTGATTCACCTTCGGGTGGCGGCGTCGGCGGCGGCGGCTGGGGTAATAAACAAACTAAATTGCCGTCAACAGGCGGCGGATCCTCTGGATGGAGCAACGCGAGCACAGTTGGTGGGAATGTCGAAGGCGGCGATTTATCATCTGATTGGCCACATGGTGGCATTGTTGGCAAATCCCAGCAACAGCAGCAGCAGCAGCAGCAAAAAATCGCTGGCATCAATGTTGGCGTTGGCATCCTTAACACAGATATGGTTAAGCAAAGCAAGCAATATAGACTTTTGGTTGAGAACGGCTTCAAAAAGGAAGACGTCGAACGAGCATTACTGAGTACCAACATGAATATCGAAGAGGCAGCCGAAATGCTGCGCTCAAATCCCAATTCGTCCCTGGCGATGGAAGGCTGGCGCCGTCACGACGAGGTACTTGGTTCCTACGCTGATCACTCGAATACGACAAATAGTGGCGGATTCCCACAACGTTATCCCGTTGGCAGCGCACAACCATCGATGTCATTCCCTCCGGTAATTAAGAAAAACAAACTAAAATCTATATATATCAACATTTGCTAATTGTATTCTTATAGAATAACCTAATGACTAATATGGGCGGCACACCTGGCAATAATCCGAATATGGCAGTACTGCAGGTACAAAAATATTTGAACCAAGGTGGGCCACACAATGTCGCGATCGGCGGACCGCAGTCGATAAATGCGAATGCATCGGTCGCATTTTGCCAGAACGCAACGGGTGCAGCGCCCGCGGTGAATATTGCCGCAAATGCCAATAATCAACCATCTGGTCAGCACATTCGCCAGCTGGGCCAGCAAATTCAATTGGCCATCCACAGTGGCTTTATATCCAGTCAAATTTTGACCCAGCCTCTGACACAAAATACTTTAAATCTATTAAACCAACTACTCAGCAGTATAAAGGTGATTTATATACATATACTATATAGATTTACTTACCATTTAATGTGATTGTTTGTTTGTTCTGTGTTGCAGCATCTTCAAGCAGCGCAACAATCTCTTTCGCGGGGCAGCAACGCTAACCCCATGGTTGTCAATGTAACCATTGCAAAATACAAACAACAGATACAAAACTTACAAAACCAAATAAATGCACAACAGGCTGTTTATATAAAGCAACAGAATTTGCAACAAAATTCACAGCAGCAGCAACAACAGCAACAGCAGCAACAACAACAGCAACAACACCCATCCGGACACATAAATAACTCTGGAAATGACTATTTAAGAAATCATGATGCAATAACTACACTTCAAGGCAACTTTTCAGAACTAAATCTTAATAAGGTGCGTAACCAATTAATCATAAAGCCTAAATTATAAAAAACTGGCTGCGTGTGTAGATTAAACATAACATTTTACAGGAACTCGCAGACAACAATTACTGCGTTTAGTTTCTAACTGAAGCTTTATTTAATTTAGAATATTTGCCAAAGTATTTGATACATCTTTTAAGATGCAATAACTTTTAATTTTGTATGTGTGTCCTCTGAAGTTTTTGATTAACCTATATAAAATTGTGTGTCTTGCATATTTTTTGAATCGCAGCCAAGTGGATATCAGGGTGCTCCCAATCAGCAGTCCCGCTTAAATCAGTGGAAGCTTCCAGTATTAGAAAAGGATACCATCGCTGCGGACAGCACTGATTTCTCACGAGCTCCGGGCGCAACAAAACAAAATTTAACCAGCAACTCAAACAACATGGGTCCGCTGGGCTTACAAAACGACGGGTCAGTGTAAACAAATGGAAATTGATGCACATGGAATTTAACAAATGTGTTCTCGCTTTCTATGCAATATAGTACTTGGTCAACTGGGCGTAATATTGGAGACGGTTGGCCAGATCCTTCGATTGATAACGAGAACAAAGACTGGTCAGTTGCACCGACAGCAGCTGCGTATACCGACTTGGTGCAGGAGTTTGAGCCAGGCAAGCCGTGGAAGGTAACTGTAGACATGCTGACTGTTTCCAATAACTACCCAAGCAGAAAATTATTTTTAAGGGTTCTCAGATCAAAAGCATTGAAGATGATCCAAGCATAACTCCTGGCAGCGTAGCTAGATCTCCATTGTCCATTAATCCGACGCCAAAAGATGCTGATATTTTTGCCAACACCGGCAAAAACTCTCCGACTGATCTGCCGCCACTAAGTTTATCGTCGTCAACGTGGAGTTTTAATCCAAACCAAAATTTTCCTAGGTAATTACCAATTAACAATTTCATTCAATTACAGCCCAACCGCATTCGAGCTCGAAGCGTATCTCAAATGCACCGAAAACTTTCCTTTTCGGTTTTCTTTGCTTTTCATCCGATCCGATTTCAACAAATTTTGCTATCTAATTTCGCTGAGAAAGGTTTTTTGTATGGGCAAAAGTTATATTCTTTTTTTGTGAAAATGGTCTAAAACCTATTTTCAAATCTCATCAGCTTTAAGTGTACTTTATGCTCTTTATTGTATAAAATTTTTGCACAAGATGAGCAAATATATTTGATATCCCTGTAGAGAAGTTATTATAATTTATTTACCATATTTATATTGTAAAAGGCGTAGATGAGGGTAAAAGGTTTTCAAACATAAAAGATATATCATCGAGATCAAGATATTTAGACCAACAGACGATATTTACTTTTATATAGACTTAGTACAAGCAAAATTATTAATTGTTTTATTTTTGTATTAGTCATTCGATTAACTTTTAATATATAGACCAACAGACGATATTTACTTTTATATATATACTTATTACAAGCAAAATTCTTAATTGTTTTATGTTTATATTAGTAATTCGATTAACTTTAAATATACATATTTTTACAAAACTCTACATATAATATGATGCTATTCGATTGAATCATTTTAAATTTGAGCAATGATTATATAACCGCATAGTTTTTAAATAAGTGCTTAGACAATAATGGCTACGAAAAAGGATGGACAAAAAAAAAACGGGTTCTAAACACAAATTTCTGTATATATAGTTGGTCAGACAACAGTCAACAATGTGCCACCTCAGAACTCTGGACAAGTCCTCTAAATAAGAGCTCATCTCGAGGACCTCCGCCTGGATTGAGCACAAACAAATCTGGCGGCGTTACAGCGACCACCACCCCATCTCCAACGGTTGCCGGAAACTCCAACGGTTGGCTTCCTAATCGTGGTGTGCCCAACACTAATACGACCTGGACTGGAGCTAACGCTTCCTGGAACTCTAGTTGGTTGCTACTGAAAAATCTAAATGCTCAGGTATGTGCAAATCTAATTAATAATAGATCCACTTTTATAAATAATCTCAATCGAAGAGTGAACAACTCGGCAGGTCCCGACTCCCGACTACGTCAATTTAATTAGGATCTGACTATCTAATTGCTTATCAAAGATTTGAGACTGGTAAATATTTTGCTTTGCTTGCAGATTGACGGCTCTACCTTACGAACTTTGTGTATGCAACATGGACCCCTTGTTAGTTTCCACCCATATCTAAACCAAGGAATTGCCTTATGTAAATATACAACGCGGGAGGAGGCTAACAAAGCACAAATGGCTCTAAACAACTGTGTTCTCGGTAATACAACAATATTTGCCGAATCGCCCAGCGAAAACGAAGTGCAGAACATACTGCAACATTTGCCCCAAGCGCCGACTGCCACAAACTCGGGCATTTCATCCGGCGGAAGTGTTGGCAACGGAAGCGGCAACATAAGCGCCAGCGTCGGTTCCGGCAGCAGCAGCAGCAGCTCTGGTGCGACCATATCTGGAGGAAACAGCAGCAACGGCAATGGCAGCGGCGGCAATGGCAGCGGATCGAATGCAGCCGGTTTGGGCGCGAGCGGATCAGCCAGCAATGCAAGCGGCAGCGGCAATTCGGTTGCGGGCTCAGTTGGCTCGGTTGGCAGCAGTACAGGTAGCAACAACAATAGCAGCGGAAGCAATATGAACTCGTCTGTAAATGGTGCACCGCCAAGTGGTAACAACGGTGGCAACAATACCAAAAACAGCACACCTGGTGGCGGCAACAATATAACCATTACCGGTGGTGGACAGCCAAACGTTTCCAATGTAACACCTGCGGCTGGCGGCAGCAACTCAACGTGGCGCCAGAGTACTCAAAATCAGGCTCTACAGGGCCCAAATCGACCAGCCGGTAGGGAAGCTGATTATGATTATATATCTCAATTCGTTTGTTCCATAGTTGATGATTAATTTGATGATCATGATAATGATGACCATGGCATAGCATTCTGTGAATCAACACACACACACACACACACACATACATACACTGACACTGACACACGTTGATTCGAAAATGATTCAGTATGGAAAGCGCAACTATGTTATGATGAAGTACATAAAGTGGATCGACTGATAAACGAATGGACTTAGAATTTTGTATGCCTGTAGATTTATTTTTCTTTTATCGTTCATAGATTTTAGGGCTGTAAATGTAAGACAACAAAAATCGATATATGGTACACATACATAACAATACTTTGGAAATACGATAATTGAATTATTTACTTACTCTATATACTTACACACACACAGACACACACACATGCCTACACAATTACCTTTCCATTGTATACAAGAAGTCGTAAAGTGTTCAGTATCCGGATTCCCAAAGTTACGTACAATTTGACTTTGAATTTCGAATGGCTGGCAGCACAAGAGTCCGCTATATGTTACACAAACAATATATGTATATGCACGAAGTTTATGTGTGAATACAATATATATATATATATATATATATATATATATAGGTAAAGACATTTGGGCAAGCGTCAAATGTGCATCCTCTTGCTTGATTAAGTATGTGTCGTCGTCCCACACACACACACACACACAAGTATGAAAGAAAAAAACACAACTCATGAGTTGGAAAATTTGATTATTTTTTGTATATCCAAAAAAATATATGGAACAACAAAAACTAAAAAATTACCTGTGTTATATACATATAATAGGAAGTTATAATCAATTACGGTTTTGCTTTCACTAAAGCATTCCCACCGAAAACAAATTCGGTTAAACATACATAATTAGCTCACAATAAAATACTAATGAAGTAAATTAGAAAATCAATTGCCTTTTTGTGAATATGTTTTTGGACACCTAAATTGGGAGAACCTAATGACCCGACCCCCCCTCCCCCGGCATTTAGTGCATGTGTAGATTGCGCTGGCATTCTCTTCTTCTTTGACATTCATTAAACATTCAATTTAAATATTGAACTTACATATATGGTAGGAAAAATGACTCTCAATAACGTGGCACAACCGAACAAATACTAAATAGTAAAAAAAATATATACTATAACTAAATATTGATGTATATTTAACATTTATGATTTAATCAAGGTAAATTAATCACCAAAATTGAAAAATGTTGTTCTTCAAATTGTTTCTATATATGTACAATTATTGTCGAAATTGAACATTTGCATGAGCACACATACTTACGCGAACACACATACTTAACAAGGATATACCCCGTGCCCTGGTACCCCGTGCCCAGCTCAGAACTGCCGTTAAATACCTTCTTATCCGAGTATGTCAAATAAATATATGCACAAACACACACACTCACACAGCGACTGTGCATCTTTGATTACTTTGCTCCACCCTTTAAATCAAATCCATTCTTGAATAACTTCTGTGCTTACGGTCCGATCTTTCAAATATATATATATATGTATATCTACTAAAGCATGACTATAGCTCATAAAATTGATTTATTTTTATTTCTTTTTTATTTTTATTTTGGGAACGGGGCCAGGGAAGGTATCCAAATATGTATCGTGGTCTGTGTATACAACACTCTTATAATTTACACTCTTATAATGTGTATCTTGATCTTGATCAACACTATTATAATTTCCGTCCGACCGACTTGAAACGTAACAGCAAAGCTCCACCTAAATTGTTAATCAATATGGAGCGAAATAGGAGCTACCTTTTGTTATATTCATCCGATTGTTGTTTTTAAACGGCTATTTTAGACGTGCTGCACTGATTGGGAACAGTTGACTCTGCTGCCTGGAATTGGGTGAGCGTATTCGAATTATTCCAAGGTTGGAAAATTCAAAAGTAATAGCTAAAGTTTGCAAAAAATCAATTGTCCCAGGCAAAGCCCGGTAATACCTGCTAGTTAACAATAATAGAACAAAAGAAAAATAACAAATTTATATTTACATGAAGTGGCGAGCAGTTAGCATTTCAAAGCGCTGATTACATACACACTACGTACATATGTATAAACTTATAAATTCCACGATTCGGCTCAATTTCCAGTGCGTCAATTCAGAGTGACCAATTGTCAATGGGGTATAATGTTAATTTGGCTAGCATCTTCTGCTAGGTGATAAAAACATTTTTCTGAAATGGCATATAATAATGTATACATACACATACATGCATCCGAATGTAACGGATCTACGAAACATTAAGGTTGTTGTTGGTTAGGTGCTGCTATAAAAATCACCGCCTACTTTTGCTTCAATTAATTTCATACTTTCTTAGGTCGAAACAAAGTTTGCCCTGCGTATAACTGTAAAGCATGTAATAATATTTTGCGACTATAAATATTTGTAAAGATGTGCTAGGACGTAAATGAAATTGTATTTGCACAACAAATAATTGGTTCGCCTAATATATTTTCGGAGATGCAGAATTCTCTTCTATATTATTTTTTGGTGTGATATGTGTTAACTTTTTAATATGTAGTTAATAATACGTTACGGGCAGCTACATACATACATATGTGCGTATTAATACATTTTTAAAACTGTGATTTCAATCAAAATTAAACAACAAAAGCCAACAATATTTTCTAAAATAAAGTGATAGGAAATTTAAATGGCCTACATATAGAATCTTGTGGTTTATGGCAAACTAAGTAGTTACGTACATATATATAAGTATGTATGCTCATCTATATAACCACTTGAGTGTGCGTACCAAAATATATACATGTATATTGCGTGCATACATACATGTGTATGTATATATATATATATATATGCGCACGTATATATATATACATACATAACAGTAACTGTATGTAAAGCGGGTTTATTTATGTAGTAATATTTATCAATAGCTGATTAGAAAAGAGATAACGTACATTACTAATGATATTCAACCCAGAATAATTAAACGATTTATAGTATAAATGTGTTATCTGTGTAATTTCATCAAGCGCGTACAACTATTTACAAGCATTACAACAGATTGAAAAAAAAACATAGTTTTAGTAGTTACAGGATATAAATATGAATTAAATATAACGAATATGTACGCATACAAAACAAAAATATATACATATATATATACAAATATATATGCATATTTAAAATGGATCAAATGCACTTTATGGAAATTAGTTATTTATTTAAGATACGCAAGAGACAGTTTATCACATACCTAACATATAATATAAATCTTATTTAAAATAAGTCTTTGAAAATAAATACATATTAATTTCAATTAGAAAATGTATTTTATATTGCTAATTTCAAACTTATTTTTTTATACACGAAAATTAGTAAGCAACACTTACAATGGGCAGTTAAGATAAAGTGCCGGGTAAAAAAATGGGTTGATGTATTTTTACAGCGGCTTTGGCTTTTTGTGTTTGTCTCCATTCAGTCATTTTTAGATTTTTTTAAAACCTATTTTTATTATTTTGTAAATTTATTATATATCTACATTTATTGACATATAAATAATACGTCATGCAAGTTTAACTAATGTTGAACCTTACATATTTTTTAAAAAACTAGTATATTTTGCACCAGTTTCAATTTATAGCAGCTTGCGCCAATTCGATAAAATCGATATACATATATTTTTCACGACGGCGATAGTTTGCCGCTCGCATCCAGGACTGCCAGATATTTACAAAATGTATCATCGAAAATTCACCGAGGATTAATAACATCGGTATTTTCGACCATGTGTGTGTGACCATCCAAGGGAATCTCACCAGCACTAGTATTTTTTCTTGGCTTTCCACTTCATAGTTGATTTAAAATTATAACTGCATTTACTTATAAAATATTGTTATTTAGAAATTAATATGCGTATAATCGATATTGACTTATCGATACATATACTAATTAAAAAACATTCGTTGCACTGTAATTACTAAACAGTTTCTGAGGTAAAACAAATAACTTAAAATAAAAACGGGTTTAAATCAGCTGCTAAATCACATTGCACGATAAGCTATTTTTAACAAAGATATCGATAGAGTCGAGCAAACCTATCGATATATCGTATCTGGTTGTTGCTCAAACAACCAACCCTGCTGCTACTATAGCGAGAAAAAAAAACTATATCCATACATATGTATGTACACACTGCGTGTCAATTGTGTCGAAATACTGCTGTGGACATTTATACAAAAAAGCATTAATACATATGGGTATAAACGGTTCTGTAGTAATAATTAATAATTTCGGACGAGTACATATGTATCAATTAATTCGTACTGCTAACCACAATGAATAATATCGGTAGATTATCACACAACACGCGCAAAGGAACCGTATTGTTGGATGTGGAAGCAAAGTGAGTGCCCAAATAAATTAAATACTACAAAGAGGAGTAAAAGTCTAGAAAAGTGCACAATTCAACGCAAAGAGCAGAATACATTCAAAAATGTGCTAAGCTTTAACATACTGAGCGGTCTTTGTGGGCGGCAAGTCAACAGGAAAACAACGGACGTGTACGATAACAAGGGTTATCTGGAAGCTGTCCCTGGAACGAGACATAAAAGGGACTCCGATGACGTTGCCAGCATAGACCCAGACCCAGACCGTACGCAACTGGGCACTAGTGGACAATTAAAATACGTGCCACAAAGGCAACAGGGATCGATTCTATTGGACGGCCCATTTGCCAGACGGCCGAATATATCAATAGCATCCAATTATTATCCACTAGTCCATCAACACAATCCATCATCTGCATCTGCATCTGAATTTGCTACAGTTCGGCGAGGCACACCAACACTAAGCGAATTTGTGGTCGATCACGATTATAGAAACCTAAGCATTTACCTGGGCAAAGCACAGGCGGGGCAGCAGAACATTGAGTTGGAGCATTTGCAAAATGCCAGATACCAAAAATTGAGCAAGCGCTACCAAAGCGATGATCGAGATTTGCGGTTCAGCAGCCGGCGTTCACCTGTGAAGAGGGCCGCGATATCGCTGGACAACCAAATTCGAGCAGGTTCCATTTGGAGGCAGGCAGAGATCCGAAATAACTGTGCTCCGCCGTCGGCAAATAATTTATTTTCTCTTATCGATGCTGTGGCCAGGCATAAATCTTTAGAATTCGGTGCCGCCGACAAGCTGCCGGGTAATGGAAGTTCGGATCGAAGCTCATTTTCGTCGGCAAATGCATCCAATTTGGTGAACATTGCGGATGAGAAGAGTGAAACGGATCATGAATCTGGCGAATCCTGTGAAGATATAGATATAAACAACAGCTGCAACCGTTCAGAGTTCCAAACGAGATCAGGCGATCGTGGTCAGCTTAAGCGTCAAGCCGAGCTTCAGAGCAGATTATCATCCATTGATTCGATTAGCGACCGATATGGCACTGCATTAGAGTATCTGCCTGCTAGCAGCGAGTCGGAGAACGTTGTGCAAAATTTCAGAGTCCAGGAAGAAAATCAAACTAGCTTCAATTCGTTGCCGGCGAGCGCAGTTCGTTTAGTAATGTCATTGTCATATAGATCGCAACCGTTGAACCAGTTTACTAAATCGCAAAAGAACCTCGGCCGAAGCGACTCCCCTCAAGAGAATCAAGCCAAGCAATATGAATTAGGCTCTGCCAGAACTCAAGAGCAAGCAACATCTACGGCTGCAATTTTAGATACCGGCAACAATAATCAGCGGCTGTCAAAGGCCAATCCCAGCCAGAATAACAACACCAACGGGACACTAAACCATTTGGACAACAACAATAGTCAGCTAAATAGCTATATATACAACGAAATGGTCGGCACACAGAATACAAACAATGTTCAGTTGTCGACGGCGAACGCCATTCTGGATGCCAGCACCTTCGCCGGGGACATGCTGCCAGCGGCTTCCATCGAGATGCAGTTGGGTAAAACTCAAGCTTCGCCCGCGATGCTCACCATGACCATGCCCCAAAATCAAACCGGAGGCGGCAGTGGAAGTGGAATTGGAATTGGATGTGCAAGTCAAATGAATCCGAATAGTTTAGCGCATCGCTCCTGTACAGAGATGCCGTTTTATAGCAGCAGTTACGGATCGACGGCAATTTTTCAGGAACGTAAATTACCCGCAAAGCCGCCAACGCATGAGATTTCCAACTATATTGGAGATCATGCCAGGGTGCACGTTTCAGCCATAGATGGATGCGGAGTCTCCAAATCAATTCAAGGTACATTCCAATATATATTTACATAATATAATAATGTATAAATTTGCATTCAAATTTATAGCAAGCTCTCTGCCGAACGTTACAATTGTGACGCCGAAATCGGAAGGATCCCCAACTTCGCCGCAAAAAGATTTGTCCCTAAATGCCGCGGCAGTTGACTCACTCGCCCTGGTCTCGCAGCATCAGAAATCCGTAATAGCTGGCGAGCATTTCACATTTCATGAGCAAATCATTATGTCTGGTCAGCAGAAGAGCGCACTGCAGGATAAGCCAAAGGCGCTGGTTGTTTCGCCGCAGCAAGTTATGATCCTTTACATGCACAAATTGACGCCTTACGAGCGAACCGAAATTTTAGCCTATCCGCAGATTTACTTTATTGGCGCCAATGCCAAGAAACGCCCGGGAATTTATGGACCCAACAATTCCGATTACGATAATGAGCAGGGCGCCTATATTCATATACCGCATGATCATGTTGCCTATCGCTATGAAATGCTTAAAATAATTGGCAAAGGTAGCTTTGGACAAGTTATTAAAGCCTACGATCACAAGACGCACGAACATGTTGCACTGAAAATTGTGCGAAACGAGAAACGCTTCCATCGCCAGGCACAAGAGGAGATTCGTATATTGCATCATTTGAGGCGCCACGACAAGTACAACACCATGAACATTATACATATGTATGATTATTTTGCCTTTCGGAATCACACCTGCATCACTTTCGAGCTGCTCAGCATCAATCTATATGAGTTGATCAAAAAGAATGGCTTCAAGGGTTTCAGCCTGCAGCTGGTGCGTAAATTTGCTCATTCCCTGCTCCAATGCTTGGATGCACTCTATAAGAACGAGATAATTCATTGTGATATGAAGCCGGAGAATGTCTTACTCAAACAGCAAGGTCGTTCTGGTATCAAGGTAAATAAATCATTTAAATATCCGCCATCCTCCATTCTCCATTTGAAATCAACACTTTTTTATAGGTGATTGACTTTGGATCGTCATGCTTTGAAAGTCAACGTGTCTACACATATATACAATCACGGTTTTACCGTGCGCCCGAAGTTATTTTGGGCGCCAAATATGGCCGAGCTATTGACATGTGGTCGCTCGGATGCATTCTTGCCGAGCTGCTGTCGGGGCATGCCCTATTTCCGGGTGAAAATGAGAGCGACCAGTTGGCCTGCATTATCGAAGTTCTTGGAATGCCGAGCAAAACTCTATTGGCGAGCTCGAAGCGAGCGAAAACGTTCTTTAGTCCAAAGGGGTATCCACGCTATTGTACTGTCCGGACCATGCCCGATGGTATGGTGGTCTTAATCGGTGGTCAGTCACGGCGCGGCAAACCACGTGGACCACCGTGCTCGAAGAGCCTTTCGAAGGCATTAGATGGCTGTAAGGATCCGCTCTTTCTGAACTTTATTCGTGGATGCCTCGAATGGGATACGGAAAAACGTTTGACGCCCTCGGAAGCCCTGAAGCACCCATGGCTGCGTCGTCGTTTGCCCCGACCTCCGAGCAGCACAAGCGGAGGCGGTGCCGATGGCTCAAGCAGCGCTGGCGGCGGCGGCGGTAGTATCGGAGGCGGCGGCGGAAGCATTAGTGGTGACCAATCACCAGTGACAGGCACGTTTTGTAGACAACTACAACATATCTTTCAATTTTTTTAAATTTTCCTGCTTATTTGTTTCTTCAGGTTTGAAACCGAATTGTGGTAATGAAGCTGCCACAGGTTCGGCGGCCTCTGAAAGAGACAACATTAGCCATTGCAGTGGCCGCGTTAATTATGTTGGATTTGGCGGTGCCGATTTTAAGCTTGGCCCCAATCTATCTGGTGCGACAGCATCGCCAGGCAGCGCCAATTCCGCGTTGCCTGTTGATCTCTTGGCGGACATCATAAGCAAAACGAGCGTTAAATGTTCAACATTCGAAAGTGTACCGACTGTGGCTTTGGACAGCAGCGCTGCGCTAGTGGCGCCCAGTGGCCTATCTAGATATCCGTCGGCATTATCGAATTTGTCGCATACGGCTGCTGTCAGCGGATCAGAGTGTAATATAAAGAAATATCCTCGGCTTTAAAGGAATATCATCAATAGTAATGTGACTTATTTGTTTTCAGGTTTACCCACTATGTCCACAATAAACTCCCTAAAGGGTTCTGCAAAATCGCAAACGCATCTAAACGAATCAATCACAACTACCAATGCGAAGCATGCAAATACTACACCCACCATTTTAACAACGGCTGACACGACACTTACGACAATTAATTTGGTTGGATCGCAGGCCTTGTTGGAAATGGACTGCTATAAGGCATATTCAGTTGACAGGCCCAGCAATAGGGCTGCAAATAGCAGCCTACTCCCGCACGCACAAAAGATGAAAGCACCATCAAAGGATATTTAGCAGAATATGGAACAATTAATTGCCATGCATCTAAGGGCTTAGGGCGGTGTTTGTTTGTTGTTAGTCTATATATATACGGACAACACGCTGCCATACAAGTGATAGACTTAACACAACTACAACTCCTACTTGGTTTTCAATTTAAGGAACCTAAATAGCTATATTCCAGCACATTATCTTCCTTGCAAGCAACACACACACACACTCACATGGCAAAGATCTCAAGAAGGCTAAATGAAGCAACAAATAGTGGCATTACAAATACAATACTACTAATCGAACGCTTGCATTTAATTAATATAACTTATTAGGCATTGCGAGACTTTTTATGGTTGGCATATACGCATTATACACATGCATATATCCCCACATACGATATACAAAACTACATACATATATATACACGGTACCAACCTGTAGCATTAAAATCATTCTCTTTCATGTTTCTTATTTTATTTTTTTTCATTAAGAACTCTACGGCAGAAACAAAAAAAAGTATTCAGTATTTGAGCGTAAAGTAATACTCGATCTATATCGATATCGGACTTCCCAATCAACTTAGTTATGTGTATGTATGGTTTAATTCACGGAATATCGACACAATTCTATAAACAAAAAAAAAAGAGCGAATCGACAACAAAATATTGTAAATTTAATTAATGTGTTCAGTTCTTGGATTGGTTTCGATAGTCGAAAGTCGAAAATATCTAATTGATAACTTTTATATAAAGGGCATAAAAAGATCAACAACAACAACCGAATAACAGTCGAGGGTCTCAATTTATTATAAGTAATAAATAAAAAAAATTGCATTATTAATGGGGAAAAGCCCAATAGAATTGCATATTGCATATTAAGCAATCGAATTGTGACCGTCATACTTGTAAACGTGCTTAATTATATATATGTATTAATTTATATGCTTTTATCTTTGTTTTGTATATTTGGTTCCTTCAACTCAGTTATTTTACTTTTGCTCTTAGGTTTGACTTAAGAAAATATTTATACGTGCATAAATATTAAATATTCAATGATTAGAATATTTCAACGTTTAAATAAAGTGTTAATATTAACAAAAATAATTTGCCCAACATCGAATTCTTTAACTAACAGTATATAACATGAATGGTAAGCACTAATTAATATATGTACTAGCATGTTTACAAACTTAACCCGCTTTCCATTTTCCAGATAAAACCTGGAAGTGTTTTTCTCAAATTTTACCTATCAACCCAAATTCTGAACCAAGGTGGAATCGTCTCAAATGGCGCGATTATCAGAATACATATTGCTGAACAATATCAAGAGATAATTTAATAGATAAATCTCTAATGATCTATTATACATATTTCTTTTCAATCCTTTTGAGTTATAAAACTGAATTACCTATGTATATACAAAAATATGTCAATGTTTGCACAGAGAGGTATCCCAGAACTTTTGCCGGTAAAAACCGACTAGGTACATATGTTAAAAGCTTCCACACATATACATATGTATATGTATATGTATATGTGCATATGTGTACGCACAGTGGCAAAGCTTCAAATTGCTCTCATTGCCAGCATCCAATTCTGTGTTCATATCTAGATCCGAACAGTCGACGATTGGATTTGCCCCAAGGAACTATCGATCAGTGTGTCGTCGTGTGCCTACAAAAGTGAAAAAGTAACGGAAGCTTGTGGTGAAGGGGAATACATCTTGAAGTGAAAAAGTAACGGAAGCTTGTGGTGAAGGGGAATACATACATCTTGAAGGAACTAAGAAGCGACATCTCACTCTTTAAGGTGATGTTTGAATGTATACATAATTAATTCGCAAAATACGAATATTATACAAATAATAATAATTAACAATTTTTGATTTAATGAATGTAGGATTTTATTAATAAATATAATGTATATAATACATACATATGTAAAGTGAATGCAAATGCCGTTGCATGCCCCTTACGTGTAATTTCACACAAAATCGGACATTAAAAAACTTACTTGAGAAATATTTATTACAAAAATAGAACACCATTTTAAGATTGCATGCATAGCATTTTTGATGGGCAGAGGCTGACGCATCTTTCCTTCTGCCACCACCACTCCCCCCCCCCCCCACGCGTTCCTACATTGAGAACATCTACCAACGGTATTTGGTCATTTACAAGTGTGTATAATTATGTAGGTATACACACGCATATGTGCGTGTGAAAGTGTGTGTGTGTATGCAGATGTGTGTCCGAATTCCGAACGTATGCGTATTTTTATACAGGCACATGTATGTATGTATGCATGTATGTATAAACATACATATTTAGATGTGCATTTAGGTCTCTCAGGTACGCGAAGATAACATAATATACAATACGAATAATACATTCGTATTTATAGGTAAATCATGCACATAAGTAACACATATAAGTCAAATTTAACCCATAATTTGCCACCTTATGTAATTAACTCGTTTGTTTGTACATACATACATACATACATACTGTGTATATCGAAATTTATTAATTAATTGCATATCTTTTATATATTTAATATGCATATATCTTTATATATTTAAAGGCTCACTGTGCTAGCCCCCAGTCTGCCCAATGGAAACTAAAAAGGTGAGCAAATACTAAACCAACAATTTTAGCAGGTAGTATACATATACAGCAAAAGGAGGACACCGGGGGGGGGGGGGGGGTATAGAAGTGGGACCAATTTCTGTATCTGGCGAGACCAAATGCAATGTGAAGAGAGTCGAGAGCCTCCAATCGTGATATACCCTGCTTCAGATCCGACCTACGAACTTCCTCCTTTCGAACTTTCCCTCCCCTTCTCTCCCCACACATTCTAAAATAACTTCGGTGCTTATACTCCGATCTTTCAATGCGTTGTCCTTTCTCCGTTTAGAATAAAAATACTATGTAAAATAGATGACGAGCAATGGATTTGGGTAAATACATAATAATAATTGGGGTAACTTTTCCTTTAACTCGATTTTTATTATTCCCCGTCGAGAGCCTCCAATTGCGATATACTTTCGAATTTCCCTATATTAATATCATATGTATATGTTGATTAATTTAATGCAATCCGTAGATAAAGACTGTTATAAACGCCGAGGAAGAGCACTTGGCTTCTAAGTCAATAAAAACAACAAGAAAAACTCTAAAAAAGGTATCAAAAACGAATTCCAAAATTGAGACATTTGTGGAAACCAAACTCGAGGACACGGAATCGACAAACGCAGCTCTGAAGAATGATACGAAAGTTGTGGAACCGCCTGCACCAAATATAAATGATGACAGTGTGGCGGGAAATAATGCGGATGAGGGGATTGGGGATGGAAATGTTGTTCTTAAGAAGAAGAGCAAAGCGAAAAAGTCAAAGAAATGCGAATACGATAATCAAAATATATCTGTGGTGAGTTACATTCCCATATTCCCCACAACAATTTCGTTAGCCCTCTCACATATATTCTATTATTATTATATATGTATGTATGTATTTCGCAGAAGAGCAGTTTTAACAAGTTCGACGCCCTTCAGAAGCGCAATTTAATCCATGTACGTTCAAGTGATTCAAGTAAAGCCCAAGAAATCTTCAGTGTAAGCAAATCATTAATTAATCCAAACATTTTAATCAGCCACTCTATGATTCGATTAATCCCAGAGCATGTTGCTAGAGATAGATCATTTTCCCATGACAAGAACCATAACATATACCATATATTTAACTATCTGGAGCCCATGAGTGTAAAGTATGAGTATTTTTTTTTTAATAGAATCTGCAAGATGAGCAGCAGACCCATTGTCGACATTGCTCCAAGCCGGTCTATAAAATGGAAGAGGTCATAGTTCAGTTCAAGACTGGCAAAGGTATCTACCACAAATCCTGCTTGCGCTGCCAAGATTGCGCTAAACAATTGAAGTACGTATTACACATATAACATTTTTGAGAGAGAGAGAGAGAACCTAATTAATTATTCATTTTAGGTTCGATAACTACCAAAGCCACGAAGGTAATCTGTACTGCAATGTACATTTCAAGCTGTAAGTACTTCAGATAATTACATATGTATATTTTCCTCAGCTTTCACTATTTCCCTTCAATCCGACAGGCTCTTTGCGCCCAAGGTCGTTGAGCTGGACGAAGAGCCCAAGCCCCGCAAAACGGAGCTCATCATACGCGAAAGTCAGCCGACCGAGCTCCCACCTGACGTGGTTCGCGGTAAGTTGAGCTCTGTAACCAAAGAAAATCATAATCAAAACGTGAGAGAGAGCAAACCAGAACAGAGAGCTAGAGAGTAAGAAATACATATGATTTGTGTGGTATAACGGCATCGCTGTCTTTTATCTCGCTCCCACTACAGGAAACTACTTTGGCTTACTCTCGCTCTTAGTGCAAGAAACTGCTTTGGCTTTCGCTCAGTGCGCTCAATGCTCTCTCGTTTGTGTAGGGGGATCGTTTAAATGTGTGTGTGCGCGCACAAGCAACAATTCGAACAAATTCATTTTTTTCTCCAACGTCGGAGGCAATTCTTCCCTTTTGAAGGGACGAGTAATATGAAATATGAAAGGGTTTGCCACGTCGATGCGAATTAACTCGTTATTGTTAAGGGTAAGGGTACCTAAGCGTTAGCATGTGTGCATTTAAAATTGTATGTAGAGCAGAGCAGAGGCAAAAATCATCGAGATTAATTTATGTATGTGTGTGTGGTCAGTTTCGTTTGGGGTATTTTCTGGCAAAAATTTACCATTTGGTTAATAATTTGGTTAATAATACAATTTGTTTCATCAATTAGCCTCTGACAAACCGGATCTGGGACTCGATGAGCTGCATCAGCTAAACGTTCGCTCCAGATTTGAGCTATTCGAGAATGTGGAACAGAATAAACTTAAGGAGGAGCAATTGCAGGCGCAGCAGCGTCCAGTGATAAAGCGCAGCACTTCAGTTCTAACAAAGTATCGTCTAAATAGCGCCGAGATCGAAAATAATGCTACCGACAGCGGCGACGAATCTGGCGAAGAGAATGAGGACGCCGACTTGATACGCTCGAAGAGAAGCACCCAAAAGGAGCGGCCCGTGGGTCTTGGCGATGCCATGAACGATATCAAGACGAGATTCGAAAAGGGAACCCTGCAGTCGAAGGAGGAACGTCGCGAGGAGCGCAAACAGGAAATCCAGAATATACGCTCGCGTCTGTTCATGGGCAAGCAGGCAAAAATCAAGGAAATGTATCAGCAGGCCGTTGCCGAATCCGAGCATGGCATCACTTCCGTGGGTAAACAGCCGGATATACAAATTGGCGCAGCGGCTCGTTCCATTAAGGAACGATTCGAAAATGGTGCCATATTTAATGACAAGGCCAACGATGTCGAACCATCCAATTGCAACGGCCACGGCTCCGGACTGTCCGAGGATGCCGATGTATTTGAGTCTGGTAAGCATATTTCACCTCACCCATTGTCTTTTTTTTCAGAGGTTCACGGAACCGACTCGAACCAGTTCTTTGAAGCCAGGTTTTGGTTCAAGCTCTGGCTCGTCATATATTTGTAAACATTTTAATGAAACAATTCCACTAATATTTTAAAACAAGTATTTTGCACGAGTTGCGTGCGTGTGTGTGTATGTGTGTGCGCAGACCAAGCTTATTTTTCGCTGTGCTGCAAATTTAAATAAAACGAATTTCTGCCAAGTGCTCTCCTCCTCGATTCTCAAGAATTCAAGTAGGCTCTGCAATTTTGCATGCTTAGCTAGCAGTGTAGTTTTTTTTTTTTGGCTTTATATTTTGTTGTTTTTTTTTATTGTTATTTTGATTGTGTTTTTTATTGTTTATATATACATATGTATGTATGTACATACGTATGTATGTACATATGTATGTGTGTACATATGTATGTGTGTACATATGTATGTATGTATGTGCGTATGTATGTATGTGTGCATATGTATGTATGTACACATGTATGTGCGTATGTATGTATGTGTGCATATGTATGTATGTGCGTATGAATGTATGTACATATGTATGTATGTACATATGAATGTGTGTACATATGCAAGTGTGTACATATGAATGTGTGTACATATGTATGTATGTCGCATATGTATGTATGTGTGTGCATATGTATGTATGTACATATGTATTTATGTATTTGTGTTTATGTATGTGTGTGCATATGTATGTATGTGCATATGTATGTATGTACATATGCAAGTATGTGCATATGTAAGTCTGTATGTATGTGTATTTTTGATCAAGCTGAAAAGGGAACAATGGGTATAAAATTTAGTTGTTTTCCGACGAGCTGTATTTAGTGGCCAAGTTTGGAATATTATATTATATTGCACATATCATTAAAATTGTATTTAATCTTAGGCTGCAGAAAAAAGAAAGGGCTTCATTGTTTTTTGAATTTCAACTGAGGAATATATATTTCTGTATATTTAGCAATAAGTAAAAAGTCGCGAAGCATCTTTATGGAGTTAGATGCGAACTTGGTATCAAATCCGAATGGCCATCGGGAATTTCAGAAACAACGACCTGTTGCTCTCAGCAAATGCACGAGCCAAAGTCAAGTTGTTTCAGAGGTAAGTTCTCAGAGTACATTTTTAAGGAAAAAAAAACACAATTGATTCTCTAATGATTTTCAGAATGCTGACATTGATGTGGTTAAATGTGACGCCAAGCCGGAGGATGTAAAAATAGCCACTGACGAGTTGAGCCAGAAGTTCAAATTCTTTGAAACCTATCGCCCAAAAGGCAGTGAGAAACGCCAGTTCCGCATAACTCCGCCTCGGGAAGGTGTTGTCAAGATGCCGTCGCCAGATTCCGATTCGGGGCAAGCGGATGATTCAAAGCCGAACTTGTCGTTCGACGAAAATGTGCTGCAGAAAACACAGACAACGTCAACAATGCTTAACAAATTTCGTGAAATGGAGCAGAACACATCCAAGAAATCTGAATGTTACAGTCCGAAACCGCTAAAGTGTTTCACTCCTCCGCCGGAAGATAGGCGGCCATATTATGATAAATCCAATAGTGAGGAGGAGGACGACGACGACGACGAGGAGGAGGAGAGCGATGATGAAGCTGAAATCGATAAAGAAATTTTAGCATTAAGTTCAAGAAATGGGGACGAAGCTCTCAAAGAGGTAAGTAGAGAATTGTTGATAACAATTTTCCAAGAAATCATCGTGAATAATCCAACTTTGAATTATGTATAGGCACAGAGCGCGGCCCGAGCAAAGCAATTGCGCGCCAAATTTGAAAAATGGCAGGCCAATGAAATCAAGCGCGAACTTATTGATGGCTATGTTGATATCTACTCGCAGCAGGTGTCCGATGATTCAACAATAGAAAGCGCAAAGGCGTAAGCTCTATCAATCTAAAACTTTTCGACTACCTTTTGTGATAATGTCAAATTTCATTATTTTTTCTAGTATTCGCGAGCGCTTTGAAAATATGCGAAACCTCGAGCGCAACTCTTCGATTGGCCCCCGTTATCAGGTTAATCGATTTGTAGTTAGTATCACTTTCTAAGTCCCTACACATATATATATATATATATATATATATATATATATATATATATATATATATATATATATATATATATATATATATATATATATATATATATATATATATATTTTAATGATTTGTTTTTTTCCATTTCAGTAATTTCTCTTGGTACTGGACTATTGTGGAACGCCAAGCACAATGATTTTAAATTAAAGCAAATAACATAAACGAATTATTGTACTTACTTATTATTTATATTTTGTTATAGAAGTAATACAAGAATGATCAATGTACCAAACTCTTTTAGTCTAAACACATGTATCTCCTAGGCAAACTTCCTTTTTACATGACCAATATCATCGTCGCCAAGATCATCTCTATATATAAAACTCATTGTCCTGACTGACTAATGGATTATGGCCAATTGACGTCAGTTGACTTATGAATGGAATTTCCAAAACCGCTGAAACACGTATTTACACGTCTTCAATGATTTTTCTTAAAGATTATAGGGATAAGAATTTAAGCCCGAAACTTGACCTACCCATCTCTTATCTTATATTTAAAAAATTCCATTTTTTTGTGAACCTAAGCCCTAGTTGCAGAAATAACGTTTGGTCTGGGTTTCGATTCGATTGTAGTTTGTGAAAATAGAGAAACAGGAATTCTACGTTCTGCGTTCTACGTTCAAATTGAAACAATGTTAGGACATATTTGATGTGTATACTTGATTCTTTTTTAATATGACAAATACAATTAAATATCTTATTCTATAGCTTTATCCATAAATTCCAGGAATCTTTTGGCATATTGTTCAGGATCACAAGTTGATATTCCATCAACATTACTACCATACTTAACTGTCTTTGCCGCTTTCGCTGCCTAAAATACCAAAATTATAAATGTACCTTATTTCATTTCAGACCCGAATTCGTATTTGATCACATACCTGTTTTTTGACGCCGTATTGAGTCAAAACATCGATAATAGCTATGAAGTAGATTTCTCGTCTCTCTGAAAACGGATACCCGATTTATAAAATTTAGTCCGACTTAGTATATGTTGCTTTTTTTTGCATTTACCTTCAATACTTGGAATGGCATAAATGTCGACTTCATAGACAACTTCCTTATATTGTGCACCTCTGGGGGAATCAGGTGGTGTGTTATACGTCCAGCTTTTAAACAAGTTTTAATATTAATATATATATGTATACATTGATTTAAATTTCTCTTTATGTAAATCAGTTACCGTTCACCACTATCGCATTCTTCGCTCTCACTGTTTTCGCTGCGTCCTGTAGCCTGGGCGCTGTCTCCTTGAAGGGCCTCCTCTTCGGCTCGCACACAGTCGTGTATGCCAACCAGCAAAGAGTAGTCCATTATATGCAGCTTGGTTAGGAGCTGTTCGATCGAGTATGTTCAAGTTAATATTAAATGCATCTCTATTATTTTTACTAGCTGTGTATTTTTTCTTAATATTTTATGCTTATAATCCTTACTTGGTTAGAGAACTCTAACTAACTCTATTCATTCTTTTACAATTCGAACTTTTAACATTTGTTAAGGGCCGTTCGGAATTAGTTTAGTCAAACTGATGGATCTGATGGCAAAGTAGTTTGACATAACTTTTTTTCAGCAACTTCTACATTTTAGAGACCTAAATTCCTACAAAAGAGAAATGTTGTCGCTCTCGCGTTTAATACTTACATCAACATCATTGTTTAGAGTATCCAGCAATTTTTTCTTGGGTTCATCTCCGATTTCCAATTTGACCTTTTGCTTTATAAAGTCATTGTCCTTGTATGTGGGTAAAAGTTTTTCGAGCTCTTTCTCTGAAGCCTCGCGATCTACAGTACTGCCTTTCAAATCAAATTTCCTACAGACAACAATTATTTAAATATAATATAAATAAATGTACAATATGTATCCAATTAAAGCATACTTGTGTATGGTCAATTGAGAGCTGAAAACATTTCGCATTACAACAAAATAATACTGCACGCTCTCCACAGTAATCCGGTACATGCCCAAGTATTGCGGCAACAGGGTTTTTCCGTGGCGCTCAACAACGTACTGACGGAAAAGTGGATGGCATTTACGTTATTTAAATAAATATTAAATCGTATACGGACTCACTGGATGATAATGCTTGAGAAAGGCATGCATGCGTTCGATTTCCTCGGATGTCAGACTCTTAATTATAAAGAATTTATCGTAGCTTTCATAGAATTGTGCACCCGACTTGCCCGATGAGTCGATGCCCAGCGGCTGTGACCTGGTCAAGGATTCGCGGTAGTCAACATCATCGACGCCAAATCGCTCACGCAAATTACGAAAGACCAGGGGACAGTATTCTTTAACCTTAAAATGCGACGGCATATTCTCTCTAAATAATAGAAAATTCAATATATACTCTACTATACTATTTATCCCAATTCGTCATACTTGTTAAACAAATGGTTGTCGACTTTTATTTTTGAGTATGCCCGAAAATCGTCTGGCAGCAACATTACTGGTATGTTGACATGACTTAATTCGTTTATCTAGAAATTGGTTGGCGTTATTAATGAGAGTGCATAATTTTTTTGTGACAGACTTACGGTGTGGTTAATGCCCCACATAAATACGCTAAGAATCGGCTCATTAGCTCGGAATAGCTTCACTTTTTGATGCTTTACTCTGAAATGCTTCTTCTTCAAAATGCGTGGCTGCGATGTAGAGGAGATCTTTTTGTCCATTTTGCCGACTGGTCACTTGGGCTGCGTTCAAAAGAATTCATTCATTTTTTTTATATATGTAAATACTAAATACTAAGCAAATACTAAAAATCAACTGATAGATATATATGTACATACATAGGTATTTATTGTATGGTACATACACAAAAAGAAGAAAAACTCGCATATGTATGTAAGTCGCAAAGCAGCCAAGAACTAGCAAATTTATTATAATTTAAAACCGTTGCTGCACATGCAAATCTATTTATATTAAGTATACTTATTGGAATTTCAGTGACAAATTTTAGACAAGAGAAATATTTATGTATGTATGTATTCAGCGACAAACAAAAGTTACACAAACGCAAATACAAATATGTATGTATGTATGTATGCTAGTATGTACACGTTTGTCTGTATGCAAGACGTACAAAACGAAGCAAGCTGCAACCGCAACTCCTTATCGATGTGATTGTATATGCGCAACCGAAATATCCAACTCACAATGACATTAATATTATTACGAATTGCACTTGGAATGACAATTTTTTTTATTATTTAATTTGTTCTATCTTCAAGATGTTTATCGGCAGAGCCAACGATATTAACCACTGGTGCTTTTCGATATGTGAATGTTATCGACAGTATGCATACGATTTCGACACGGCATTTCGATAACTGTTGCGCTTTGTTCAGAATTTGTCTCGTTGTCCGTTAGTCGATTATTTTTAAAAGTATAATAAAGGTGGAGTAGGATTTTTGATAAAACATAAGAAAACGCTCAGCATATTTATCTAAATAGCAGTTTTTTCATTATTTAAATCGTTATCGACCAACCAAAAATCAACACTGATATACATATGTATTTATAGTGCTGCTCTCAATTAAACAAATTTCAACACGCTCTCTCTCTGTACCTCTACCAGCAATAAATTGAGAGTTATATGTCGATCGATTACTGGTTACTCTCGTGGATCTGCCTGAAGTCTCTAAGACGCGTGTAAACTTGTGCAAAAATGTGGAAACGTATCCAATTAGATTCAATCACTTTTGATAACTGATTTTAATTAAGCGAGTAACAGTTTTGAGTGTGTGTTTAGCTTTGATACAAGCAATCCCATTGACTGTTATCGTTCCGTCCCAGACATGGCGGAATCCGGCATTGACCTGGGCTTTGACTTGGAGTTTGATTTAAACCTAAATTTGCTTAACGATAGCGACTCAAATATGGATTTTCTGCCCAATGTGACGTTAGGGGGCAATTCGGAGAATGTCGAGTTCTACGAGTTGAAGTCTACGCGCTCTCTACGAACCGATGAAATGTAAGTACTAGTACATGCCTATATGGAGTTGTACATGTGTATGTATGTATGTCAATGTCTGAACATTCATATGTAGGCACGCTTAAGCATTCAAAAATATCTATCTATGTATGTACATACATACCTGCACATGCAAGCGTATGTATGTATGTATTCGACGACGGTTATATTTTCCGCATGATTAGCACTCTTTTATTATCTTATCGGGATTTATATTTGTATGCTTGCGTTCATACATACATATACATATATTCACATTCATATGTATGTATATGTATCTGTGTGTATGTAATGGGAGGTTAACGTCTTTTATTTTTCTTTCAAATGTCCTATCATATAAATGGCTCTAATATCGAAATCAATACCTACCTATGTATATACATGTACATATGTGCATATATCATGATTGTTCATATGTACATATAAAAATGATCTACATAAATATGTACGTAGATACAAAGATTTATTATTTATGACGAATGTGTGAAATTTAGCGTTGCCAATTTAGAAGGACCGATGGGCCATTGATAATAGAGCTTTACTTTAATGTACCAAATGAATAAACATATATATGTATGTATGTATATAGATATCTATGTAAGCTTGTATAAGTGTACATGCATTTATATACATATGTATGTTAATTATTTTTTTGAGATACGCTAAGTTACTTTTTTGTAGAACAGTTAAGGTTAATGTCAAAAAAATCGGTCAATTAGAAAATTCCGAGAATTCCCCAACACTGGCTATACAGCTTTTCGACAGCAGCTTCTCTCGAAATATACTTATTGTTTACCGCATAACAAATAAATAAAATACCGAAAAAAAATAAGAAATTAACGGAAATTAGTGTACATAGATAGACATATGTACTATATAAATAAGGTAGTTTGTCCCGAATGGAAATTTGTACCAATGTTTCCTTTTGGGTTGAAATTGAGCTCTTGGTCGGGGTCTTAGTTCGAACCGCAAATGGACAGTCTCCTCGACTAAATCACATTTAATTTATCTTCAGTGCAAAGCACACTAATATATACTGAGAATTGAAGATATAGATTATCGTGGCTTGCCAGTCTCAAATTGGTCGTAACCTAGTTTTTTTTCTTCTTCCTGACGCGGATATGAAGGAGGGAGGAGTATGAGCTTAAAATGCCCTTCACACTCTTCTGACTTATATGTATATGTTTAATACTGGTCTCTTATATTCGAAAATCTGCTCGCTTGGAACTGTTAAGACCGTCGACTATATGTTAATATGGGTTAAGAGAAATGTTAAGAGAAACGTTCAATGGGAGAATTTTGCATAAGGCGCAAGTCTGTACTACGGCCAATATGGTAGATCACAAATACAGGCGCATAAAAATACATAATGTTTATATGTATATTTTTACATAAATATAGTAAAATACAGGGTCGATAAAAAGCAAATATTTTTGGCAAGTGCTATACTAAGACTTATTTTAGTTATAATTTTGAATACATAAAATCCTTTCCACTTTGGACCTCATCTTTGTTTGAAAAATGATTTTTGAAAATAGGAAAAGGATCGATTTGAATCCATTTGAACAACGATTAAAATAGTCACCCATTATTATATAGGTACATATGTATGTGTGTAGATACAATATATACCCATAGGTGTATCTGTATCTATGCAGGCATATACACAAATATATCTATGTGCACATTACATACAGGCTCGCATTCAACAGTTCTCTCAGCGAAAGATCAGTTTTTCCGCATTCATATTTCGCCTTGCATACACAAGATCAAGGCCTTTTGATGTTGGATTGAATATTTATTGACTTAAAGCAACGGAACAATTAAATCCGATATATAAGTACAAAAACATGTTTTCCTATTGGGGTAAAAAGACGGCAAATAAGATTCCAGTTAAAAATAATGCACCGCAAGATGGATTCAGTGTTGGTCAATCGCCAAACAATTCCGAGCTGGAGAGCCAATTGCTGGAGAGTACGCAAAGACGGAGCGCAGATGGTATGAAGCAAACAGCGCCGATTTCTCCTCTATCGGAGGAGCGACTACAGGAGTTCCAAGAGTTCTTGAGGCGTGTCCAAACATTGCAAATGTCTCCGATCCAAATGGACCCAAATGGCTACCCAGAGCAACAAGAGCAACAAGAACAGGTGGCACAGGCACCACGAGGCCAACAATATAACCAATTGGCAGCAGACATTGAAGTCGGAGTGGAACCGTCCGCTTTGATGGAACTCGATGAGCTTGATGCAGCAGCGAGCTACGACAAAAGGCCGTCCTCTGAACAGAAACCAACGAGTGCCACTAACATTCGAGTTACCGTTGGCATAGATAAAGATTTGGAAATGATACTCGAAATGGATCCGAGCATTGTAGATTTGGGTGATATAACTGTTAGCGAAACGAGAGAGAGCCGCGTTATGGGTCTGCCTCCAGTGACGGGTGGGTAGGTAATCCTTCCTCCCTATCTTAAGACAAGTTTTTATTTGACCCGATTTGAATGACATGCGTTTGCTCTGATTGATACATACTACATACGAAATGATACATACTACATACTACATACTACATACTACATACTACATACTACATACTACATACTACATACTACATACTACATACTACATACTACATACTACATACTACATACTACATACTACATACTACATACTACATACTACATACTACATACTACATACTACATACTACATACTACATACTACATACTACATACTACATACTACATACTACATACTACATACTACATAATACATACTACATACTACATACTACATACTACATACTACATACTACATACTACATACTACATACTACATACTACATACTACATACTACATACTACATACTACATACTACATACTACATACTACATACTACATACTACATACTACATACTACATACTACATACTACATACTACATACTACATACTACATACTACATACTACATACTACATACTACATACTACATACTACATACTACATACTACATACTACATACTACATACTACATACTACATACTACATACTACATACTACATACTACATACTACATACTACATACTACATACTACATACTACATACTACATACTACATTCTACATACTACATGCTGCATACTACATACTACATACTACATACTACATACTACATACTACATACTACATACTACATACTACATACTACATACTACATACTACATACTACATACTACATACTACATACTACATACGAAATGATACATACTACATACTACATACTACATACTACATACTACATACTACATACTACATACTACATACTACATACCACATACTACATACGAAATGATACATACTACATACTACATACGAAATGATACATACTACATACCACATACTACATACTACATACTACATACTACATACTACATACTACATACTACATACTACATACTACATACTACATACTACATACTACATACTACATACTACATACTACATACTACATACTACATACTACATACTACATACTACATACTACATACTACATACTACATACTACATACTACATACTACATACTACATACTACATACTACATACTACATACTACATACTACATACTACATACTACATACTACATACTACATACTACATACTACATACTACATACTACATACTACATACTACATACTACATACTACATACTACATACTACATACTACATACTACATACTACATACTACATACAACATACAACATACTACATACTACATACTACATACTACATACTACATACTACATACTACATACTACATACTACATACTACATACTACATACTACATACTACATACTACATACTACATACTACATACCACATACTACATACGAAATGATACATACTACATACTACATACGAAATGATACATACTACATACGAAATGATACATACTACATACTACATACGAAATGATACATACTACATACCACATACTACATACTGTTTCTTCTTCGTTTCCATATAGACCCACATTCAAAACTGCGATGCCGACGTCTCGGACTCAGCTGAAACTTCAGCTGCAGCGCGAGCAGCAGCAGCAGGAACAGCAGCAGCTGATGATGCAGCAACAGCAGCAGCAGCAGCAGATGCTGCAGGCCCAGGATCAAACGATGCTCAATGCGTTTGGCATGCCGCCGAGCTGCTTTGATTTCGAGGTCACGGATAGCAATCGAAGCAGCGCCTGCGGCAGCGGCAGTTCATCCAGCTTGAATCAGTCATCGCAGCTGGGCCAAAAGGAACGGCTGCCCGCCTCCAGTCCTGTGGCGCTTAAAGTACCTCTGCAGAGCATCGGTGTGGATGTGCCGCCCCAGGTGCTCCAGGTAAGCGTCAAACATTTTATTATACTATCAAATTGATTAACTTGTATACACACATTGATAGGTGAGCACAGTTCTGGAAAATCCAACGAGGTATCACGTCATTCAGAAGCAAAAGAACCAAGTTAGACAGTATCTCAGCGAATCGCTCAAGCCGTCCGTCTGGGGCTGCCAAAATTTCGAGGTGAGTATTAAATGATGTGAATTATTAGAAAAGAGTTTTCACTTATATTCCGCACACATATTTACAGAGTAAGGCTGGCAACAACTCGGCTTCGACTGGGAATCTGCAGTGCGGCAGCGAAGTGAACAGAAATTTGCACAATGAGCGACCGAGCAGCTTCGGCGGAGATGCTCCGAGTGTCGGTAGGAAATCAATGCATTCCGAGGATTCGGCGCTCTTGTCACCGTTCGGAGCCGGCAGCGGCAATTGCAATTCAGGTTTTTTTGCCAACAGCATGGATGTCCAAAATGCAGCCGATGGCAGCGCAACTCTGCCCAAGGGCTTGTACAGCAAGGCTGCTTTAAATTCAAGCTCATCTATTGCGGGTCGCAGCTCGGGCCTGGTGAATAATACCATGCGCAGCTCCAACTTCTCGGGGGCCAGTACGGCGAGTCCTCTACAATCAACGTCGGCTCCAATGTCGCCAAGTCTAAGCTCTGTGGCCACAAGTGCGTCCGAGGTAAGTGTCATTTAATACTATTTTCCATATTCGAAATCTGTACGCAATATTTTAATTCATAATTGTCCGTTCTATATAACAAGCCGTAGATATTTGCATGTTAAGCTTGCAGATTACATTTGATCTACATTGTAAATTGTAAATACATTGTAAATCCAATTTATGCTTTTGGGTTGATATTCCTTTTATCCAAGATCCAAGCTAATTTTCAACTTTTTCATCCAGTCCGTGACAAATGTAAATATGCCTCGTACTTTCTTGAACCTTGGGTCCAGTTGAAAGCATTTTTTAAGTCCACCAAAGAAAGATAGGCCTTTATTCATTAAACATAATGAAATCCGATTCATTTTGAGCGATAAATCTTTGAAGTTGAGTTCGACGTCGATCCAAAAAAGTTGCAATTTTTTCGCCAAATTTCCATAGTTGCGGGTGAAATTTCATTTAAAAACAAAAATTAAACACGTATGCATTACGTTTTTTTTATGGTGATTTCAAAATAAAATTGAGGATAACCGGACGAAACTTAAAAAGTCACAAGAGTCGCGGATTTTACGAAATGCGTTAAACACGTCTCAAATGAATTTTCACAAAGACATCTGAAAATGATTTTCAATCAAATTGAATGGTAAAGAAAAAATGTTCTAGCAACCGTTTTCCGCCAATTTACCACTGATGTGGGTGGAATTATCCAAAATCTCTGACACACGTTTATTGAGTTTTTGTTATATTGAGATTCGTCAAAAATTGCCTTGTGTATGTATTTTCTCATTAAAAGGTTTGCATTTCTTTAAAATACCGTAAATAGTCAATTATTTTTAAAAAATACCCAGATTTCTAGATAATATAATTTGTTAAAATTTCGTAGCTTTTGCCTATACAAAATGGTTGAGTCTGTAAAAAATGGGCAACACTGATTGAGTGCAAAACAGCTTTTGTCAGACTGCTTTCGTCTGGTATTTTTTCTTTGGGATTTATTTACGCTTTTCAAATGCGGCGATTGATCATAAGCTGCGGTGAATGTAAATAATGAACGGTATTTTTCCATTGGCCTGACGACTTAAAACAGTCAATCAAGCAGGTTGTCATGGCTTGTATTTATGAAAAATTTGTGTGTGCAATTTCTTTCCAATAGTACGTTATTGAATGGATTATTAGTGGTTGTTTCTCCTCACAAATGTACGATAAATTTTGCATAGGTCTAGGATAAACAAAAAGGAGGCGCTAAACAAAGCATGCCCCTATCTATTTAATCTACATAATCAAATCGAAACCGGCGACAGTGTAAAAAACATATATAAAAATGATGTGGGTTCGTTTGTACGGCTACAATTTAAGGATATTTAAGGATAAGTGAGATGTGTTAAGACCACATACATACATAAATAAACAGATCGAAAGCAAATCCTGATTGATAACAGATCTTAACACATTTACGAAAGCACCGAAATTTAATGACCGTGACGACTTCACAGCGAGAAACGCACGTAATAACAATCTAAAAAGAGCGAGGTCTAATGCACGTGCTACCTTGGTTGTCGGCCGCCAGTCTGTCGGAGAGGCGCAGCAAGCGTTGTCGCCTGTCGACGCCAGTTGCTTATAGGATTGGTCCTAGGCCGGATTCTCCCACGCCCAGGACGAGCAAGCCGAGCAAGCCAAAAGGGAGCGAAAAAGGAATTGAGCGATCGAGCCGACGATCAAATATGCCGGTACTCAGCGTTATATCACGCAGGCATACCAAGGTATGTTCCTGTCTACTCACTCTCTGCAGAAACTGAGTAGCAAAAACCTAAACTGCAGTGCAAGCACTTGAGAGAGAGACAAGGAGAGAGCACTTCATTATTTTGTGGGGGAGGGGGAGAGCACAACGCACACTTGCTCACTGACAGACGTCTTTGCCCTCGCTTGACACTAATATTAATTCGAGCTTTAAAATTCGAGCCAACAAATGTTCTGTTAACTTTGTGTGCGTGTGTGTGTGTGTAACTTTGTGATTGGGCAGGGTATTCGTCGATTGTATGTATGTATGTATATCCATACACTTGTCGATATGTACGTATGTAATTACATACGAAAAAATTTACTTTGGGCATACTAATTATATTTGAATACAATTGTACATGCACACGTACACATACATACAAACATACATATGTATATGCACACTTGTGGGTAACTTGGCAACCGATCGTGAAACTTGTTTTAATTTGACTTTTTTATGTGAATGTTTTTTTTTTCTATATGGCTGGTAACTGAATGAACGAGTGTAAACGAATATGCGACAGACCGACCGGACGGCACTCGCTGCTGGCGATATTTACAATTAATTATAATTAACAAATATTTGTGCAATTGTCGTTGATAATACACATATTGTTTCATATCTATTCAATACATTATTTACATATACATATATCTACATATATGTATGTGGGTACAGTACTACGCCAATTACAATTGCCAGGACATTCCTACATAACATCAATTTATATGTTCGTTTTACTTGGATGACGATATTTCATTTGAAGTTCTTATCCAATGCTTGATTGATATATATAATGATGCCACATCCTTGCACCCAGGCTTTGTTTTGCTGGTTTTACTAAAAGTATTGCAAACCGTATATTTTTTCATTAGAAGCTGCGGCCTAAATGTGATCTCAATCCAAAATTGGCATTTACCAAATACGGTAAAGCTATTCTAATGGTTTGGGTACAGGGTTTTTTGCTTTGCTTTTTGTTTTGAGCAACTGTTTTCTATAAATTCGAATTCAGGATCCAAACCTGTGGTTTTAAATGCGTTAAGGGACATTTCTCAGCTCGTAAACGATATAGTATATACGGTATAATCTGATGTTGGCGGTTCAAGGGGAAATCATATGAAGGGCATTTCACATTTTGGTTAGTTCACTTTTCGAATCGGTTTCAATTCAACCGGCAAACTGTTAACTCAACTGCTTACATGTGCATATAAATATACAAATAAATCTGTGTATGTGTATGCATAACAAATTAATGCATTTGTGTGTAGAAATGTATTAAAAACGAGACAAATTATAAGCTCAATGCGGGCTCCTTAACACACATATATGTATATGTGCTTGTATGCATGTGCATGTGGTAGGAATGGAAAATATTCTTTAATTATTTCTCCATCTCTCTCTCCTTTGAATGTTCGGTTCAAAACTGTAAAATTCGCTTCTGTCTTATGTTTGTACGTTCTCACACACACATACACACACTTGTGCAAACATTTATATGTATGTACTGACAAGTTATTTATTTTGTTTGCCTGGGTGTAGACGTAATGACAATAAGATTTCTGTTGCTTAGATAACGTGCACAATATAGGTTCTCTTTTTTATTATCGCTAAGGCCGTCATGTATGACAAAACTATACGCTCCACACTAGCGTATGTATGTATGTGTACGCATGTATGTACACAGTACACATGTACATACATATATACACATATTTGTGTGAGAGCCAGAATTTATGTCATTACAAACTAACTAATCTGTGAGTGCTTGTATGTATGTATGTATGTACATATATGTGCGTACATGGGCTCAAAATATAATAAAAATCGTAATCAAAGACAATATGGCTTATAGTGTTACCGACTCCTGATTTGGTATGTGATTTAATTAAAATATTCATTACTGCCCCTTTTCATAGAAAATGGGCAAAATAGGTTATGTTGTAATTGTGTCTGTATGTATGTATTTATGTACATACATACATACATATGTATGTAACAGATAGAAGGAGGCAATTAATCTGTTCAGATAAAACCTTAACATTCTTCTTTTTATCTGTTTTACATTAAACGAGTCGAGAATAGAATAATTAATAGAATTTAATTAGAATCATTTCAATGCTTAGATATAAAGTTATATGAAAAGATTATTAATTATCAAGTATGAAGATAAATTTCATTTTGATATATAAATAAAAACCATTTATTAATCTAGCGCTTGTAATTAACATAGTGGGATTTTTGACATGGTTTAAGATTGGTTTGGAACTTAACTAAGGCGCGGCGAAAGCGCAAAATGCCGACAGAAGGATTGAAATACATATATTTTTCTAAGCCTTAATAACAATTGATTGCTTGGAGAATATGTACTTCACCTGTCTCTTTCTTCTTTAACCGCATTTCAATATATTTAATACGTGAAATATCGAAAACATAAAACGTTCTCCATGTTGCAATTAAGGTCACACAAGCAAGCATAACGCGAAATTGAATCAAAGTCAGCCTCGGAGCTGTTTTCGTTAAATTTTTTAGTTCGACCTTAACAGCTGATGGTTGATGTCGAAATTAGTTTCAGTAATCCCTCGAATTTAGCATATTAAAAAGAAAAAACCTTTTTAGTCTCCTAGTGCGACCTTAATTTCCCTCCTTTTTCTGGGCACACTGCACGCTTCGTTAGGAACAGCTGATGGATGAAATCGAAATTAGTTTCAATAATCCCTCGAATTTGGCATATTAAAAAGGAAAAACCTTTTTAGTCTCTTAGTGCGACCTTAATTTCCCTCCTTTTTCTGGGCACACTGCACGCTTCGTAAGGAACAGCTGATGGATGATGTCGAAATTAGTTTCAGTAATCCCACGAATGTGGCATATAAAAAAGGAGAGAAAACACAATAACAAAGCTACGAATTGAACGAAGTACAAGAATAAACTATATAATAGGGGGAATTAATACCGTAAGTTCAATCATTCTTTAAGCACGCACATTGTACATATTGCTGCCGTTAAATTCTTTTTATGATAATGTCAACTTTATTGACTGGTTAATGTTGACTTAAATGAGGAAGTTTTCGAACGATACCGATTGCATTCGATTTATTTATTTGCTTCATGGCTAGCTCTCCAAAGTACCCTAATTGATTTTTAAGCCCATATTCGTAATGTTTCGTAACGCATGTATGTACATACATATGTACATATCAAATTGAGCTGGCAACCGACCCGATCCGTCGCGACGCACATTCAATAATACTTGCCCCTCTTCATTGCTCTCACTAATTGTCACGTATGTCCCAATAACCTTTGTGTGTGTGTGTGTGTAAGAGTCGGGAGTGACCGGCGAGTAGACACCTTTTACCCATGGAAAATTAGAACTTTTTTCAATTTGACGTAGAAATTGAATGTGAATCTTTAAAAGAAAGTATATTTTTTTAGTAATGTATTATTATTTAGAAACTGGCAGGATCCATGAAATAATGCCTACGATATGGAAGAACATATTTTGAAACATTCAAGGTTCTAATTGTTTTACAGACGAAATCGAAATATACCCTGAACCGACCCTAGTATATACATATATATTCTTGATCAGCATAGATACCCGACTCGATCTATTGTCTGTTCGTTTGCCCTCTTTCCAAGCAATCGATAAAAATCGTTATCGAAGTCCTGTTTTTGATCAAATCCTTTAAGTCTTTTCTAAAGCTATCGCCAATGAACATAATCTGAAATATCAAAGATCAAGTCTCTTGCTTTTGTACTCATCATACCCCTCTTATGCAAAATAGGCAAGAAGTGAGGGTATTTAAAAATAGAGACTGGCTCGCTTGCTCAGATCGATTACAAGTTGAAGTTGACCATCAAATGTTTACTATATTCAATATCAATCTAAAGAACACCCGAAAAATAAAAACAATTTTATTAACCTACATAAACTGTTTTCTCTTTGCTTTCAGCTACCCTCATTTGACAGCGATGTAAGTGAAGACATTTGAATTAACCTTTATATTACCAGCTAACCTTTTATATTACCAGCTTTTCTCTATTCTATCAGTTAAACATTTTAAAGTTGATATATGGTACATGTACATGGGATCCTTTATCAAGCAAATCAAATATCCCATCACACAACATTGTCAATGTAATTAATCATTAGCCATTCAGCATTAGTCCTCATTCATTAGTCATTGGCCGTTGCGCATTAGTTATTAGTCATTAGCCATTAGGCATTAGTCCTTATTCATTAATCATTAGCCATTGCTCATTAGTCATTAGTCCTCATTCATTAGTCATTGGCTGTTGTTCATTAGTTTTTAGTCATTGGCCATTAGGCATTAGTCCTTATTCATTAGTCATTATCCATTGTTCATTATACATTGTTCATTAGTCATCAGTTATTTAGACATTGCACCTGCATTGCATCTGCATCGATCAAAATCGATTTTTAAATATTTTTGAGCATAACTCAAAGCTGATGAGATGACCGCCCCCCCCCCCCCCCCCCCCCCCGTGTTCCAAGTATGATAGAAATATGAAAATGTAAAGGGTCACCTAGGGTATCGCCTAGTCAGGCACATTCAGCAACTCAGAGACGACTCAAAAAAAAACCGCTTGCTAGTTAGTAATGCAAAATGTTGATTTGGCTGGATTAAAAATGCACGGCAGGTCGGACAACCGAATACTCATGCCTTGACAACTTCTCTCTCTGCAATTCGAGCTCAAAATATGTGCTCAACTTATGTGTACTTATTTATGTTCAAAGCAATTGATTCACAGCCCAAAAAGCAAGATATACATATGTATGTATATGTATTTCCAGAGAGGTCTCATCCTACATGTTGTGTCAATTACTTACGCAATCAATTTTGGATATCAACTTTTCGGTCGATTCCGGCGGGGTTCATAATCAGCAGAGCACGACTGCTTAATAATCACAATTACCTGAATTTGTGCTAAACGAAAATCATATTAAATTCTACCTTGAACAACAATATCATTCTGTTTGTACATACAAAAAAAAAAGATACACAAACACAAAATTAAATAACTAACAAATCAAATTGGGAAAAATTTAGGTGCTGGCAAGCAGCAGCACGTTTTATGATTTTATGATTATGTGATGCCTTTTCTATTGTTGGAAAGATATTGTACGAAAAGATTTGCTCCCCCCATCATTAACAAACCTTGTCAGCCTTGTGCTACAAATGGCAAAGGGATATGGGATAAAGTGAGAGGGATAGTTATATATAGAAGGTATCATAGTTCATCATCCTTACCCCAAGTCGTAAATGTATTCCCTCAAATTCGTATAAACCCTATATATTCATAAAGATCTGAATATAAGTTATTCCAAGCTATCCACAATTTTTATTCCCCATTGTCTTGGATTGAGAAACAGGCGGAGATCTTGAGAATCGGTCCGCGTAATACGAGTTGCTTTCCGATAGTCGATAACGTGCCTCGTTTCCTGGCAATCGATAAAAATCGATATCCAATCTAATCGATATCGGTCTGTCCTTTTGCTGAAGGGATTAAGTATTCGTAGTTCACAGTTACTTCCAGTGTCCGCGTAATGCGAGTTTCTTTCCGATAGTCGATAGCTTGCGCCGTTTCCTAGCAATCGATAAAAATCGATATCGAATCGAATTAAGTATTCGTAGTTCACAAAATTACTTCCAGTGTCCGCGTAATGCGCGTTTCTTTCCGATAGTCGATAACGTGCCCCGTTTCCTGGCAACCGATAAAAATCGATATCGAATCGATAAAAATTAATATCGAATTGATATCCAATTAAGTAATCGTAGTTCACAAAGTTCCCTAAATACTTTGAACACATCTAAAACGAAGCATTTGTGAGGCTGGATATGAGACAGGATAAAAGGATATGAAGGATAATTGTTATTCCTTGGCTTTCGTTTGCAGGCAGACGATCTCTTTGATGACATACTTCAGAACGATTCGTTTAACTTTGATAGAACCTTCGGCTCTGAGCTATCGATTAAGCAGGAGCCACAAAACTTGACTGACGCCGAAATAAATGCACTGGCCAAGGATCGTCAGAAGAAGGACAATCACAATATGAGTGAGCACAATTATATATATATAAAAATGTATGCTATTTAGAATTGTGGAATATTTGCAGTTGAGCGACGGCGACGCTTCAATATCAATGACAGAATCAAGGAGCTGGGCACTTTGCTGCCGAAGGGCAGCGAGGCCTTCTACGAGGTTGTGCGCGACATACGGCCCAATAAGGGCACAATTCTGAAATCCTCGGTGGACTACATCAAATGCCTGAAGCACGAGGTGTCTCGCCTGCGGCAGAACGAAAGCCGCCAGCGCCAAATGGAGCTGCAGAACCGAAAGCTGATATCTCGGATACGGGTAGGAAGTTGTTGGGATCATTTTGCATTGTTGTTGCGTCTAAATTTTCGGATTAAATTAGATGATTTCAATTGCAGGAACTGGAAATGCAGGCCAAATCCCATGGCATTCAGCTCGCCGACTACAATCTAACGTCCGTATCTGCGCCCACGCCGGCCAATTCGTATCTGAAGTCATGCCCGAGCCCAACACTGTCGGCATCTGTGGCGGCACACGGTCGACGCAGTGCCTCGCTCATGGAGGATGTGGTCGTCGAGCATAAGGCAAGTTTCACACAAATCAATCAAGCTCCAAGCTAATAATTGCATCCAATTGTGCGGCACAGCTGGCGGTGATGAACAGTGATCCCGGAATGGGCCTAAATCAAATTGACGAGCTGATGGAAGACTGCAAGCATCCGGTGCAGGGCGGCGACCCGATGCTCTCCTCGCACAGCAGCAGCCATTTGCTCCGGTCCGCCCCGCACTCGCCCATAGCCAATGGTTTCGGACACCAGAGTGGCGGCTCCGCTGCTGATAGCAGCTGCTGCACCTGCTGCGCCGCCTCATCCGAGAATTGCCAGCAGCAGCAGCAGCACGCGAGACGACAGCTGCAGCAGCACAGAAGAAACGAACCAAGTGCTGCGTTTGGCATGCTTAACGATTGCGATGGCTCCGGACACGATCCGCTACTTTCGGCATCGCAGCCAGCGCATGCTGTCGACGATGATCAGCACCAGTCTGTGGACTTATCCGCGGTCATGATTAACGACTCGCTGTCCTCGTTGGTGGACGAGCATCATAGCGAGCCCATGCTCTTGACACCGGACGCCTTGGACATTGACCTCTGAGCAGCAGCAGCAGCAGCAAAACACGAGCTTGTTGAGCAACTGCATCCGCAGCCGCTGGCCATGTCGCAGGCTGACGCACACTTCAATGTTTTCATGGAATATAGCTTAGTATTATTGCTTGCATTGCAAAATGCTTGACACACACTACGTACATATATATGATAAGTATTAATGGAGAAATGCTACAATAACCCACTTGTTATTTATCTTTGCGTCACAAATCGATCACAACACAATGTGTACGATATATAGATCGACATATATATATATATATATATAGGCACATTTGTATATGGACTATATCTATGCAAACGCATTCCAATGTTCCGCTTACTTCAAAGGCAACCAATTTTCAATTTTCCTGTACTTACTAACGCGCGTACATGCAGACATACATATATATATATATGTATATATATCTATTTTTTAAAACAAGTTTATACATCTTATTTTGTGTCGCCTAAGTTACCTCCGTTCTCTCGTATATATTTTTTTTGTCGTTGTTCAGTTTCAACAACGCAGCCCGTTAACAATGTATTAGCAAATAATTGATATTTATCTTTATGTATTTTAATGCTGAATTGATTTGTTATCACGCACGCACATTGTACATACATCTTTATCTTTTGATGGCTGCGAGCGAGTTTTGTATAGTTTTTGTTTGTATGCGTAATTTAAAGTTGTTGATTACAAAATGTTATATACATATATAAAAAACAAAAACCCCACGCAGTGTTCTTAATCATAATCGTTTTTTTTTTCATTTTCTATTTGTTTTGTTTTAAAGATCTTGGACTTATTATACACATACATATTTATTAAGAATCTATTCAATAGTAATTGTTTTCATGGTGAAGACAAAGCAAAATCTTAGCGCTCGATTGCAAATACAATAATCATTTTTTAGCCAATTCAGCTGACAGCCAATCTAGTCCCTCATATAAGCCGTGTCCCTGGGTTGCGCAAGTCGACTGAATAAACCACTAAATATACATATATAAAAAAAGAGAACAAATTAGCCAACAAATAGACGTGAGCGAAGGCGATTTGAATAACTTACATGGCGATTTCTCAATTGATTCAGGTGCAACTTGTCAGTTAGTTCGGCAGCACTCATCGCATTCGGCAGATCCTGTTTGTTGGCAAAGACCAAGAGCACGGCGTCCCTTAGCTCATCTTCCTGAAGCTTTAGTTAATTAAATGAAACAAATTTACATTTAAACGGACATAGAAGAATATAATATATGTATATATAGTTTGTACCATGTTTTGGAGTTCTTTTTCAGCCTCGGTAATCCGGTCGCGATCGTTCGAGTCGACGACAAATATTAGGCCTTGTGTATTTTGGAAATAGTGACGCCAGAGCGGTCGAATTTTGTCCTGGCCGCCGACATCCCAGACGGTAAAACATATATTTTTGTACTCCACGGTTTCCACGTTAAATCCGATTGTTGGAATGGTCGTTACAATTTCGCCCAGCTTTAATTTGTACAGTATGGTTGTCTTTCCGGCTGCGTCCAGGCCAACTGTGCACGAGAGACAACACAAAAACATTTTACTCCATGCTCAACTCGTGAACGTACAGTACGTGTAAATAATATGCCATTTGAGTTGTTGGGCATTGGAGAACTTAGTGTGCTCCTATGTAGATACATATATGGCTGCGTGGCTGGAACTTTACCGTCAATTTAAGGCAGGTGTATTGCCATTACGTATTGGCGTGGCTAGCCGCTTAGGGCCGTTGTCTGAAAATAATCAAGCTGCATTCGAGACCTACCCATTAGGATGCGCATTTGTTTTTTGCCAAATAGACGCGTTAATAAACTAGATATTGTCAATCCCATTTTCTCTTTTGTGTTCTGCTCAAATATATAGGTTCTAGATTTTCACACAAATTTTGTGACTAAAAATTGACGTGTAACGATTGGATGTGAATTGTTATCGATAGTTTCCATTTGTCACCAATATTTTGTTGATTTGACTATCGGTCGGACAATTTAAATGTTACTTCAAATAAATATATCAATTGCGTTAAGGATTAAATGTTATACACTTTCCTTTTTGTCAATAATATGAATATTTATACTAATCACAGTACATTTACAAAATTTGGCTACACTTTCGATTTTGTTGTTTGTGAAAAACAGTATTTTTTTTCGAGATTTGGCCACGCTGGCTCTTTGACCAGCCCATTGTTGCTGCTGTTCGCCTCATTTTGGCACTAAAATTGGCGGAATGATTGTAGCGGAAAAATACATTATCAATCGCCCGGACTAGCTGGTGCATTTGGCAATTAACTGCAAATAAAAGGCGTTTAACGAGTTAATTATTCAAAATCAACAGAGATATACAAATTCGAATTTTAAAAAATTCATAAAATTGTTTTTTCGTTTATTTCACTGGCGAACGGTAAATTAATTCAAATACATATATTTCTAATATACATTTATACAATTTTTCTGCAACTTTTTAGCGGTTAATTTTTTTTTTGAGTAATCTTGGGTTGCACAAAAATAGGTAATTAGTATCGAAGGACAATAAATCTAAATAAAAATCTAATTGTATTTTCATGGACAACTTTATCTAACCACTTATTTGTTTTAATATCATCCCAAGAGTATTTAAATAGCCTAACCCGATTTTGCCCAAGTCAAGCTTCTCGCGTCCTTGTCTCCCAAACGATTCTTCGAAAAGATGTCTGGAAATTCGTTACAATCTGATTATATGGATGTCTACCAAATTTTCCAGAACCAGCTTGCACTTCACATAAGGTAACTACTGTAAAAATTCTATTCGGGGTTTTAGCATTGAGAAAAATCGTACTTAAAATAAAGATATGTGTTCCTATATTTTTGTATGGGGTTGGAGATGTCTCAGACAGACGGACATGGCTAGATCGACTCGGCTGATGATGCTGATCAAGAATATATATACTTTATGGGGTCGGAGATGCTTCCTTCTGCCTGTTACATACATTTGCACAAATACATTATACCCTTTTTACCAATTTGTATCTACATAAATGCGAAAAATGCTTACCGAGTAGAGGATAGACAGGATTTACGTTTCGATTTTTGTATTATATATGTACATGTAATTTGGTTTACAACTGGATCAGTTGTATTTAAGAGTAGATGTACCAAATTTGGTGACATGCCTGCAAGACCGGCTCAGCTAATGCTCTTTTTGCATGCGTAAGTGCATACATACATGTGTATGTTATGTATCACACGCACACACATACACATGCACATATGTTAACTTTGAGAAATAGCTTTCATAAGCAACAGTAAATTTTTAATGCAATATATATATACGAGCGCATACATATGTATATATGTATGTACATGCATCTAGTTAAACTTACATACATACATAGTCTTATAAACTAGGCACACACACATACATACAAATGTATGTGTATGCGTAACTGTTGTCATACATACGCTAATATCGACGTCAACATCCAAGTCGACAAAGCTCCGTTTTGTCGGCGAGTCATATCTACAAAAACAAAAACAAAAAAAAATAAAATCAAAAAAAAAAACTCGAATATCCACAAGCACGATTTCGCCTATAAATAGTGGTAATACTTGGTCCGGTAGTTTCAATTCGGTGTTCACTTTCGCTTGAAGCGGACTTGTTTCTGGTCGGCGTTCGGAATCGTCGATCTGTCGGTCGTTAAAAAAAGAACGAAAAAAAACGAAAAAAGAAAAAATGAATAAGTTTACTACAATTATAGCTGCTTTGGCTTTGGCCTTTCTGCTGGTCCCTTCCATTGTGATGGCCGCTGAAAAGTCTACAGCAGCAGCAGCAGATGATGCGCAGAAAGATGGTGAAATCAAAATCTACAAACGACTCATTCCGGCTGATGTGCTGCGAGGTGAGTCACGGTTTTCGGATTTACGAAATCCTTTCCATTTTCGAGGCAAAACCTATCGATGGAGAATTAGTGTATAAGACATGCAACTAAACATAATGCAGTCGTGGCATTATATATATTTATATATATATTAATTTATGTGCATATAAAAGCTGTGCGAAACCGAAAGCCAGTTTATGGCACTGCCCCCAGTCACATTCAACGAATTTGTATTCGCTTGAGCTGTTTCGAAAGCATTCGAGTACAATAATACAACCTACATACAAATTACAAAGCGATTTACCTCTTTGAATCAATGCCAACCAAGAGAATGGGCACGCGGTACGTACAGATGCTGAGTTGAGTATTCGTTATTTGTTCTTTTTTATACTTCGAGTCACAGTTTGTCTATTTGTAATATTTTCAAGTTCGTATAAGACCTATAATATTATATATGTAGATAGTTTATTTCGATAAAAAACATGCTGCATTTCTTAAGTCTTTTTATATATAAACTTTCCTCCATTTATATGAAGATCTAATGAAATTATATTAATTTTTATTTTATTTTAAAGATTTTCCTGGAATGTGCTTCGCATCGACTCGCTGTGCCACAGTAGAGCCCGGAAAGACGTGGGAATTGACGCCATTCTGTGGCCGTTCAACTTGCGTTCAAAACGAAGAGAATCCCTCAAAGTAAGATCATAAATTATATAGATTAGTAGTATGATTCAATATATATGTACATATATACAGGCTGTTGGAACTTGTTGAAGATTGCGGTCCTTTGCCGTTGTCGCTGGCCAACGACAAGTGTAAGCTGGATACCGAGAAGACTAATAAGACAGCGCCATTTCCCTACTGCTGTCCTATTTTCACCTGCGAGCCTGGTGTGAAGCTGGAATATCCCGAGGTTGAGAAGGAAGAGGAGAAGAAAAACTAATCCGTAAATGTTGGCCTCTTTTTTGGTGTAATTATTTATCTGTTCTGTCGGCTACCGCTTTGTTTCTACCTAGGCACGTTTTTTTCAACTGACAGCAAATAATAATAAACTTTGTCAAATTATTTGAATAATAGTAAGCATTTTTCACATTTCGACTGTTATTTATTTATTTTGTTTTATTCTTTCGCTGTGTACGCTTATTCTCATTATTGATCCTAGATTTGATGCATACATAACTGATGTATAGATTGTTTATAAGCCAACTATGCTCAAACTGTTAATTAATACAATTTTTAATAATATTAGTTGCCCTCGAACAAATTTCGCCTTGCGACCAAATCAATGCAGTTAAAACTCAAATGTTTAAGTGAGTGCTCTTTTTGAATTTCCCGCTTAAATTTAAACAGACAGGTCACATAACCGACGCGCGCTGTCAACACTGTCAACAGCGCCATGCCAACCTATCGAAATTGCATTGCCGCACGGAGAAAACGATGCTTGGGTTTTAATACTGCGCGTTTTGTTATCGCACTATCGATAAGTCTCGAGTGCGGCTCTAGGGCGTATCGCAGTTAACAAACAGCTGTTAATTGGCGAAGTGTAGTCAGTAGTAAAATGCGTTTAATGTGGATTTCAGTAATTCAATAGGCTGCTACCACTACAAACTGAATAATTATACCCAGCATAATGGTTTAGAGCAATTGTATGTAACAGGTAGAAGAAACTCTCCTCACATATATTTCTGATCATTAGCAGAGGCGATCCAGCCATGGATGTCTGTCCGTATGCATCAACAGGTCGTTCCCAGAACCTATAAGAGCTAGATACTTGAAAATTTTGAATGTAGGTACTCCTACTGTCCGCGCAGTACTTCGTTCTAATAGTTGAGAACTTGCACCGTTTCCCACCAACCGTTACGAATCGATATCGAAACTCTGTTGAGTAAATCTCTTTGGTTTCAGGAGCTAGAGTCACATTTGACATGTATGGAGCTTTTTGAATAGTATTATAACAGATTATTTATCTTTCCTCTTATACCTCTACCCCATAGCTATAAATCAAATAACGTAATCAATTGCAACTACCTTGCAACTGTTGTCTGCTGAAAATTTCAACATGATCCACAATTTCTGTATACATGTGCACACATACATATGTATGTACATTGAACGAAGTTAACGAAAGAATTAACAGTGAAAGCTTTCAAGACAGACAAATTTCGTATCCTTTTTCATAACTGGACATTTAATTAATAGAACTATGTAAAATATATTTTTGAAATCAATTTGTAAGTCGACAATAAATGGTCGATTGCAATTAAAATTTTGGAAAATAAATAATTATTTATTATAATATGTGCCATAAGCAACAACCATTTAATAATTATATGCACCTTTTGCAAACTTTAACTTTTGTAATTCTAATAAAAAGGAAATATCTAAGACATTTCCTATGACACCAGGAATTGGAATTGTTTAAGGGAATGTCTCTATATGATGTGATTATGATAATCAAAAACTTTAATACTGAAAACAGAAGAAAAAGAAAATGTTTTTTATAAACAGTGTACATATATGTAGATAATTAGATGGGATTTAAATTGCAAACTGATTTGTTGGGCTAAAATGCTGGATTTGTGAGTGATTCAACATTTTCGCCATTTTGTTTTTTTTCGTCGAAACTCCTCCTATGCAACCTGTTTTACCTTTTTGCCCGCCACATAAATAACTAGATCGACTTCAGATGTATTGAACCCATCCACAAACATACAAGCCCGAAAGAGAGCACGCCGCACACACACACACACGCACGCACACACACACACACACACATGCACACACACAGATCTCTTTCTGTCCTCTCCTCTTCGTAAGAGCAATCTTAACCCTTTCTTGCCTGACAAAAATAATTCTTCTTAAAATACTTTCAGATTGTTCATTAATTTTATAAAATATAAATATGTTGTGCACCAAATCCAAGGAAAAGAAGATCTGTAATTAATAATTGGCTCATTTGAATGAACATATTATTTGGCCAATATATTTGCAAAAGTTTAATGAAACAACATTTTTAGTATAAAATTGCCCGTTTTACTGAAAGTTTTGGGTCTTTAATTTGGAACCAAACCATTAAAAATATATATATAAATATAATATATTTTGTTTTAGTATTGATTATATAGTAGTTGTACAGTTTATAATGTAGTATAGTAAATTGATATTTTTTTATGGTATATAGTACTGATAGTATTCATATAATTTTATTATATATATATTTTTTTATTTATTAACTTTAATTTAAGCGTTAGCTCAGCTTTCAACCATCCAGCACGTGTCACACAGTTTTAAGTTTATGTTTATTGGGTGATATTACACACACACACACACACACACACACACACACACATACACACAAGATGATGATTGTGTACGCACACAGGCACAAAAGCTTAAGTTTTGCGTGCATACATACAAACATACATACATACAAGCGCGGACGACTCTAAAATAAAGTTTGAAAGGACCGGTTTAGGCTTTTTTCTCATTTTTTTTTGTCTCTTTTTATAGTTGAATACTTCATCGAGCATAAGCCATCAGTATGGAATGTCTTCATTAGTCGGGTACAAAGTTGCTCGGCTTGTCAGTTCGGGCTCAACCTTAAATACCCTAACCGAATATTCTGGCTACAAAATTGAGTTAATCACCCAAATAATATGTTTCTAGAGGAAAATACATACATATGTATTTATGTTTGTTTGGCTGTGAAAACTCTTCTAACGCACACCCCTCTTAGGCGGACAGTTTGCTGAATTGTGATGAAATGTCTCTCTTGGCCGGACGAAATTATGGCAGAAATTGCATTTACCACAAACAGATTTGGGAATTTACCGAAATAAAGAATTTTCTTGGGCATTTCCCCAAATCCAATTTTTTTTTGGGGGAATTTTCCCAAATAAAGGGATCATTCTTTTTGTAACACGCAGAATAATGTACCCCATCAGGTATTAATTCTTGATCAGGACAATCAGTTCAATCGATTTGTCCATGTCAATATAATTCTGCTAGTTTTGGAAACTACGAGATCTAAAAAACACTTAAACCAGTTTGCAATTGATATTCGGGTATATTTTATGACTTGACGAACTTATAAATCAAAATTTTATGTTGTCTAAGAGAGATATAAAGGGGACTTTGTAGTCGAGCACTAAGTTTTAATCTGTAAAAATTGTGCTTGTAACAATACTTTCGATTATTCAACCCATATAAAAATGTAATATTCATCTATAATTTGGATATACCTTACTTGACAATTTATTAATCTTAATGCATGGTATAGTGAAGTTCTGCTAAAAAATATATATCCTGAACTGGGATATATTTCGAAAAGAAAACGGACTAGAGTTGGTAGGCATGTTGGATCCAGTATACCGCTTATATAAACCAAGTTTATTTCACTCATTGGCAACCAACAATTGAAGAAAAACTTAATTGTCAAATATATATATAAAACCGTTTTGAGACATTCCACTCGCATGTGTGGAAAAATCGTGAAAATAGTTGATATACAAATTTTTGTTATTTACCATCCGATCGCCTAAATCGTATTTTCAAAGAACTTTGCTCAAATTTATTTTAGGCATGTGTCACACTTTTGCGATTAAATTACTTTTTTTGCGTGATCTTATGCTTTTTTCGATCCGCTTCAAACGTCGTTTCGGCGAATTCGGAAATTCCAGCGGGAAACGGTGAAAACGATATGAAAGTTGTTTGTATACCTTCGATCTGGTTCAAATGAATTAAAGCTTAAATTAAATAAAATAAATCTTGGATTCCATTCGACAAATGTATCCTAATAATAACCGAATCATTCGCAACCATGTGAGAGAAGCTTATGTGTCATGGTACTTGACAAGGCCGGGTAATAAAAAAAAGCTATTGCATCTCATATTTCCCACATTTACCTGGTACTAAACGGTCTCTTCAAAACCCTTGTGGTTGTAATTCAAGGGCGCACACTTGTGGTATCGATTATGATGGTATCGATACTTTGCCGAGAAACTTAGTCATGCTCTTAAATATGTAATTAAATGACTACCGCAAAGAAGATAATTGCGGTCAACAATAGCAGAATATTCATATTTATATAGTATATGTATATATATAATTATTATTATATTTATTGATTATATATCCCAGAGAAAATGAGTACTAGCATAGCAACTTTAAAAATTGATACCAATCTCTAGCCTTAAGATTCGGATGCAGAGTCCGATTTTTACAGTAAAAATACATTTTGAATTATTCGTCCGAACAGGTTCGACCTGATCGGGCACTTTAACTTATTTATTTTTTGATACCCTGTAACCATTTAAAATGTATGCAGAATTATAATTCTATATCTATATCTATCTGTTTCTGTTTCTAGGAAAAATAAGAACTGAGATCGAAATTTGCACAGTGCGTTCCTTTAAGGCATTCGAATTTCTCTGAAATCGATATATATCGATTTATGCCCACTAAAAATGGGTAAAGAGGGTTTAGCGATTTTTTGCTTATCTATGTTAAAGCTAGAAGAAGGAAGAATAAATACAGCCAAGTCGAACCTATAAGAGCCGGAGACTTGAAATTTTAAACGCAATTTGATTTCTGATAGCCGATAACTTTTCCCGCTTCCAAGCAATCGATAAAAATTGAGCAAATAATCTCTTAGGCTTACAGTCTTTATATATATATGTATATGTATGTTTTGTATATGACAATTCACGTGGTTGAAAGCGCAAAGCGTAAAAATCCCTGTTATTATGTGCACATATTCATACATAGTTTTGTATATATGTACATACATATGTGCACAATTATACAGTTAATTCAGTTTTTTTTTCACCAGAGTCTAGTTTTTGGTTTGGCTGCGGTGTTTGAGGTGAATGCAAATTATTCGTTCTGTTGAAAGTAGTTGGTTGCTCAACTACGCGAAAGGGAGACCTATTTACTTGTTTAACTTTTTTCATTTATTAATTATTATTTTTATTGGTAGAAGAAGGTGCAGTGTATATTCTAGTCATACACTGCCGACTAAAGCACTCTTACTGCTATTTTGGAGTAATATAAAATCTTAAAACCAGATTTGCTTATGTGCTATAGTATAGCAAACGTATATCAAAAGTACTTTTTAATTGTGGTGAAAATAGGTGAAAATGGGTGAAAACATACCAACAACAAAATATCCTCATGGTTGGGTATAAGTCGTTTCATCTATGTACCTAAGCTAACAGGAATAATAATAAAAAAAAAAATTGCGCTGTCGTGCATTTTGTTTTTAAAGCTAACTTAGCAAGATGGAGATTTTGAATAATTTTTTTTGTTGTTTTTCAATATTTTGCAGTCCTTTGTGTATCGAGCGTAAATATCCAAATATCAAGCACAGCAAAAGCAAAGAAAAAACCAAAAAAAAGCAGCATCAGCGTTGTTTTGTTGGACAAGTGGGTGTACCCGACTGCTCTGCTACCCTGCAAATAGTGTAAAACCCAATTAAATCATGCGAAAATAGGAATTGTTTTCGAAGACTAAACAAGCAGATAGTTATGTATGTTCATGTACACGGATAAGTGCAAGTATCTAACATATATATGCATGTTACATACATCTGACGCAAGTTGCAACGCCTTCGGCTTGACCATATACATATATAACATATATATATATATATATATATATATAATAATATATAATATAGAAACAAATATATATTTGTATAATTATAAAAATGTATTTTTGTGCATTTGTATGTACATAGATATGCGAGCATAATAATGGGGAGTTGATGACGATGATGTTGATACGATCACAGAGCTGTGTTTTTCTTTTTTTTTCGCTCAAGGCACACGCACAGACCCCGAATCTCACACACACACACACACGTGCACATGCACATGCACAGACACCGACACAGACGCAGCGCAGACGCAAACACGGACACGCAACATTCGCTGCGGTTGGCCTTATAAATAATAATGTCTTCATCAGCAAGAGAAGCGACAGCAGCACGATGCGATGCGAGATGGAGCCGTTGGATGGGGGTATACATAGAGAAGACCGTGAAGGCGATGAAGAGGCGGTGAAGAGGGGGTGGGGGGAAAAAGGTCGCGATACAAGCGATTGCATCGAATGGGGCTTAACTGGAGCTCACGGCCTTACTCTTCAAGTTCACCGGCATGGGTTAATCGAACTCTATTGAAATGTATTAATGTACATACATATATGTATATTTGTAAAGTTGCAAATTATATTAATTTTAATTATTTAATATAATAATATGCAAATTAATTTAATATACATATTAAAGGGTTAAGAAAAAAATACTTTTGCATTTTTGGCAGCCATCCTTAGATTTGGATTTATCTTCCAAATTTAGTTTTATATGAATATAACTACGCTTTTTACTATTACCAGCAGAACAAGCAATTATAGTATATACATTCAAATAGAATAATATTTAGTATATTAAATATTTCCATGCATATTAGATACTTGTTGAGCAGCCCACGAAAAAAGTCGACGAAAGCAACAATTTACTTGATTTTGTTGTTGTAGCTGTTCTTGTCAACTTTTTTAAAACTCTTTTGGCTTTTCTGGCATCCAGCCACACATACATACTTACATACATACATACGTATGAGTGTGTCTGAACCTACATACATACATACATACAAGCTACATACAACATAATTGTTGATCTCCTCCGAGTCCGAGTCCGAACTCTTTCTGGCGGTGCGCTGATGCTGAATTCGATACACAGCATGTGTATGCTTGTATGTATGTTTGTATGTATGTGTCCGCTCACCGATCACTACATGCACATGTACAAAAACTATATATACATATACCTATGCCTATACATACACATGCACATGCATGCTTATACTTTTGTAAGAATATATGTACGTACGTATGTAGGCACATGTGGAAATGTGGAAGTATGTAGGTATGTAATAAAAAAAAAAACAAAAACTGGATTTGAGAGCGAGAGTAGGACGTATCAGCCGCCTCGACTCCGTTGACTACTTCGTTTGGGGCTTCGATTTGCTGACTAATTAAGCCCTTAAAATCGGCCCAGGCCCATGCTCGGCTCGAGAAGTCACATTGAAAATAAAGTCATTCGCGGACTCCTTCGATTGTCTGTCTTAATATGAAAGCGTAAGAGATATAAAATGAAAACGAAAATGTACAAAATGAACACTTCTGATGTACATACATACACATATGCTTACATACTTACTTATGTATATGTATATGTATATGTATATGTATATGTATATGTATATGTATATGTATATGTATATGTATATGTATATGTATATGTATATGTATATGTATATGTATATGTATATGTATATGTATATGTATATGTATATGTATATGTATATGTATATGTATATGTATATGTATATGTATATGTATATGTATATGTATATGTATATGTATATGTATATGTATATGTATATGTATATGTATATGTATATGTATATGTATATGTATATGTATATGTATATGTATATGTATATGTATATGTATATGTATATGTATATGTATATGTATATGTATATGTATATGTATATGTATATGTATATGTATATGTATATGTATATGTATATGTATATGTATATGTATATGTATATGTATATGTATATGTATATGTATATGTATATGTATATGTATATGTATATGTATATGTATATGTATATGTATATGTATATGTATATGTATATGTATATGTATATGTATATGTATATGTATATGTATATGTATATGTATATGTATATGTATATGTATATGTATATGTATATGTATATGTATATGTATATGTATATGTATATGTATATGTATATGTATATGTATATGTATATGTATATGTATATGTATATGTATATGTATATGTATATGTATATGTATATGTATATGTATATGTATATGTATATGTATATGTATATGTATATGTATATGTATATGTATATGTATATGTATATGTATATGTATATGTATATGTATATGTATATGTATATGTATATGTATATGTATATGTATATGTATATGTATATGTATATGTATATGTATATGTATATGTATATGTATATGTATATGTATATGTATATGTATATGTATATGTATATGTATATGTATATGTATATGTATATGTATATGTATATGTATATGTATATGTATATGTATATGTATATGTATATGTATATGTATATGTATATGTATATGTATATGTATATGTATATGTATATGTATATGTATATGTATGTGTATGTGTATGTGTATGTGTATGTGTATGTGTAGATGTAGGCGAAGTGTGGGTATTGGAGAATTCGCTGTTCTTTCATGTTGATGTGCACATTCGTGTATTCTGTCTTATGCACACGTACATACAGATATTTTCAAAGAAATGCAACTAAATACTTATGTATGTATGTATGTATTTAAGCGCAGGAGCCGTCGCAGGAGTTGTCGAAGCTCTCTAGATCGAGACATTTTCATATGTTGCATATGTTGCATCTTGTTGCACTGCGGATGATGCTGTGCGGACTCGAATGCAGATGCAAAACCAAAAAACTGACGTATACACCTACATAAAGCCGTATGCATGTACATACATACATATCTGGTTTTATGTTGTTTCCGAGAAACGACGAAGTTCCCTCGTTAAATAAGACGAATGCGCACAAGTGTGAGTGTGAATGTGATTGTGAATGCTTTGTATTCACAATCACAGGCAGGCAACAGGCAGGCAGCAGGCAGGCAGCACGGAGCACAGGCAGCACGGAGCACAGAGCACGGAGCTGGCAGCTCTGCTGTTTTTCATAGAGTAAAAAGATCTCGGAATGACTTGAATAAGACGTTAAATTACAAAAGGGAAAACACATAATGAGATCGCAGAGGAGCGCACAGCAAGCGCATTTTCGAGGCTTGTTTCACAGTTCCCGCTGTGTGCTGCCCTCCCATACATATATACATACATATACATATATATATATATATATATGTACCTAGCAGAATCAGAATTTGGGTCCGGGTTCGAGTCTGTCTTGCGACTTTTCGAAATTAGTGTGCCACACCGCAGGTTGCCGAAGGTTGGCCGACGTCGACTCGCCCTTTGACAAATGTCCGCGCACCTTCTCCAGGTACATTTGCCACAATGCCAATCTATTTGCCGAGATACAGTCTCTGTCTAGCTCCGCATTAAGACTAGTTCCCGACTGTCCTTTTGGCGATCCTAAAATTTCTGAATTTTATAAAGCTGCCCGCTTTTCTTTGCCCATACTCATTTTTGGAAAATCTTCTCTCTGTTTCATTACTTCCTTACTTCCTTATCTGAACTTTTGGTAGACTGGGGGAAGGGTATCCCAACAGATACAATTTCCAGATTTGTGCCTACATATCAAATTTGTGTACATCAGAAAATAATAGAATGTATATAGAAAATTTACATCAAATGTTGAGGAATTCTTAAACTTATATTAAGGGTAATTCCACCCGCAACTGTGGAAAAGTCGCGACAAACGATTATATGAAAATGTTCCACCCGTTTTCAAATTTCACATTTTACGAAAAAAGAAAACATTCTCCCTTCGGTGGAAACGTCGTTCAAAGATTTGGTGTGGGTAAAGTTTCGGGCTCAAGTTAATTTTGTTGCTCACTTTTGGGAAAAATCCACCCAACTGTAATATGTTGGTCAAAGTTTTGATTAGCGAAGTTTTAAGCTACGTCTGATTAGGCTCAAGCCATTTTTCGAAAGCCCTACAGAAAAACTTAGTGAATCGCCGTGTCTCGGCGATTGTGGGAATTGCACCCGCAACGGTGGAAAAACGGCGGAAAAGTTTCCATTTTTTGTTCGATCAGCTTTTAAGTCAGTTTCCAGAAAGTCAGATTACGGGCAGAAGTCCATTTTCCACGGGCGGAAACAGGGTGAAAAAGTAATATCCAATTAACACTCCATCTTATATATATATATTCTATATCTTATATCTTATTCTATCTTATATATATTTGATATCTTATATCTTATTCTGTCTTATATATATTCTATATATTATATCTTATTCTATCTTATATATATTCCATATTATGTATATCCGCTATCCTCACCAATATTGATTAAGTCATATATCGTCGGTATTATTATATATATATATATATATATATATATATAACATTTATCTTATTACATAAGTTACAAATACTTCGGTGTGAGATTCCGTTACTGAATCTAGTTTTCCACGGTTCAAAGCTTGGCTTGTCATGTATTTTTTTAAAGGTTTGGTTCGAGCTTCAGTTCACCTGTTTGGTTAAGGATTCGGTTCCCATTGGTGCATCTAGAGATAAATCCTTTTTTCAAATTAAAATCGAATAGAAAAACAGTAAAAGTAAAAGTATGTGCAAGTGCAAGATCAGAAATCAGGTGTTCGTAAGACTTGTGTATTGATTTTGAAGACCGGACCGAAGGTAAACATATTTGCATGATTCGTACGGACGAAGAAGATGCCTCTCCGTTATATTTGTACGGACATACGCTTATTCGGTGGCACTTGGTGCGTAAATGTTGACAAAGTCAACTAAATCTCATCTTTATGGAGAAACACAAATATGCACAGAGCATACATACATACACACATATGTACATATATTTACAAAAGCATCCCATCTATGAGTTGGCCGCTAATTTGTGTTAAAAGTTGAAAAATGTGATATTGGGCAACTTGGTCTGTAAAATGATAAAAATAAGGAATATATTGGGCCGCCTTTCGTGAATTGGAAGTGTTTACTCGGTTCTGGAAGGATAGTTGGTCATTTGTTCAAATTATGCAGTCTGAATATTCAAAACCCGGATACATCAGCGTAATTTCTTTATAAAAAGAGCATTTTGTTGCATTAATTGAGCTCTGATGCTTACACACATACATACATATACACACACACACACACACACTGTCTACACTGTGATCAAGAGAGAAAGAGTGAGTGAGATATACAGAATGAGATCCGAGTGTGTGCAAGCGAAAACGAGAGCCCAGCAATGGAATAGCGAGAGAGAGAGAGCGAGAGGGAGAGAGAGAGCGAGAGAGAGAGAGAAGTAAACATTGAAGAGAGCGCTGTGCAGACACAATGTGGGTGCGCCTAAAAGATGGTCTGTGCACGCTGCTGCATAACAAGTAGCAAGTTGTTAAAGTTGGGCTCGCCGACGCCGAGACAACACACACACATACAAGCACATGCACAGTATGTATGTATGCATGTGTATGCATTGTTGTATCTGCTATGCTACGGTTTGAAGAGAGAGGGACAACAGCTTTATCATTGATAGTGCTGGCCAATTTAATAAAGTGACAATTCTTATATAGACAATTTGTATGCCAATATTTTAAATTGAAAACAAAACAAATACTATATATAATTTCCTACAGGACACTCATTTTACTAGGTTTTTATTTGTTTATTAATATTCCGTTTAGATAATAGCTGTGCATCGGTTTTTAATTAAAATTTAGAGTTTTTTTTGCACATTTACGCAGCATAGTGATCGCTTAAAAGTTGCAGCGGAAATTCTCATGACTAAATAACAACAATTTCTTAGGCTACAACAAATGTAGTTTTTGTTTTTTTTTTAAATGGGATGCTCAATGTTGAATATGAATTGCAATACCAGTTCCTTCGCATGTATTTTGCAGCCGTCAACACTTTTTCTACAGCTACATGTGCCAACACTGGTGTGTCGCGAGAGTCGATCTAGCGAGAGAGCCGACGTTTTGGTTTGGCCATCTTCAATCTGCCCGCCTTCTCTCAACTTAGGGCTGTGAGCAAACAGAGGCAGAGGCAGAGCAGATCGTGACCTGTGGCTGTATACACTTGTGTCTATGGCGTCGTATCTGCGTGTATGTGTGTGTGTGTGTGTGTGTATGCGTCTGTGTCTCAATCTGTAGCAGTATCTGTTTGTTTTTTGTTTCCAGGCATGGGTGTGCGTGAGCAGCGTGCGTTGCTCCAGCTAAAGCAAGCGAGGCATTGCAAGAGCTGCTGCTGCTGCTGGCTCAGTCCGCTCGGAATAAACACGGCAGTAAGACGCCGTGCCGTACACGCCCGTTATTGACTTTGTCACACATAATTTGTTTTTGCTGCCTGAAAGTTAGTACAAATTAAGTGGTTCATTGATGCCCTCGAGCGGTTCAATGTCGCGATCTACACATATGCGTGTGTGTGTTTGTGTGTGTGAGTGTCCTATGTCTATGTACATTATGTTAAATGCATAAATTGTGATTTGCATATTTGTATGCATCTGCATATATGTATGTATCTATATGAACAATTAAACACTATCGCGAGTTCTCATATATGTACACATTGAAAAAGATCTATGTATGCATACATACATATGGCATGTCTAATATGTGCAGACACATCCTCGTGCAGAAGCGAACACCTAGACAAGAAGTAAAAATGCTAAAAATAATGAAATTCTAATGAAGTTGCTGCCAGTTTGTTGTCGTTCCGTTTACAGTACACATGTGTGCATATATATACATATGCATATATGTATTTGTGTTTGTGTGTGTGTGATCACAATTTCTATAACTATCCATACGCCTTTGGCGTGATATAGAATATACATATACATATGTATGTATGTGTATATATACCATATGTATGTGCAGAAAATCGTAATTGATCAATTCATTTTTGAAAAATTCAACTAACGGTGCAGCGCCGACGGCAATTGTGAACACAATGTATACGGTGCTTTAAAATAGAAGACTGTGTGACCAAATCCAATTTCAATCCAAATCGACATCTTCACACTCCAAAATGGATGCGTACACATTACCAACGTATTTTCCCCTAGCGTGAGTATTATATAATCCTATTATTTAATTCGAAAATAGAATTGTTCTGTTTCGGAGCCCAAAAAAAAAAAACCAACCGGAAAAACAGTGATTCGAACCAACATTTAGGCTAACTTGAATCTTTATGCAAAATCGTTCGATTCAATGAATGCGTTCCAAGTTTTCTATGTTTCTATTTCTATTTGAATGCGAAACTTTTGGAATAATTGTTTTGTTTCACTTTCGGGGGTTTGAACCGATTCGGAACTTTCTTTCTGCTTTTCTATAAAAACCTACTTAACTCTCAAAAAGTATATAAAGTATAAAATATAACTAGAACAGCCCAGTTGATATAATCGTTTCTTCTTGTTTATATTATTATTATATTTATATTATTATATCAATCAATATCTATCAATTTGGAACCCTCGTGATTTGTTTCGGTGTGTATAATAACTAGGCACGGTTAATTGAGTCTAAGCTCTCGAGAATTACGGACATATATGTTTAATTCATATTCATATTAATTTAGATTAAAGATTCGATAGTTAATCTATAAGAGGGGATCGCTAGAACTCTGGCTACCAAACCCCACAACTTCCCCTTACTCTAAAGACAGAGATTTTAAAACTTAACTTTTTGGAGCATTTCCTGTTTAATCTGAACAACCTTCTTAGCGTTAAATGAGGGAAGTTCTTTCGTTTTACCAGAGGGTAGAAAGATGGTCAAAAAATGGAAGCTAAAGGTTTTTCTCTTTCTATTTAGCATTTTGGTTGAATGTGGTTAATTAAGACCTCAGCATGGTCTCACATACACACACAAGCGTGCCAATGTATGTGTGTGCCCGTAATAAAGGGCTCCACTTCCAGCCTCCCTCGTGCCGTCGTGCTGCGGGTACAGCTCGAAGACACGAAGTCGATGTCTTTGTTAGCGTCACGATGTCGGCATCATTTTATTTCTCTTGAGCCGTCCCGTTGCCGTCCCGTTGCCGTTGCTCTTTTAAACCTGTTTTATAGATCTCTCCAAGAAGACGCATAGAAAGAGACTGGCAATAATATTATCCTACTCTTATATCTATATAGAAGCTAGAATAACCCGGCGTTGCTTGGCCCAGGCTTGCTGTTATATATAATTCCTTTTTAATGAATATTTATTTTTTAGATTTAATAGAAAAGCAAAGATTTATCTTCAAGCGATTTTTCGTATTGTTTCGTATTATAGATGCTGGAATTACCCGGCGTTGCTCGACCCTGTCTTGCTGTTTGGAGATATTTTAATAAACTTATTCTATTAGGTTTAATAGAAAAGCAAAGATTTGTCTTCAAGCGATTTTTCGTATTGTTTCCTTCCTCTGATATTTATATAGATGCTGGAATTACCCGGCGTTGCTCGGCCCTGTCTTGCTGTTTGGAGATATTTTAATAAACTTATTTTATTAGATTTAATAGCAAAGCAAACACCTTGTATTCAAGCGATTTTTCGTATTGTTTCGTATTATAGATGCTGGAATTACCCGGCGTTGCTCGGCGCAGTCTTGCTGTTTGAGATATTTTAATAAACTTATTTTATTAGATTTAATAGCAAAGCAAACACCTTGTCTTTAAGCGATTTTTCGTATTGTTTCTTACTCTGATATTTATATAGATGCTGGAATTACCCGGCGTTGCTTGGCACAATCTTGCTGTTTAAGATATTTTAATAAACTTATTCTATTAGATTTATTAGAAAAGCAAAGATTTGTCTTCAAGCGATTTTCGTATTGTTTCTTACTATTTTATCTATATAGATGCTGGAATTAGCCGGCGTTGCTCGGCGCAATCTTGCTGCTTAATGTGAATACTTTAATGAACATACATTCAATTTTAGATTTAATAGACAATTCGAGGCTTTCGAGTGTATATGTATATTTGAAACAAAAATAACGTCAGGTCTTGAATAGAGTACAATTATCTGAGTGCGAATACGCAGTTAAATAAATACGCAGGTCTTTCGCTGGCTGGCGATTTGATAATGCGATTGATTTGTATTCGTAGGCGAATAGCTGCTCAAATGAATTTTTATTGTTTGTATCGTAAATAGTGTAGCAAGACATAAGACTGCACGTTTGAATCTATAATCGAAAAAATGGCAAATTATGCCATATATATTCTCCTCTGTACGCTTCGAATGAACTCGCATTTAATGTTCGACTTGGCCGAATCTTTCGAAGGAAACTTCGTCGGATACTTCAGTTAATATTAGCACGGTAATTATTCAGGCCAAATTTGTTACTTCACATTTTGCGAAAATAAAGACTTCCGCTCCACTTCCTTGAATCCAGTTGATGGGTTTTTTAAAATATCATCTTTCAGACAGAAAATTATTCCCCCAAGAAAATCGAATTCTAGTCGTACGCTCTTGAACTTCAACTCTAAAGTTATATTTTTCAATAGATATTGAAAATAAGTAAAACTATTGTTTACTCGATTTAAACTAAACTTAAAAATTCGCCCAAAAATTATATGAACCGCATTTGTTTCACCAATTAAGCTTCGATTCCGCGAAATGTGGGCAAATGTATTTTTATTATTAACTTTAAGCCGAAACTCCATCCACCATCTCTTAAAAGTCCAATTGCCCCCAAGGATCGCAAATAAATTTAAAAAAGTTCATTTAAATTTTTGAGTTTTGCGATCAATCTTGGATAGTACACAAAAAGTTGCATAAAACCGTTTTTTCACGATTTTTCCACACTTTGGCATGAAACTAGCTAAACAAAGTACAAATTTCAGCTTTCTGGCTTTTAGGTTTTGGTTTGTGCATTTCAAACAGTATTTCACCCGATTTATAAATTCGGGGGAAGCGGAAAATTAAATTTCTGCCAAATTACACAAATGTTGTCTAGAAATTAACATCTTTGAAAATGTGTTTGAACCTAATCGAATGAAACACAAAACTGTTGCACAAACAATTATCTGTAGATTTTCCAATTTCGGGCCTAAATATCCAAAATCGGGGTAATACGAAAACAACCGTTATTTTAATTTTCTTTTTATTATTTTATTTACATGTCTTTCTCTTCAAACAAATTGACTCAGTTCTGCGCTCTAATTAGATATAATGTCTATATATATATGCATATGCATATAAACTAAAGGGTTCGGAGAGCTCTCTTTTTCAATTCTTTCTTATCTTCTTCTTCCTCTTCTTGATAACCTCCGTAAGGTATAAAAACAATATGATCTTGGGCATGTCGAATTTAAAATACACATCGATTATGTTCTCATAGATTGCAATAGCTGAGTTTGGATGAAAATTTGAAATGATTTTGAAACTGATCGGACGGTAAACAAATAACTTTCATACAAACGTTTTCAGCCAATTTACCACTGTTGCGAGTGGAATTTACCAAATCGCTGAAATACGTATTTATTAAGTTCTTATGTAGAGCTTTGAAAATAAGTTTGAAGCAAATCGGACACAACCTAAAACTTCGCACAAAAAATCTTTGAATAGCATTCCACCCGAAAAAGTTTGGATTCTGCGAAAAGTGTAAAACACGACTCAAATGATTTTTCTCATAGATCTTTGGAAACGAATTTGAGCGCGAAACGTCACCCACCGAACCTTTGACCTCCATTTCCACCAAGGAGGAATGGATTTTCCTAAAAGCGTGAAACACCCCTCAAATGAATTTGAACAAAGATCTCCGAAAATAAGTTTGAAGCCAATCGGATGGGTAAACATAAAAGTTACACACAAACGTTTTTCGCGATTTTTCCACACTTGCGGGTGGAATTTGCCGAAACCCCGTCTTAACGTGCAACTACATCACATAAGGTAGCTACAGTGAAAATTTCAGCTTCCTAGCTCTTACGGTTTAAGCTGTGCGTTGATCATCAATCAGTCAGTCAGGCAGTCAGTCAATCAGTCAGTCAGTCAGGATAAACAGTTATATATATCGAATGTTTTGTATGAATCGGGACGTTCTCTTCTCTTCTCGTTTGCATTTGGATTTTTGAACATGCTCGACGAAATCCCCCGGCATTGCCCGTGTAACACAGTTGTCTCAACTCGATTTGCTGCCATTCTTTTATTTATTTTTGACTCATATATATATTTTTTTAAAATATTTTTTAAATGCATTTTAAATTGATTTCATTTGTTTTAAATTTTTTTCATATTTATGGCAGATACACGGAATTACAGTTTTTGGCGTCAAGGCGGGCGGCTGCTGCAGCTGCTGCGGCCTCGGCTTCGCCTTCCAGTAACCAGGTGCACACAACGGACGTGAGCAGCTCGGTTCCAGTTGCAGGATCACCTATGCCCACGGCGCATGCGGACTCCACCTTGGCTTCCACACTGGCGGCGGGGGCCACAAACGGCGGCCACACATTGCACCATCATCATCAGCATCAGCATCAGCACCATGTCCATGGCCATAATGTGGGCGTCGCTGGGCAAGCACAGCCACAGCATGACTTTCATCCGGCCTACAGAATTCCCAGCTATGTGGAACAGTTCTATTCCTTGCAAAGAGCCAGCCCCACCGCCTCCTATCACGGTAAGAAGTCGAATGGTTTTTTGTTTGCTTGATTTTTTGGCTACCAAATTGATTGTCGCACAGATCCGTACGGAAACTGTCCGCCAACGTTTCACTTGGCCGGCCTGGGCCTGGGCTCCGGAGAGTATTTAAGTGCCCGGGGCATGGGCTCGCTGAGCGAACTGCATCATGCGGCTGTGGCAGCAGCAGCAGCTGCCGCCGCGGCGGGATCTCTGGCCAGCACCGATTTCCATTTCAGCCTGGACGGCAACGGACGACTGGGCAGTCCGCGTCCGGGCGGGGGCGGCGGCAGCATGCGGGCCAGTGTTAGCCGTAAGCGAGCGCTATCCTCATCGCCATACTCGGACTCGTTTGACATCAATTCGATGATTCGCTTCTCGCCCAACTCCTTGGCCACGATCATGAATGGCTCCCGGGCGAGCAGCGCTGCGAGCGGCTCCTATGGCCATCTGTCTGCCAGTGCCATCAGTCCAATAGCGCATGCCCACACGACAATGGCGCCCCATCTCCAGCAGCTGCAGGCTCATCTGCTGCGCGCCAGCGCCGGACTACTGCATCCGATGACGCCGCAACAGGCGGCGGCGGCGGCGGCAGCTGCCAGCTATTCCATGAGCCATGCGGCTAGCGCTGCGGCCCTCAGCCTGACTGAGGTCTCCGTCAAGGCCAATGCCAAGGAATTGGCACTGGGCAACGCTAGCCAGACCTCGACGCCAACATCCACGTTACTCAGCACAGCGGCAGACGAGTCCGTGATCAAACCGATCAGCTCGAATAAGGTGAGAATTTCTGACTTCCATTAGAGTCCTGTGTCGGTTAATTCATCGCGGATATTCAGTTGATTCAACCGAAATCCGTCAGACTCGAACTTTCGTGAAGCGAACCCGGTCAGTTCGAACTTATTTGCTCGATCGAGCCGATCGAACTCGAACAGATCGAACATTCGTTAACTCGTTGCCACAAAACTTATATGTTAATCCGTAACATTGCAAATACATTTAAGAACTACGACGATGGAAGCATCGATCGAAATCGTCTGGGGAAAAACAAGCCCATCGAACAACCGTCGTCGACATCAGAGAGCGTTGCTCAAGTGGAAGCAGACAGCGCCTCGGCAAATCTTCTGGAGCGCAGACAACGGAACAAGGCCTTGGGCGCGGGTGCGGGGCATCGGGGGCATAGCCACCACGACGATAATCATGATGGTCATCCGTTCAACGAATACGACTGCGCCACGGCGGATACAACGGACATTAAGGATGAGCCGGGTGACTTCATCGAGACCAATTGCCATTGGCGCAGCTGCAGCGTCGAGTTCATGACCCAGGACGAGCTGGTGAAGCACATCAACAACGATCACATCCAGAGCAACAAGAAGGCATTCGTCTGCCGCTGGGAAGCCTGTTCGCGCGGCGAAAAGCCATTCAAGGCGCAGTACATGCTTGTCGTGCACATGCGTCGCCATACTGGAGAAAAGCCTCACAAATGCACGGTAAGTGCGAAAATCGAAAGTTTTTCCCACTATTTTATTATATATGTATTTATTTTTGGTTGTAAAGTAAATTTGTCGGCTTTTTATTCGTTTACTATTTCACAATCTTTCAAAAAGTGATCGCTTGCATATAGAAAATATCGATAGATTCCATCGGCATGTATCGATACTAATGTAACGAGTTACATATCGCTCATCGCTAACTTAGTTTAACTTTGGATTATTCAGTGTTACAAAATACAAGAATAATGAAGAAACAATTATTTATGTTGACTCTTACAGTTGCAAAAGTGATCGCTTGCATATTGAAACTATCGATAGATTCCATCGGCATGTATCGATACTTCATGTAACGAGTTACATATGCATGCTCATCGCTAACTTAGTTTACAGAATGCAAGAATAATGAAGAAACAATTATTTATGTTGACTATTACAGTTTGAGGGATGCTACAAGGCGTACTCTCGCTTGGAAAACTTGAAAACCCATCTGCGATCGCATACAGGTGAAAAGCCATACACCTGTGAGTACCCCGGCTGCAGCAAAGCCTTTAGCAATGCCAGCGATCGTGCAAAGCACCAGAACCGCACTCACAGCAACGAGGTGAGTTTCATATATGTAAATTGAATCAAGTTTCGATTATGCTGATTACCAAAATTCGTATTAAAACAGAAACCGTATATCTGCAAGGCGCCGGGCTGCACAAAGCGTTACACGGATCCCAGTTCGCTGCGCAAGCACGTGAAAACGGTTCACGGCGCCGAGTTCTATGCAAATAAAAAGCATAAGGGCTTGCCGCTGCACGATGCCAATTCGGGACTGGACAGGGATCGAGACAGTGGCCAGCAGCAGCACCAGCAGCAGCAGCATCAGCAGCAGCAGCATCAACTGCAAGAGCAGCACATTGACTCCAGTCCGTGCAGCGAGGATCTGCATGGAGGCAAACCTGGCGGCAGTGTGTCCAGTCCGAGCATCAAATCGGAGTCGGACGCCAATTCGCCGGGCCAACTGGCCGCAGCACACGGCGGCTCGGCTACGAATTCCGATTGCCTGATGCACATCTACAGGCAGGATGATCTAAGCACGGCCACCGTGCCGACCCTCGACGAGTGTTGGCCCTACGATGACGATGTCGATGCCGCCGATCTGCCGATTGTGCTGCGTGCAATGGTCAACATTGGCAACGGCGGGAATGCCGCATGTGCTACCAACATGGCACGTCAGCGCTTCCGCAGTCGCCTGCAGACTAAGGTGATCAACTCGAGCAATTCGATGCTGTCCAACATACCGGAGAGCAACCGATCTATTGGCATCATAGAGCTCAACCAGCGTATTACCGAGCTGAAAATGGAGCCGGGCACCACAGCCACGGCCACTCCGCAGCCAATAAACACGGGTCGACTCCTGCCGGGCAACTGTGGCGGACTCCAGCTAACCGAGCTGCACTCGCAGTCACAACCCGTGGGCCAGAATCGTTCTACGGCGGCTCAGCTCCAGCAGGGAGCAGGCTACTCGCAGGCAGCGGTAGCTGCGATGCGACGCGACAGCCAGAACTCGAATGCCAGCACATATTATTGCAGCATGCAGAGCCGGCGCAGCAGTCAATCCTCGCAGCTGTCATCGATATCGACAATGCGGCCCTGTCCCGTATATAATACGGCATCGGGCGCGCCCTCCTCCTTATACGATCCAATATCGCCGGGCTGCTCGCGTCGCTCCAGTCAAATGTCGAATGTGCTTAACGCGAATCCTCCTCCAATGTCCCAAACATCGACTGGCATCTGTGGCGGGTCCGGGTTGCGCAGCAACTGCAGCCTGCCGCCCCCGCCGTCGTCTCACCTGATCGCCTCGCATTTGCAACGTTTGCAATCGGGCGAGGTGAGCGCCTACTATCAGAATCCGAATACGAATCCAAATCAAAAGATTGCGCAAAGTGGCGGACGCTATTCAATTCCAAATGTGCTTCAATCGCCGCTCAATTCGCATTTTGCCAATGCCTACGAAGAGAATCCGCAAATTTCGCAGCATCGACGTCAGTCGGAGCCGATAATGGCACAGCAGAGCATGGATCGCAGGATCAATCCAACTGCATTCCAGAACATGCGCAGCTCCGTCAATCCCAATAACAGAAATCGAGCGTGTCCATCGACGGCTTCTACTTCGACTTCGACTTCGACTTGCGTGCAGACCAAGGATTGCCCAACTAATGCGACAAACCTGGACAATTCGCGGGAGCATCATCCCAATGAGAAGGTCAATCTGGATGAGGTCGAGGAGCTTATACTACCCGATGAGATGCTTCAGTATCTGAATTTGGTCAAGGAAACCGAGAAGCCAAAATCAAAGGATGCAACACCAGCTCCGCCAGCCAGCAATAATATACAGGATGGCGGCGATCGAGGATCACTTACAGTCAATGCGGGATATCAGTCTTTGGTATCGCCAGCACCCACCCACACTCCCAACTGTCCATCGCCACTTGTGCAGCTGATGTCCCCCCAATCCGGACATACAATGTCGGCACTGGGTAGTCCATACTCGCAGCGCAACTATGAAGCCGAAGGCGCTACCCATTTCTATCGTCAACAGCAGACAGTATACTGTACACCAAGATCCAATAATGATCCGTTTGTGACGGGTCAGGCGCCGGCGCCGGCACCGATCCCCGCCCCGACGACCATGGCCATGAGCCAGGCTCTGGCCCAGCATCCGGCTCAGGCTCCGACTCAACCACAACCAGCAACAATGCCCAGCTACGAGCCACAACAGATTATTGACTCCTCGATGACCAGTCTGCCGGAACTGACGAATACCAATACGTTGGCGGCGGCTGGCAACGAGATACAATGCGGAGTCGTCAGCCAGTCCCAGTTGTCGCCGACTGCGAATATGGATGTCAATTGCCCGGCACAGTTAACAACAAAGGTCCCACCACACCAGAGTCAGAATCCCATGGAGGGGGAGTTAGTTGCTCAGCCCCTGAGAGCGGAGCCTAAGGCCTTGTCAGAGCATCAGAGCAATATGACATCGATGCATTCGGAGACCTATCAGCGTACCCTGGAATATGTGCAAAGCTGCCAGAACTGGATGGAGACGAACAGTTCGTTGATGGGCAATGCTCAAGTGGCCGCCAGTACCCAACCCAATCCGATTTGGGCCGATGTCAGCAGCTCGACGCATCCGCATCCCAGCACAAATATGATTATCAACGATATGACAACATCCTTAAGCTCTCTTCTGGAGGAGAATCGATACCTGCAGATGATGCAGTAGCATATATGCTAATTAATGGTTATAACTACATTTTAAAAGACCTACGCTCACTAGTTTTTATAAATCGTTCAAAGATTCATATTCAGAGTTGCCAATTCAGCTTAATTAGACTAATAACAGAGGTCGTTAGACAGACAGTTGAAATTCTAAACTCATTTGGCAACCCTTTTTGTACGCCAACATATATTTTTAACATTGGATTTAGCTACTTATTTGAAGCGACAGTTGGCCACACTGACAAGGACATTGATTTTATTCACTTCAAAACCAAATCGACGACATACTTCCTGATTATCATTCATAAACACAAGCAACACTCATGTACTTACACATAGCTTCAGGGTACTGATATTTTCGAGTATTGACGAGGTTTATTAAGAATTATTTATTTTGTATTTTCGTATACTCGTATGCTCGATCGACTGCGAACAAACATACATACATACATACATATTTATGTATGTATGCATATATGCTTATAAGGAAACGTTTGTAATTGTATTTGTATTTAAGCCATTCAAGAAGATGCATTTCTTATTTAAGCTAGCTATAATCAAAAACTACCAATACGTGTCTTCCCAATTTTAAATGAAAATTTTTGAACATCGGTATAAAAATAAAGATATAATAAATATGTGCCTATTGTAACTATTCATATGAATGAATAATTCATAATTCTGCTTGCTCTATATAATCGATTATTATATTCCATAACGTTTTCAATTTACAAACCTATCTTCAAGTGAGCAGTTGATGATATTAAGAGTATATGGCATACCACATATGATAAGTTGACTTACAAAACGGAATATCATTTAAAGTTATGTGAAATATTCACTTATGAATCTTAGAGATAAATGGACGCACATAGAGCGTGTCACATATGAATGTGCGTCCATTTATCTGAGTGTATGTTAACATAAAATCGACTGTTATGGATCAAATTCAAACAGGAAATAGGGCTGCCAACTCGACTGTCGTTTTTTTCTAGAGTGTGACCACCGTTCTGCTGGCAGAAAAAGAAACATGTATTAATTATATACTTTTATCGATAGTACAGGAGAGCTGTGAAATATGCTATCGCAGCAATCATTGGATTAATCGATAGTAGTTGATGGTTTGACAGCTCTATTATGAAAGTATACACTTTTTTCCACAATATGTGTATGTGTGTGCGTGTTTGAAGTAGTGTACGCAGAATTCTTTTTTGTTGATTGACAAAATGTTTTGTTGTTACCGCAATGTAATTCTAAACCGTATTTAACTAACAGTGTATAATATAGAATATGATTCAAGCATTGGTAAAGCTGGCTGTACCATTGTTAAAATAGCACAGCGCATTTGCTCCGCCTCCACTCCCTATGAAAAAAAAAACACCATTTTGAATTTACTATACATATAAATTAGTAGTGGTCGGAGGATTCGCATCTATAGGATGTTGCGGCAACTCTTTTGCCAGCATGGCGGCGCCATATACATTTTGGCTGCCTTTTTTCTATTAGCGCAAATGCTTTCCGCAGTGGACTGCGTCAAAGTTGAGCACGGAAATACGCATCTGCATCCGCATCTAGAATTGGTATCGCCGTCGAAGCAGTTCCCATCAAGTGACATAGTTGCTCAATTCGTTCTGCCGCCTATTGCCGGCGGCGTGGCTAGCGGCGCATTTGAGGCAGGCGGCAGCGGCTCCACCTCAACATCAACGGAAGCCAACTTTGGCAATCGCACAAACGCTGCCAACGGATTGGGAGTCGGCTCGAATAGTCAATCGAAAAACTATTTCACGCATCTCACCTTTGATTACACGCACAACGTACTGTATGCGGGTGCTACAAACAAGATACTAAAGCTAAATGAAAACCTGCGCGTTCTCTCGGAGGCTGTCACTGGCCCCAAGCACGATGCACCCCAATGCCACGCTGGCGGCTGTCCGGAGGATGTGGAAACAGCGCTGGTCAACAACTTTAACAAGATATTGGTAGTTAGCTATGCTCATAACGACGGCATTCTCATCTCATGTGGTAGCATTCGACAAGGTATGAACAATAGAATCCACTTTTAACGGGGTAAATGGTGTTTTGTGCAAATGTTCCCGATCTCTGATCTGCATTCCACAACCGCGTAAAGCTAGCCTTGTCCGTCCGTATGTAATTAAGTCTCGATCCCACAGACAATAAGAGCTACAGACTTCAATGAATCTCTTCCTATTGCTCGCGCAGAGAATAACATTGTTAGAAAGCGATATCAAAATCATATCTTTGATAACTATCATATATCTAATTCCGTTTCCATTAAATCGATATTGAAATCCTGATATGAAAACTCGCACAAATCGAGAATATTACACTGAAAATAACTTCAGCTGATTCCTCAAAATTGATAGAAAACAAGCAAAGAAACCATTTTGCAGGTAGGATGTCATATATAAAGATCGGGAAGGAAACAACGAAAGCATTTCCCATAGAGCGCAGCAAGCTGGAATCTGCGGATCGGGCACTCCCGATTTGTTTTGTATATATGTGGCCGATTTACCATTAAATAAACCATACTCATCTAGGTACACTCTGCAAATTGTTTGTATTTACATATGTAAGTTTTTCTCTGCAGGTGCCTGTGAGATTTATAATCTCTTGCGATTCCCGGCAGCTCCGCAATTTGTGGCCGTGCCATTGGCCGCGAATGACGAATATGCATCGACTTATGCGTTCGTTGGTCCGGCGCGCTATTCGTGGAAAGAGGAGGATATACTCTATGTGGGAACGACGTTCACCAACGTGGGCGACTATCGGCATGACGTGCCCGCGATATCGTCGCGCCGCCTGGACGATCTAAACTATGCCGAATTCTCGATACAGCAGTCAATTATAAACATTGATGTAAAGTACCGTGATCACTTTCTGGTCGATTACGTCTACGGATTCAATTCGTCCGAGTATGCGTACTTTGTGCTTGTGCAGAAGAAGTCGCACCTGGCCGAAGAGGCTGGCTATGTGACGCGTTTGGCACGCATCTGCATCACGGATCCCAACTATGACAGCTATACGGAGATAACCATACAGTGCACGGCCACGGACGAGCACATCGACTACAATATATTGCGCGATGCCAAGATCACGCACGCCAGCCAAAAGCTGGCCTATCAAATGGGCATCAAGCGGGACGATCATGTCCTGGTGACGGTCTTTTCGCCCTCGAAAGAGATTAGCGACCAGCCGGAAAATAAGTCGGCCATGTGCATATATAGTCTGAAGGACATTGAGGATGTGTTCATTGAGAATATACACATGTGCTTCAATGGAACGATCAAAGATCGAAATCTGGGCTATATATCGGGCACCATCAACGACGGCAGATGCCCGATTGTCGGCTCCTTGGGCAATATATACAATTTTTGTAATGTCGGACTGAAAATAAGCGGAGTTGCTCCAATATCGTCGCATGCGCTATTCCATTTCGATAATGTGTCCGTCACCTCGGTGACGGCGACAACGACGACCGATCAACAGCATTCGCTGGCGTTCCTTGGCACCGAGGCGGGCACCATCAAGAAGGTGCTGCTGTCCGGCCAAAAGCCCGGCGAATATGAGGAAATCGTCGTGGATGCCGGCAGTCCCATTCTGCCCAACACAATGATGTCACCCAAAAAGGATTTCCTATACGTATTGTCCAAGCGTAAAATAACGAAATTGCGTATCGAGCATTGCTCTGTCTATTCGAATTGCTCGGCCTGTCTGGAGTCGCGGGATCCCTTCTGTGGCTGGTGCTCGCTGGAGAAGCGCTGCACGGTGCGCTCCACCTGCCAGCGGGATACGTCCGCATCGCGCTGGCTATCGCTGGGCAGCGGTCAGCAGTGCATCGACTTCGAATCGATTGTACCGGACAAGATACCCATCACCGAGCTGACCCAGGTGCAGCTGGTGATACGCACGCTGCCGGAGCCGTTTAATGCCAAATATCGTTGTGTGTTCGGCAACTCAACGCCAATCGATGCCGAAATACTGGAGCATGGCTTGGCCTGTGCGACGCCGCCAATCGAACAGAGACCGAGCATTGCGGCCAATATGGATCATGTCTTGGTGCCGCTTTCGGTGCGCAGCTCGGAGACAAACAAGGACTTTGTCTCGCGTTCCTTTGCCTTTTTCGACTGTTCGCATCACGGCAACTGTCGGTCGTGCGTGCGCAGCTCGTGGGGCTGCAACTGGTGTATATTCGACAACAGGTGCGTCCACAAATCGGAGCAGTGCCGCAACATGGAAAACGCCATCAGCACGGAGGGCCAGTGTCCGCATTTGAAGCGCAACCGGCCGCCAATATTGCTGCCAGTTCGCGTACCCAAGGAGATACGTTTCGAGATCGAAAATCTGCCCAAGCCCAAGAGCGCGCACGCCGGCTATCTGTGCACAATCCAAATCGAGGCTGCCCAAATGCTTTTGCCGGCACACATCGAGTCCAACCGGATCGTTGTGTGCGAGCGTACGCCGTACTTTTATGAGACGAACGCGCACGAATACGAGGCCAAGGTGGAAATCACGTGGAATCGCCAGCACTACGTGGACACCGCCACGGTCATATTGTACAAGTGCGATGTGCTCGGCTCCCATCGCGAGCACGCCGATTGCAGTCTGTGCGTTACGCGCGATCCCAAATATCAGTGCGCCTGGTGCGGCAGTTCGTGTGTCTACAATGAAACGTGCACGGGATCACCAGCTGGGCATGGCTATGATGCGGCCACAATGGGTACGGCTGTCGCGCCGCAAAGCGAGTGTCCACGTCCGCGAATCGACATCATTAAGCCGCTGTCGGGGCCAGTTGAGGGCGGCACTCTGGTGACAATTGAGGGCAGCAATTTGGGCATACGCGAGGAGGATGTGCGCGGCAAGATCTCGATTGGCACCGTGCCGTGCGAGCTGGTCAACTATCAGATATCCGTCCGGATCGAGTGTCGCACGGCTGCGGCTCTGCACGAGATGTCGGCCCCGATTAAGGTGGCCAACGATGCCGGCTACACGGAGTCGAGTGTACAATTCCATTTCAAAGATGTACAACTAACCGGCCTATATCCCACTGTTGGACCCAAATCGGGCGGCACACAATTATCCCTGCTGGGCAAATACCTGAATATTGGTTCAAGCATTCGTGCGTTTCTCGATGAATACGAGTGCCATATAAATGTGACGCAGGCCTCGTCCTCGCGCCTATCGTGCATCACGTCCGAGGCGACACAGCCGGAGCCCATACGATCTCTGCGCCTGGTCGTCGATGGTGCCAATCGTACCTACACGTGCCAATCGAATCCCGACTTTGATAACCAGCTGATCAGCTCGCCGCGCAGCTATTACGGAGCATATTACAATATGCCGCCGCCGCCGCCGTGTTCGATATTTAACTACACACAGGATCCGCGCATAATGCAAATCAAGCCGCTGCGCAGCTTTGTCAGTGGCGGGCGCATCCTGACCGTGCACGGCATGTATCTGGACTCCATACAAAATCCGGAGCTGGAGGTCTTCTTTGATAATGAACGCGTCAACAAAACCTCTTGCACTGTCATCAATTCCAGCCAAATGGAGTGCCCATCGCCGCCGGTTAACCAAAAGTTTGACCTGCTCAAAAACGCCATCGAAACGAAGTCGGATTTGAGTAAAGATAAATCAATTGCATTAACCTCCGGCGAACGCAAGCGCAAGCGCAATGTCCTGTTCAACGAGAGCTTCAACATCTACGCAACGGGCTCGACGGCGTCGAGCTACTTCGCCAGCAATGGCATGGATGTGGCTGCCTTTGTGAAGGTGCACGAGACGCAGCTCAATTTGCAGCTCAGCTTTGTCATGGACAATGTGCAGCTGGTGCGCGATCTGAACAAGTATTTCCACGACATCCGCAGCACCATTGTCTATCTGAGCGATCCGAAGTATTTGCCGTTTGCCAACGATGGCATCAAGCTCTACAAGGGCGATACTCTGGTCATTGAGGGCGAGCTGCTCAACTTGGCGGCCGACGAGTACGATGTGAATGTAACTATCGGCACCGCACAGTGCAATATAACCAGCCTGGCGCTCACCCAGCTGCTGTGCATTCCGCCGGAGCAGCAGCCGTCGGCGACCGATGAGAACGGAGTCGATCAGTCGTCCGATTTGCCGCTGGTCGTTGTCAAGGTTGGCCGCAATTTGCGCTTCGTTATCGGTTATCTGAAATATGATTTGAACAAACCCTATGCGCTCTCCCATGCCATGCTGGGCATCATCGTGACTGTCGCCAGCCTGATCATTATACTGATCGTCGTGCTGATCATGTTCAGGCGCAAGTCCACGCAAGCGGAGCGCGAATACAAGCGTATACAAATCCAGATGATCACCTTGGAGAGCAATGTGCGCTCCGAGTGCAAACAGGCATTCGCCGAACTCCAAACGGATATGACGGACCTGACCGCAGATCTGGAGAGCAGCGGCATACCGACGCTCGATCATGTCAATTACATTATGAAGGTATTCTTTCCCGGCGTCTCCGATCACCCGATATTGAATTCGCCAAAAATGCGCGGCAATAGCCAGCATACAAATTACGATACGGCCATGATGCAATTCGAGCAGCTGGTCAGCAATAAATATTTCCTATTGACCTTTATCGAGACTCTGGAGGCGCAGCGTTCATCGTTCTCGATACGGGATCGCGTCAATGTCGCCTCCCTGCTGATGATAGTGCTGATGAACAAAATGGAATATGCCACGGAGATACTGAAGTGCCTGCTGCTGCGGCTCATTGACAAGTCGCTGGCCAGCAAGCATCCCCAGCTGATGCTGCGCCGCACCGAGAGCGTCGTTGAGAAAATGTTGACCAACTATCTGGCGATTTGCATGTACGATTATCTCAAGGAATATGCCGGCTCCAGTCTCTTTCTGCTGTTCAAGGCCATCAAGCATCAGGTGGAAAAGGGTCTGGTGGATGCCATAACGCACGATGCTCGCTACTCGCTGTCCGAGGAACGACTGCTGCACGAACAGGTTACGCATTCCGTTGTCATATTGCATATACTGCAGGATGATCTCGACGAAAAGGTGCAGTGTCGCGTCAATGACTGGGACACAATATCCCAGGTCAAGCTGAAGATACTCGATGCCATTTTCAAAAATACCCCATTCTCGATGCGGCCGTCCGTGCACGAAGTCGATCTCGAGTGGCGACACGGTCGCGGCGGTCACTTAACCCTGCAGGACGAAGATCTGACCACGAAAACCATCAACGGCTGGAAGCGCCTCAATACGCTGTCGCATTACGGCGTGAAAGAGTCCGCCGTGATGTCCCTCATAGCCAGGCAGAACGATAGCTACAATATGCCCTACAGCAAGCAGCAGGCGCCGCCTTACCACAACTGTAAGTTTCCTCAGATATCTAATGGACATGTCAATTGTTAAATCTTCCTCCCTTTGGTTTTAGTTTACTACATCAATAACTCACAAAGCCACATAATCATCAACAACGACATTGAATCCGGCCTGCAGCAGCCGAGACTCTATCATTTGGTCAAGCCGATAATACCCGATCACTATATGAATATCAAAAACTCAGCCATGTCCGGCGTGCTGGCCCCGGCGCAAGGCGGCGGCACACATTGCATTGGCAACGGCGGCGGCGGCAACGAGCGGGTCAATAAAACCATACCGGAGGTGTATTTAACACGCCTGCTCGCCACAAAGGGCACAATACAGAAATTCGTCGATGATTTCTTCTCGATAATATTGACCGTGAACGAAGAGCTACCGCCGGCAGTTAAATGGCTTTTCGATCTGCTCGACGAGGCGGCCAGACGTCATAATATTGCCGAAACTGATATACTGCATGCATGGAAGTCGAATAGTTTGCCGCTACGATTTTGGGTTAACTTCATTAAGAATCCGGATTTCATATTCGACGTTAACAAAACATACTCCGTGGATTCTTGCCTGAGTGTCATCGCACAGACTTTTATGGACGCCTGTTCAACGGCAGAGCATCGATTGGGCAAGGACTCGCCATCCAACAAGCTGCTCTTTGCAAAAGTAAGCACTCCCCCATACTGTGATACACAATCTGATTCGCTTTTGTTTGTTTGTACAGGATATTCCGAACTATAGAACAATGGTTAAGGAGTTCTACCGAGACGTGGCAAGGCTACCCCAGATCAGTGACCAGGAAATGAGCACAGCCATGCAGCAATTGTCTGTGCAACAGAATGAAGAATTTGACACAATTTCTGCACTCAAAGAGCTCTACATTTATATAACGAAGTACAGGGAACAGGTGAGTGAATTGGTAAATAATGAGTTTCTGTTTCGATTAAAACAAAAAAAACCCTTTCTTCCAGATCATGGACGCCTTGGACTCGGACCCGAATTGTAAAAAGATGCATCTGTCCAGCAAACTTGAAAGCGTTGCTTGTACACTCGACGGCGAGGATACTTCAAACTGCTGACAAGAATGTGCGTTCCATTTTGTGATCAATAACGCTGCTGACCTGATCTTTTTCAATTCGCCAAGGATTTGTTTTGGTCTATGGTGCAGAAAACCTGCAAACCATGCATACACACATATTATATACTACTCTATCAAGTGCCAACTCGAGCAACAAAACATGCCGCATATTTTAATTTAATCGCGTGTTTTCCGACACGAAGACATTATATAAGAGATCGATTGCATCATATGCACTAATCATACCACACCCCAAAAAGATTTAAAGGAAACCTTTTTGGTTTTTGACAAGATTATTTCACCCAACTAAACCAAACCTTCGATTCTAATTGACGAAGTGATTTATAATTAAAAAAAAAGCTTTTTTCATTCCCCGCTTGATCCACGATACTTAAATTCAAAAACCGATTCGAGATTCCATTTGGTTTTCTAGACTTTCAGATTGAAAATCTGATATTTGTCTTATGTGGTCATATATATTATGATATAGGTAAAAGCACGCATGTAGATATAAATTAAATATAGATATTTAAGGTATTGTCGGGATTCTTAAGGAGTTATTATGAACGAAAATGTAATGTACGATGAATTAAAGTACATCTCTTTAATCTTAATTATACTCTCTGACATACTTGGTTTATATGTTTTTAAGATCGACAAAAAATCATATTAGTTACTAAGTACAATAGTATGCATTTCATCGATATATGCTATGACTGAATTGTACAAAAAAAATTATAATACAAAAATTAAAAGTCTGCTAGGTATCGAGCAAAATTTTATTACGGAAAATATGAATTGCATTTACTTTATATTATATATATTACGTTATAGGATATAAATCATATGCGTTTTAAGATAGATTATTTCCAAAATTAACAACTAGATAATAACTTAATTTATGCAATTAAAGCTTCCGAAATGTTTTAAGGAAGTGAATTTTCTATATATTTGTACTAAATGTCAGTTCTTTTTTGTTTTTTTTTTGGCAAGCCGAAACAATTAACTCTGGCTGAGATATTTGTACTTCTACAACTTGTTTTCAAGAATGTTTTAAGTATGGCATTTGGTTTAGCCTGCAAATGAGTTTTAGTACCTCTCATTTTACTGCCCCTTTCATTCGGCTCAATAACGAGCTTTGTATTTTAGAACATGTGATATATGATGTATTAAGTATTCGTACAGTTAAATAAGCAAAACCCATATGGAAGGGCTGGCCATAATTGTTGGGTGGTTCCCAAAATCGCAGCAGCTACACAAATCATTTTTAATCTGCCCAATTTTTTCAACTTTGAATATGTACGTTTAATTATATTCTATATGAAATGTGTTGACTAAACATAATTATATATATTTTGCTTATTGATAATTTTGGTAACGATAATAAAAATACATAATTGATATTTTGAGTTGCGATATGCTAGATTTAAATTTGTATTTTTAATTAACAGTAGTAATCACCATCCAATATTAAAATTAACACAGTTAAATATAACAATATATTGAAATTAAAACAAATTTTATAAACTGAAAAATATGGCTTATGTTTTTTGACCTTTATATAATTTTTTTGTTGCCTATTGTATATATATATGTGGACGGACGCATACATTAAAATATATGAACAGAAACTATATACATTCAAGATAAGTTATACATAGTCATAATAGTACATACTAGTGTATATATACCAAACGTACTTTATGATAACATATTTATAGGTAAATGTAATTATGTATGAATGTATTACTGTACTATTTTTAATAAAGTTCATTAGGTTCTTCAACATATTCGGTTTTATGAGACACGACTTTTTTAACTATGCAACAAGGTTGTCGGACGGATAAGACTTTGCAATCCACTTGGTGTATCTATTTTTCAAAATGTATTCAATATAATACATATAATTGTATTTGTAAACATGCCACTCTAATTAATAATTCACTTCAGAGTAAACTTTTGATTGTATCTGAGTTATCTGGAATGCTTAGCTGAACTATTTCTTTAATTTATGTAAATACTCAGTGAGTGCACTGAGACTGCGCATAGTATCATCCAAATTTCCTGCTCTACACTTAAATAATTGTTTACAACACTGATCTTTAGTTTTTCGTTCCAGCACACGCACACATGCAAACACTTTAAATGCATTTGTCTACGTGTGTGCGTGTGTGGTATGAAACGCAAATTGCGAGAACTCTACTTTTTACCCCTGCCAAAAGATGTTTTTTATAAAAAAATCCAGAAATCCCGTAGCCCGCATACTTATGTACTTACCATGTACACAAAGATGCGTACAAATGCCGCTTTGTCTGAAAAGTTAATACTACCCCCTGGCTGTTTATAAAAATGAATACATGGGGAATTTCCCTTTACGTTTACACAAATAGGGAATTTCTTTTGCATATCTACGTATTCATTTACATTACAGTGGCTCACAGCTGAAATTAAACTTAAGTTGGGGAACTTTTAAGAATCGATGTGATTTGGAAAAACCGCTCAGCGCTAATTACTTAAAAGCGGAAGAATGTATCAAAATGACGCCAGAAGTGATAGTAGCTGTAGGAGATGGGAGTTCTATTAAATAATTATAATAGATATTCGGTTGTTAAAATAAGCCAAGTCATGGCAATTTAATTTTGTTTTCTTCTGTTTTTGCGAATTATTTTTGTAATTTAAGGTCTATTGTTTTTGAAAAACCTTTTCTCGTATATGATTTTTTGCTGATTTTTACAACTCCCTTAAGGTTTGTATATTGCCTTGGTTAATTCAAGCGTGAGTCACTGTATGCAATATATGTATGTGTGTGTGTGTGTGTATATCTGACACAGGTTCGTGTAAAGAGAATACGTTAGTGTGCATCTAATTATCTCTCACAAAGAATGTTTACGTTAACATTCAGAGACGAGATTCTTTTTATCAATGAAATACTGCAGCTCGTTGGCTGCAGCTAAGCACTAGAACTTGAATCATTCAAAAAAATGTGTACACACATGCAATTACCTACACAACATACATACATATACAAACATGCAGGAGAATGTAACGGAACGAAGATTGTAATGGAGCAAAAGTCAGTCCTCTTCTTCCATCAAGCGTTATTCGAGAAACAAAATAAACATTTTAATATATGTATGATGCTTGTGGTCGTGTCACAACAAAAAAAAAAGACACGACATACTACCAGCCCTAGTACACATACATTGGTATGATTCTCTTCAAATATATTTTCCTGGAAAATGCGTGGGGCGATGTTGGCCACACACTTAAATGGAAATGCCCAAGAATAAATTTGTAGGGTATAACAAAAAAAACCACTCGCATACAATTCCACTTAAGTGAATAGGACCCGCACAAATAGCATATCTCATGTTATTATATATATGTATATATTATTGGTAGAATTTTAGCTAAAAAGGCTACATTTTGATTATTGGATAATTTCTGAGCTCACTTAAATATTAAGCCTATAATTTATTTTACTTCCTAATAAAATTGTGTGCGCAGTCGGGAGTTCCAGTGCAATGTAAATATACATATAGATTATTAGAGTATAAAAAAAAGGGTTTTCAACAAATATTAAATAAATATTCACCTCCCTTTGTTGGATTACATTTGAACGCAATGTTATTCTACAGAGATTGTAAAATGTTATTTTAACATACGTTTTGAATGTATTTTAAATATGTTTTTGTGTCTGATTTAAAAACATGAGATCTCTATCAGCTGACAATTTATGCTGAATGCAACATAATACAAAATATAATCAAACAGATATTTTCACTTGTGCAAGCAAACATTTCTCGCTGTCCCTATCCAAATGACGAGGACTGTACAAATTTAGGTTGTGTGGGTGTGTGTATAAGTAAGAGTTTGCTTATATTGCGGCTGTTGAGTAAGCATTTTCTTTCTGGTATTTTAGTCGAATATGAAGTGCTGGCCGAACAGGTTTTCGTCTGTGCTCTCGATGTACATACATAAATAAATACATAAATAAATAAACAAACACGAAGTTGTAGATAGTAGTGTATGGAACGTTAATGCGAAACACGAAAAATATGTTATTGTTATTGTTATTTATAAAATAAACTGTGATCTTTAACTTACTCTAAATTGAACTAAAACTAAACAGTATTTTGTGTTAATTACCAACTTGAAATCTTAACGAATTTGATAGCACACAAAAAATCACAGACCTATGATATTCATGATGGACGTGCATATGTGTGTACGCACATACAAATAAAAGAAAGCCACGACTGCGGGCTTGATGAATACACATACATACATACACACACATATACCGTATATTGTTTGTGATGAAATGAGCATAAGCTTAGTGCGAGATTTTGAACAGGGCGAGACAAGATCGAACACGCAGCCGATAGTTCAAGTTATTTCTGTGTCATTTGCGATCTGAGGCCATGTGGTATAAAAATGAAAATACGTAATGAATCTGAATACGTTGCGGCAACATTCCAAAGTATTTTCAACTGGAATGATATTCAAATAGAAACCGAAAGGGTCAGAAGAAATGACGACGAGCTGCGAGATGGCCGCCTAACTGGAGTGTCTTCTTCTTCTTATACTACTCTTCTACTGTGGGATGTTTGTTGTTGTTGCCATAATGCAAGCAATAGCTGCGATGCAGTACAAGCGATACACTGCACAAAATCGGGCACATCTAAATCGAGAAGAGCTCAAACAAATCCACGCATAGCCACAACAACATTATTTAGCTACAATATTTTGCCTAAATTAACGCAATTATGTTTCGTCATCATTTTGTTATTGCCATTTCTGCTAACCTGCAATACATTAATTCAACAAGTTAGCGGGGGGGATGTTGTGCTCCCTCCTATATCGATGCCAATTTCGAACTCCAGTCTAGAGCTCGATCACAACATATTCAGGCCCAGGCCCAGCCCCAGCTATGGGCGAGGAGCTAAAACAAAAAAGGATTGCCAAATTAGGCCCGCCAATAGAATAATAAAAAGCAAGAGTCGCATTTATCCATCTAATCACCGTTTAAGCGGATATAGTGTAATAATTCTAAGTCAATCTGGTCTCGCCGAAACGGGCCAGATAAGCCTAAATAGAAGCCTAGATGCACCAAAGTCAGCCGTGATGGCAAACGGTTCCTCAATCCGCCGCAACAAGCGAAACGCTCGTATTGCCAAAAACGCGCAAGTTCGTGAGATTAAAAAACGTAAACATGATGCTGACAGCCAAAAATTCGAAGTCGCCTTTGAGAAATACAAAGATAATCACCATATGTACAACAGAATTATTAACAAAGAGAAACTTACCAAACTAATTATGAAGGGACTTGGATTAAAAAAATTACCGGATATGAAAAAGGTGAGAGCTAGCTAGCTGCAAACAAAAAGTGCACATTTCGTAAATATAATCTTTGAATAAAATACATCTCTATATATATAAAACGGGGTATCGGGAAATTCCACCCGCAAGTGTGGAAAAATCGCGAAAAACTTTTTGTTTACCATCGGATTGGCCTCAAACTTATTTTCGGAGATCTTTGTTCAAATTCATTTGAGGGGTGTTGCACGCTTTTCGAAAAATCCGTTCCTCCTTGACGGAAATAGAGCTCAAAGATTTGGTGGGTGACGTTTCGCGGTCAAATTTGTTTCCAAAGATCTATAAGAAAATCATTTGAGACGTGTTTCACACCTTTCGCAGAATCCAAACTTCTTCGGTAGAAGTTTTGAAGTTGTGCCCGATTTGCTTCATACTAATTTTCAAAGCTCTACATAAGAACTTAAATATGAGTTAAAAAATGAAAAATTGATTTCAGGATTTAAAACTCCTCACCTTTTCTGGAAGGGATTTCCATTTACTAGACACATGTAGCTATTTAAAGCATCAAAAACATATTATATTTCAAATATCTCGGCTAAATATGAACATTAATTAATTTTGTTGTTGCAAAATGTCTGAGCTATGGCGAATTTCTATTTTCAAGCCAAATCGGGCACGTCCCTGTCCGAACAGAAAATCAAAACCGGTTTCTAGATGACCCATAATAATCCTTGGTTTCAACCATTCCACTGATAGAGTCCTGGCAAACCTACAGCCGTCGCTCCTCCCTCTATGGTTCCTAGATGCCCGATATATCCCGATAATCCCAACAAACTTCTCTTAAAAACTTTATCCACAGTTAAATGAGGGTTTGAAAATTAACGGTATTAGAAAAGTTTATTAACAGTCCATTGTTAATTAGCAGCAGCTGCTACTGTTATTTTACAGTCCGCTGTTAAAAGCATATCTTACTTAACATACCCCTGTTAACAGCTGCTGCTATGAGGGCGAAGAACGTGGTATGCAAGAGATCAGTACGAGTTCACAAAGGTTCCAAAATCGAACAATTTTTAGCCGTATTATCGGCATTTTTTGCGCGTTTTTTTAAATGGCTGTATCTCGGCTAAATAAGACCCGATCTTGGAAAGATTCGTCTCGATCGACTCGTGGTCACAGCCATTTTCAGCTAACATTGTCATTTTTGCAAAAAACATAGGTCGTTTTGCTCATATTGGGCCATTTCTTGGAATTCAGATTTTCTGGTGTCAATCGATAGTCGGGATCCGTACGAGAAGAAAGTGAGTGTTATCTGTCATTTCGAAATCGGACATATGGTACCCGAGATATTTCAATTTCAAAAATTATGTAGACAGCACAAAAGTATGCAAAGTATGTTAAAAAAAACTCTACTCTACCGATCTACGATCTAGCCGTGGTTCGTTTCCGTGCGCTTTTTGCAGGGATTCGGGTCCTCTAGGTTCACCAGGACTATATCAATGGTATGGTATGACCAAGGATATGTAGGTCCACTAGGTACCGTCGATGGGGAGGGGTTCTGCTGGGCGATGGCTGAAAGAAAGAGCATTCATATTTTGTTGACATTTTCGGTCATTTAGGTTCGTTAGGACGTTATCTTTGGAAGGGTAAAACCAAGGATAAATGGGTTTTGTACGAGTTTTTGTTATCTAGGTAAGGGTAGATACCCTATCTTCTTGTCAAGCACACTCCACTAGAACCTTTCCCAAAAGATCGTTTAATTTCTTTCAAACTTTCGATTTACTGATGCTTAAAATAATGAAAATTTTCTTATATTATGTTCATTGCAGGCGAACATAAGCCAATTAGAATACTCTAGCAAATACATGGAATACTTGGAGCGCTTAAGGAAAAACCATGGCGTGAAGAACGCCATGGAGAAGCTCTATGCCTCAGGACCTCCGCCGACAACCCTTCAGATTTTAAGCATTGTCACAAATAGGTTTAACGACATAAGCCAGAGGCGCGGCCGCCAGAGACGAGCACCGGGCCCAGCGAAGAGTCGGGAAAGAAAACCGTTTAAAAGGGGCAATAATGAATTTGGGACAAACATTCTGCTGCATTTTCCTTTGGCCATCAACGAGGCCGATTTCCATTACGAGCAATTGGATGAGGCCAACGTCAGGCTAATGATGCTCTACAATCCGGCGTTGGCGGCTCAAACCAATCACAGAACCAGATTGGACACGGGACACGGGAAGGGCAGCAGGCAAAATGCGATGCGGAGCAAAGCCAGCTGCGATACGGACGAGGCGAATCATCAACCACATAGTCCGAGCAGGCCCAAAATCCGGAGCCACATGCTAAACCTGAAGGTTTATCAGCTGCTGCCAATGCACAAGCGCCGTCAATTGGATGCACGTCGAATTGAGTTCGAGAATCCCAATTTCGGCAGCCGGAATGAGGAGACCCGCAGTCAATGGCTCGAATTCGATGTAACCGACGCGGTGCGGGGCTGGCTGAACAAGAGCCACGAGAATCTCGGCATTGAGATTCACTGCGACAAGTGCAGGCGCATCGGTGCTCGCATTCTCAGTGATGTTGCCACGCCCACATCACATATATCGGAACAGACGGAGGAGGATCGGTTTCATCTGGCGCCGGTTTTGAACATTATCGGACACATTGGGCGCACGCACCGCGAGAAGGGAGTCCAATCCTTCGGCTGGGCCAACAATAATCACAGCAGCTCCCAGTTCTATCATCACAATGGGAATCAGCAGGTCAAGAAGTGGCCAAATAGTTGCTACAAGACGCATCAACGTTGCTGCAGACACCAGCTGGACGTGGCCTTCAAGGACATCAAGGGATTCGAGTTCATAATACAGCCAAAGGTATTCGATGCCGGCTACTGCCGCGGTCGCTGCCCGCCCAGGCACAATCCCGCCCATCACCACGCCCTCCTGCAAAGCCTTATCTGGCAACAGGACCACAATCGCGCTCCCCGACCCTGCTGTGCGCCGTCCAAGCTGACCGAGCTCGAGATCCTGCACGTGGACGAGGAGCACAGCGACAAGCTCAAAATATCAACCTGGAGCGATATGCAGGTCCTGGAATGCGCGTGTTCATAGAATCATCCATCCTCTTATGATGTCCCCCCAAAATACAATAATTCTCAGAGCAGTTCGAATTAAGTTTTAGATCGTAATTGAACTATTTTACAATATGCCCCCAGTCTAACAATATGTCTAAGATGTTTTGTGTATCTCCCCGCACCCTAAATAATATATAATGTATATATATAGTATAGTCAATTTTAGCCGTGTCTTATAGTCCGACTGTCTGCCTGAATGAACCTAATAAGGTCTTGAAACAAGATCCAAAACAAGTAATTTCCCAACTTAATAGAATCGATAATAATCGATTTTGAAACTTGTCTATCTGGAATATATGCAAGTATGTTTTTTTCAAGAGTATTTCAGCTTTGGGTACATTCCTTCCTCCACTCTACCTAATATTGAAAATCTGATGAGGCTACCTTTTATTTTTTTTGGGATAATTATTGTATAGCTTAGATTGAATAGATGGAGAGTTCCAGTTGAGTCGGGCCTATATCAACGAAAAGCAGTTAATTTTTCGTCGAATTAGTTAAAATTTTTATTATTATATAACTCACTTGGAACTTATTTATTATCTACAGGATTTCAACTAATTAAAATTGCCCAAATGTTTTATGATTAAATATAATTAAATTATCAGCATACTTTGCTAGTCGGACATTCTCGACTTGAGGACTATTTGTTCTAAGATAAATAAATGTAAATGTAAAAATATATACATGAACCGCTATAAAATGCACTTGAAGCCATAATTTAATTTTGATTTAACTACGTTTAACTGTGTTTAATGGTTTTCTATGCATTTCAAGTCTGATCTATGTATATACATATATTTTTTTACCTATTTTGTAGAACGTACTCGAAATGATCAACTACTTTTCGAAAATTACAAAAAAAATTTCTGTCAATCAACAAAAGAAAATACAAATTTTTTAATCCGTTTTGTGTAAGTTACTGATTTTTTCAATATTTGATTAATTTGCTTAAGTAATCAAATCTAAAAAATTGTAGGTAGAATTTGAACTAAACTATCAACCCAATGTTTTCTTATTATTTTAGAGGCAGAGGATATGCCAGTTATATATAGATATGCCTTTAAATTATACTCCTTACTTCCTATATACATATACATACCAGATGTAGTTAGATATTGTAGATTTTCCATATACGGTCCATTTCTCTTCCTCTCTAAAACTTTGCAACCAATGAAGATTACACAAATTTGTTTGCTTTATTTTGTTATTGTTATGCTGTTTCAACTAGGTTCAACAGGAAAGAGGGGAAAGGAAAGCTGGGAAAAAAGTTTTCCGAAGAGTAAAAGAAAGAGTAGAAGAAGAAGAGTACAAGAAATATAGCTGCAATACGAAAATCCTCGACTGTTTTGCCACCAAAGCAAACATCTTTGGTAACAGGAAAACATTTTCCATATAAAATAAACTTGGCCCGGAAAATTGCATTTAGTAGTAATAAGATCAATTATGAACTAGATTGGGTTTAGGTTAGGTTTAATGTGCAGTTTAATTTGGCGCTATTGTTAATCAATAATCTCTAACACACACGTCGAGCAGGTTGTCCAAAATGTCCTCATTCCGACTGATCTCGCTGCTCTGGAGATAGCTGAAGGACTCGTCGCCGCCGTCCATAAATGGTCGAAAATTTGCGTAATCGCAATTGATGGTAAAGCTACTGGGCATGGTAATGGGGAGGGGGATCTCGGAGCTGGAAACCACGGGCGCATCTTTATTGGCATCCATTTTATGCGACGAAATGATCACATTCTCACTTGGCGTGGGAATCTCATCCTCCGTATAGATCTAAAAAAGAAAACAAACCAAGCCGCATCATAATAATATCGAATTTTCGTTTTTTTTTTTTGGAAATTGTGATCCTGGATCTTACCATATTGGAACAGCCGAACTTGTTGCCGATGATGCTGTTCAGGCAAGAAGAAGAGGAAGGCTCGTCCAGAATGCCCGTGGTACTGATTATTATAGTGCCCAGCTCGTATTGGTGCTGCAGATGAAAGGCATCGTTGTTCGTGGTCAGGGTCGCCGCAAATGTATCCGGGTAGAGGAAAGTGCCGTCAGGATCTTGCAGCCGAGGACTCAGAGCATTTGGTAATGTCAGGCCGAAGCCGACCTCCACCTCCGTTAGGCTGGTCAGCGAATCCAATTGCACATCGTGCTCGGCTATGTTATTGTCCGGCCGGGAATTTCCGAGCTTCTCATCCGGCGCATTGTCGGCGAATTGATATTTTGACAACGGACTTTGAGTTTTTTTGGACGCATCCGCAGCCGGATTCGAAAACTTCGATTGGGTTGTTTTGCGATTGCGTATGCGTTTCCTATCACATTTCTTGGGATCCACTCCCAGCTCCCAATAGCCGCCCTTGCCCTTCTCCTCGCGCTTGCGATTGCGAAAACAATGATGCAGCGACAGGTTATGCCTGATCGAATTCTAAAATAACAAACACTGAGGTAAGAGTTAAGAACAGCAAAAGGCGAACAAGTTTGCATATATACATATATCTTCGGCACGCCGGAGATTTAATAAACTTGCCTTACGGCTTTGCAGATATGCAGAAGAAAGAAAATATCTTGGAAAGCAGGGTATTTTTCCATATAAGTTCCTACTTTTCGACCGATCGTTCCTATTTGCAGCTATATGATATAGCGGTCCGATGTAAATAAGATTTAACAAAAATCTAGAAAACATGCTGAAACTTATAAATGCCGAATTTGGTCAAGATATCTTGAAAAACAAAAAAGTTTTTCATACAAGACTTAGCTTTAATTTTTGCGATAGAATTCCTATAGTTCCGGTTAAGGAAAACTGTGAAGATATTCAAGAAAAAAAAGGGCTAACGACATATCTCAAATATAATTTAATATTAAATATATATTTTTATACCCTGAACCCATTAAAAATGGGTAATAAGGGTATAATGCATTTGTGCAAATGTATGTAACAGGCAGAAGGAAGCATCTCCGACCCCATAAAGTATATATATTCCCGATCAGCATTAACAGTCCAGTCGATCTAGCCATGTCCGTCCGGCTGTCCGTCCGTCCGTCCGTAAGTATGAACGCAAGGATCTTAGAACCTATAAGAGCTAGATACTTAAAATTTTAGCTGTAGGTCCTCCTAGTGCCCGCGCAGATCGAGTTTGTTTCCGATATTCGATAACTTGCCCCGTTTCCAAGTAGTCGATAAAAATCGATATCGAAATCCTGTTTTTTGAGCAATTTCGGCAAATAATAGGAGCTAGAGTCACCAAACTTGACATGTAGCTTCTAGAATAGTATATATACATATATCAAGTATCTTTCATTTTACACCTATCGCCAACTCCCCGCTGCTACCGCAAAGCTATAAATCAAGTTAATTATCCAACTTGTACTACCCATCAATTTAAGCATTTTTGAGAATACAAAAATATTTTATATTCTGTGCTACAATAAGAATGTACTGTCGAAAATTTTATTAAGATCGGCTAAGAAACACAAAAGTTATGTGCGCACGTGTTAGCAGCATAGCTGCTGCGCAAATTCCAAGTAATTCTGTATACATGTACACACACACACACAAACACTCATGCGCGTCTATTTTGAATTCTATCAACAGCATTGCAGTGAAACTCGGCAAGTGGTGCGGTTAGTTGCGAGTTCGAACCCTGCCAAGGGAACAACAATTTTTTTTTGTATTTTATTTTTTCATAATGGATCATAACCACAGTGAAGATCAAGGGTAAAAAATGCAGACTTACGTTCCATTTTTTGCGCACGCGAAAAAAGGCAAATTTCGCCTCGATCCAAGCGCAAATCTGCTGCAATGTGACACGCCCATTTTCGAGCATTGCCATTCCGATGATGTGAGAGTAATTGAATGGCGGCTTGTGTGTTACGTCCGTTTTATACTTGTTGGCCGATTTTTCATATTCCACCAAATCGCTGCAATGAGAAATCAATTTGTGGCTTATTTTTGCCTGGATTTTGCATGAATTATTCTCACCGCTTTATTTTGTTGATGAAAATATCGTAGCGCTCGGCTGGACTGGGACGTTTTAAAGGTGCCGTTGCTGTGCTGGATTTCCGCGAGTCCGGACAGGATTTGTGTCCCACAATATTCTTGAAAGTATCATATTCCAGAGCCTTTGGTTTTTTCTGTGCACTGATACTTTCCACTGCAGTGGACTGCAGGCGCCGATTGCCGCCGACCTGGCTATTATTAAGATCATCCTCAGAGTTCACATCAATTGTCTTTGGCCACGATAAATTTTGGTTTCTGAGTAGCCAGTTCAAATTTGTAAGTTCGCGCTCCTCGTCGGACTCATCCACATCTGGCGCTCCAACGATATGGCGGAATCCTCCGATTTGACCATCGCTACCCTTCAGTTTTTTTGCTGCCGTTAACATTTCCCGTTTTTTCGTTTACTTATCTAAAATAATATAATAATAATAATGAATACGCTGCTTAAAAGATTTAGGTATATACATATGTATATTCCGCTATAATTCGCTCATTATTTACAAAAATCTATAAATTAGAAATTTGAAAGTATTCTTGGATCAACTAGTCCCCCCACTAAACAAAAAGTCTGTAGACAATTTGCGTGAATCACGAATAACAAACACATCTACAATTTAAGGCATTAACTGTTATAGGGATGAGACGCCAAGTGCGCGAGCTTGTGTGTGTGTGTGTGCTCTGGATACAGGTTATCTTGTTCTAATCGGCGACGCTCTCGCGCCTAAAGCTCTCTCATTGGCTCTTTTGAACAGCTCAGAGAACTTCGCGAAGTCGATGGCCCGTGATTGGCCTGAGCGCGACGCGTCGTTCGTCGCAAAAGGGTGGCAAGGCGTTTGCGACTGGCTGGGGCCGTGGATGCGCTGCAAACAGCTTGGCGACGCCATTTTGAAATGTAAGTGTGGGGAACTTATATTATTTTACCATCTCTACATTTCACCGTACGTCTTATATTTGACCAAACATGTATGTCTTATATTTAACAATACATTTTAGTACGCAATGTACAATTATCGCCATATAAATTCAAAATATAACTATTCTCTATTTCGAGACCTTTTGACAGACAAGTAAGCGAGTTAGCTGAGGACTGGAAAATATGACGCACTCAGCTTTGGAAAAGTTTTAACTGGCTTAGATTGCAACTTTCTTTTTTCTCACAACCATATTTTCAGCTCCCCCAAGAGAGGCTGGAGAATGGATTTTTCCAAAACCAATCAAAATGCACTTTGATTAATATCGAAACATTAGTTTGAAGTCGATCTGATTGAAATAACTTTGTAGCGAAATTTTGTAGAAATCGAATCAATCCATTTCCATATTCCATATCTATGTATATCTTGGAATATGCGTACAATCAAATTCTGATTTTCCCAGCTTGCTGGGACTTTCCAAAAATCCGACATAGGAAACTACTCTATGAGTCATTCATTATAGTTTTTTTTAGTAAATTAGTCACCACAAATATTTTCGACAAAAAAATTCAAACATCACTCGCAAACTTCTTGATTGAATAACATGTGATTCATTTTGTTCGTACACATAATTCATTTTAAGTACACATAATACGCGTGTCTTCTATCATATTATATATAGTACTCTTCAGATTAGCACTTGGTGGCATTATATATAATCATTTTATCCGCAAGCCCAAAATGTATGTCTACAAAAAAGGACCTTGTACAAATATCACTTATTTAGTTTAAACTCGGTTGAATTTGATATTATAAAACAATAATTTTTTACCAGTATTTGGTACAAAAAATAATATACAACTATTTTGACCAAACTGTTTCAGACGAGCTGCTCGAATTACACTGCTGGGCGGCCAGTCACTACACCTGTACACCTGTACACCTCTATGCCTGTACACACCTGTGTACACAGGTCTGTGCCTCTGGTCAGCGGGCCTTTGCCAACCCCTAGTTCTAGTTATATTGAGCGAGATTGCTAGATTGTATCGCTGAGCTGGGAATATTGGTCATATAGGGACGTTTGTATATATACATATATATATTCTCGGCACTCGCAAGTGGTCAGAAGAGTTCAGTGACCCAGCATGTTTTTGCCGCAAGGGGGGCGAGCGTTGAGCCCCCGACGAAGACGCCTCTGCACGGTTAACTACGAACCCCTAAATATATACATATATATGTATGAATATGTTCGTGGTATTAACCGACAGGCGACGAGCTGGCATCGACCACCGTCCATTTTGACACGAAAAAAGCTTCTAGCACAACCCTATATCAACCCCTATCCCTCTACCCTGTACCCATTTCAAATGGGTATCATGGGTTTGTGCAACTCATATAACAGACAGAAGGAGGCTTCTCCTGTTGACCAGAAGAAATGCCTCCTGCTCCTCCTCCGCTCTCACGGAACCTTTTTAATAATACCTAGATGCATGAAATTTCAAAACCTGCCTAGATCTCAAGTCCAATTCAATAATATTGCTGGTTACAGGGCAAGCGCTAGTCGCACATCCTCGCATAGTTACTCTAGTTCTCGTAATTGCTAGTTGCGGACTTTGCACCCCGTCAGAATATTCAGCCGACACTCGAAAGGGTCGTAATTGTAATAAAGGTACAGATACTATGCCCTACTCTTTTTCGATCTTGAACCTTTATAATAAAAAAAAAATAAAGAGAAATGTTTTACCTAGTTATTATAATTCAAATTCTTGACAAGTTTGTAAAACCTATTTAAAGCATTACGATTAGAAAAATACTTACTAAAAAAGTCGCTTTAGCTAGTTAATCTAGTTTCTATAGAAATGTTTAGACGAGCTTCAGACTCTTTTCGGGTTTAGTTTCTTACAAATTTTATTAGATAAATAATAAATAAATAGTTAAGGTTGTTTACATTAGATATTTTACAATACATTTTATGCATAATAAGGCAATATTTTGGTTGACTTACAGATAATCTGCTGGCACACACAATTATTTAAAATTTCTATTTTTAAAAACACAATAAATGCAATAAATTCATTCTTGATTGTACAAATAGTCGACTTATTATTTAGTTGGAGTTAATTCGCTATGTAAATGCAACGTTACATTTAAATACATCTTTATATATTCAATATGCTTTTAAATTTAACTAGCTAGCTCTATTAAAAATAATAAAGACAACAAGCGTTGTGCCCGACTGGTAGTTACCCTGCTCCACCTTTTGTCGCACCATAAATTCGTACTGATTTCTATAAATGCAATATCCAACCAGATCGTAAATGCTTAGGGCAGATTTTTAAACAGATGTAAGCCAAATCGGTTAAGTTGTTAAGAACATACTTTGGACAGAGTTATTAAAGTTTTTGACCCATTTTAAATGGGTGCCGTGAGCGTAAATAACTATATAAAATATTCCATTATTTTATAACAAATGCGAAAATCCAGAGATATCCTGGCTTCGTGCTGAATTATGTTACAATAGCGTCGGTATATCAAAAATATTTTTACAACGAGTTTAGTATTAATGATCTAAATTGACTCTCCTCAATTATACAGATATATATATATAGATGGTATATATCTTATAACGAGTCAAAGCCGGACAGGTCACTCTCAAGCTGTAATTAATCAATTGATTAGTGCTTATATAGAATTTGCGTATTATCAAAATTTGATACCTTCTCTGGCTTGTAAAGGTGCGTATGCGGCAGCAAAAATGTAGAGCCAAGATCTCGCTCTGTCATTGTGTTCGCCTCCTAAACAGATTTCAAATGTGAGCTATCATCTATATCTATAACATATAATCTCTGTCTCTCATATTTACCTCATTTGTAGTACTCTGCGCCAGCTTGTCGAAACATAGATGCATTGATTTGGTTACAGCCTGGACTGTCGTCTCATCAAATGAGCGCACATCGGCCGATCTACAAAGATAGTAATTCATATATAAAGTTATTCATATATGCTGGCAGGAATTTTCCCGGCCTTGCACGGTCCAAGTTTAAGCTTCAAAGAAAATCTTAAATGAATTTTTTTCTTAGATCTTTGTAAATGAGTTTAAACCTGTTCGAGCTTTGAATCCCATTTTTTCTATTCGGGAGGGCGAGATTTTGCGAAAAGTTCAAAATTAATTTCGAAATAAATAATTTCAAATTAATTATATAGAGAGGTACTTTTAGATGGAAGACTTATTGGCATCACTTACATGGCATTCGGAGGAATATTGGTCATCCAGGAGCTCATTCTATGAATATCCCTGAAATGAATAGGATTAGTTATGGGGACAATACTTTTTCTGATAATGCCATTGTAAACTTACTCGCCAGAATTGAAAATAGCTTCTAGGTTAGCTCTGGATATTGTACTTTGATGTGTTTGATCATTTTTATTCTCCTTCCACTCGACTGTTTTGCCGGATTGAACTGCCCGATCGCTTACAATTGCGGACACCTCGAAGCCAGCAGAGACTAGGGCGCCGCTGTTTTGGGCAGTAGACTCCTTGGACGGATCTCTTGTTGTTGCTTTAACTTTGGCATCGGTGTGGGTCGCATAAAATTGTGGCGTTCCTTTGTATAGAATTGTATTATCGACCTTTTCCAGTGTCAACTCGTGCTGCTTAAGTTGTGTATGCGGCAGAACTGTCGGATGATAGTATTTTGCACGCGGAATCATCACCGTAAGCGACCGATCCGATTGTTCCGGCTCGACCGTGTCGGCTGCGCAGAGGTTTGATTCCTAATTTTGAAATAGAAATCAAAAAATCAAAAAATCAAAAAGCTGTCGATTTAAATCGGAAACGGAACGGGATCTTATGCATTCCTATCTCCCTAGTCTTGCATCGAATCATTACCTTGAACGAATATGGGCCAGAATTGTGACTAGATTCGCTATTTGAATCATTTAAGATCACATGCTTCTCCATGCTGCCACATTTACGTATGAGAGCTGCGGAGGACATGGCCGATTTGTTGCTGGACGTTGTCAACATGCTGGGATGGTAATTGGATGCCGTGATGAATATATGCCTCGACGCAGAACCACGCCGCAGCACCCGGCGTCTCGTATAGATCAGCAGCACGCAGACGAGCAACACGATAAATACGGTGGCTATTGCGATGAGGCTTATTAGCAGAATCTTTAAATTTAATTGACACATGGCGCCAGCATGCCAAGCAAAGCATTCGCAGACTGGAGTCCCATTCAAAATCGGTGTCACGCAGTTGCCATGGTAGTTGCACCTGTCGCAGCCAATCACATGATCGGCGCAATGACGGCCCGGATAAATTGGATTATCCGATATGTCCACGTAGCCATCTGGGCAGCTGCAGGTATAGCTGCCAACCAAATTGAAGCAGTGCGCATGAGTAGAACAATCATTAAACTCATCGTGGGCGCATTCGTCAAAATCTAAATAAATTATATATATATGTATATTATGAATTTCCGCTTTTAATTCTTTTACACAACCGATCTTTCAAAAAGTGATCGTTTGCTTATTGAATATATCGATACACTCCTTCGGTTTGTATCGATGTTACATTTAACAGAGCTACAATCCAAAGAATGTATCGATATTGCATTTAACAGAGCTACCAACCAAAGAATGTATCGATATTGCATTTAACAGAGCTACATACGCGTACTCATCGATAACTTAGTTTAACAGTGGAGTTGTTCGAATTTAAATTCAAAATCTTACATTATGGATCAACGTTTTGTGAGAGTTAAATGAAAATGATTGGTTCATTAATTCGAATTTACCTTTAATTGATAGCATGTTGATATCCTCCTTGGACGTATATAACTCAGTTCCTCCAATACTGTAGTTACTCTGGCGCAGGTATTTCTTAAAAACAGTTTCTAAGCGTTTTTCGTTGCTATTCTCCGACAACTAAAATAATTAATTAATTATATATATGTATATTAAATTTAAAACAATTTCTAATTTTTTTAATTTAACCTGTAGCAAAAAACAGCCCAACACTGCGCCATCCCTGTTGGAGTAGATTTCCTTTGACTGGACACCATAGTATACATCGCGGAAGTCGGACTGCATAACCATGCGATCGATGGCATCCAGAATTATTGAACTCAGATGTCGATATTGGCTTGATGAATTGTTTAGAAACTCGTCGCTGAATTTCAGTAGGTAATTTCCAACTCTAGTAATTGGTATTTGCAGCTCGTATGTATATGTGGCTAAAATGTGGATTGTAAAAGCATGCAAAAAAAATTAATATATATCAATATATGAATTTGAATCTAATCAATGTAACCATATCATATAGTGACATAATAAGCAGCCCAGTGCAATATGTCTGAAGTATCGATATTGTCAGCGAAATTGACGTGATATCGGCGACGATATCGATACTTCAAACAAAAACAAGAGGAAGAATGAATCGAGGCCGTACGGAGCGCACAAGAATTATATAATAAAGCTAACGGACGTTTATACTTGACTGCATTAAATATTATTAATAACATTATACTGTTGCATTCGTCTATAAAAATAAATCAAGAAACTTACGTTTGCATGGCCGATCTGGGAACATGCGTGCAAATCCTAGCCGGCATTCGCAGCGATTCACATATTCCGTTATGCTGGTGCATATCTCATTCTTATTGGACTTGCAGGCCGGCTGGCAGGCATCCGATGTCGATGAGTTCAAGTTTGTGTATTGGGTATACTGCGTTTTCGAGGGCGTGGCTATCAGGATACCGCCTAGTAGCACACTGTTGGCGTTAATGGGCGGCAAAATCTCTTCGTCTCGTGTCGGGATCTCGAATGATATACTGGAATCGTAATCCAAGGGTACTTCCAAATCAATGCTATTGCTATTCTGATTCCCAGTGGCTTTTGTCATTACAACCAAAATACTGGAAATGTCGGATCGCATCTTCATTGTCGTTGTCGTTGTCGTGGGCATTATTGTGTACGGTCTCGACTTCGGTTGAATGTGATCTGTTGTCCGACTTTTGGTTATTCTTTGAATAAGTTTTGTCTCATCCATCAACGTTGGCGACATTTTTGAAGTAAGTTGAATTTTCTTTTTCGTACTAACTGGTTCAATTGATTTCAAAATTATGTTTTGCATTTTCGTTAAGCTGGCATCATCGAGAATATCTGTTATTTTATCTTTAATCCCATTACTGTGGATTTCTCCAATTGGAATTTTCGTTTCGGTCGACAGAGCCGCTTCCGACGATTCCAATAAATGTAAAGAATTTCGACTATTGTTATATGTCACATTCTGATTGGAATAAGCGGTGCTAGTTGGCACTAGAAGAGGCTTCGCGCTAGAAATACTAATTAGCTTCGAATCAGTCGATAATTTCTTAGTTGACGACTTGAGAATCGTGCTTGAAGCGGATACATCTGAAGATTCGGGAACATTTGTCTTCGACATATACGAGCTTTGGGTCCTTAAGACATTAGTCCTGCTGTCTTCCAAACGTACTGAACTTTTGATTATGGGCGTAATTAGTTTTAAGCCCGAATTGTGGGCAACTATAACATTTGGTGTTGGAAGTGCTGTGGATGACGTGGAAGAATGTCTATGGAATGTTGTCATCTCCTTAACTCTTGTTGCTGTTGGTGATGGTGGAGTTGGTGGAGGTGGAGTTGGCGGTGGCTGCAGTCCGACTACAGTTTGCGTGTTATAGATCCTCGTGGAGGTGGTTGTCTTTAAATATGTTGCCAGACGAGGCGGCAGCAGGTTGTTCGGCAACATTTTAGTTGGTTTGCCGGCATTCTCCATAATTTGGCTAGTTGCAATTGGCCTTAAGTTGAAACGTTCGCCGGTTGCCACAAATATCTTTTTTGGGTTGTCAATTTTCCCCTTTGACCGAGTCGCCGGCTTGTGCTTGACAAAGGGCTGGCCCAAACGGACGGATTGGTTGCCGCTTGCTGGAGTCTGGACTGACAGCCAAGGATCCACAGTCGATTTAGCTGGAGCTATATTCTTGGAACTGGAACGGACGGATTGGTCGCCGGTTGCTGGAGTCTGGACTGAGAGCCAAGGATCCACAGTTGATTTAGCACCAGAACTGGAAGAGTACAAACTAATATCGGGCTTGGAAGCCAACAGATTGGGATTCTTCACATTCACGCTAAGCGATTGCGATGGCGAAATGTTTTCATTTGAGAAATTGTACTTCGAATTGTAGCTGGTGTACTCGGCGCTCTGATCTTCGCCATAATTGTCGAGCACATTAACGGGTGCCACGCCCACAAATGTGGGCGGTTTTTTGATTTCCGAGCTGATCAAATTTGTGGCAGCCTGATCCGAGTCGGACACGCCCGCTGTGAACGGATCGTTCCACATTATACGTGTTTCACTTATATTCCACTGGTTTGTGTGGTTTGCCGGCTTGGCTGAATTGAAGATTTGTGCACGAGTTGCCAATATTTTTGAATTGGAGTTGAATGTATTCTGCGGTTGTTTTGTGGAGCTTACTATTGTCTTGCTGCTGAAGCTCGCATTTGGATCGTGGACCAAACTGAGCATCGACAAGCTTTCAATATTTTTCGAAAAATTCTGATTGCGCTGCCTGATAATATTCGGACCAGCTAGTTGATCTGGCTCCGGTGGCTCGACAGCCAGCCTGTTGTTTTGCGGCGTCAGGCGAACTTCGACATGGGCTCTATTGAGAGGTATTTTTATCAATGGCATATTCGGCGGCGGAATGTGTCCCCGGACTGCCGTCGCAAGCGGAAAGTTCTCGTTTTCACGCTTAAACGTGAGCGGCGGCACATTCATGTTGACATTGTGACTGAGGACATCCGTCTTCAGATTGATGTGATGATGGGCCGAGTATGTCGGCGCTATGGAGCTCTTCGGGGGCAGCTGCCGGTGGTAATTACTGTCGGACATTGGATATGTTGTGGTGATCGAAGCTAGCTGTGTACTGAATATCTGTGGGATTGGTTTGATTTCCAAAATCTCATTGTTATTCAGCTCCGAATTCAAATTGATCAGAACTTGCTGTGCACCATAGATGCCATTATTGCCCGTATTCGGATTGTTGTAAACCGCTGGAAATCGTTTGTGTGCGCCAGTTGGCGCTTGGAAGTGATATATTGAAGAAGATGTTGTGCCAAACTCTGGATATATTTGAGAGTGAGAGACTGGCGCTGGTGGCCACAGGATATTGCTGTAACCCTCGCCGATTATCCTTTGCTGATTGCGATTGATTTTCGATCGTTCGTGAACGAGTGGAATCAGACGTGGTGGGGTAAGTGAGAGTGGAATTTGCGAAGGAGGAGGAGGAGGCGGCGGAGCAGGTAGCCAGGTTTTCTTTTTAAATGGCGGCGCATTATAATTAATCGCCGTCTTCGGAGGAGGTGAGAATTGAGCTCCTCCTATGCCGTTTGGCCTGCCAATGATGACATCGGCGTTGGCATTTATAATCTCTCCCGGTCGTATAGGTATACCCTTATTAAGCAATAGGTTCTGGTAGCCCAACAAAGGGTTCGACTTAAGGCTAATACTGTTGTTGTTGTTGCTCCAGATGTTATCGACCGGTGCATCGGGAAAGTCCAGCTCGGTCTCCGCTTCCGGGGGATTGATGTGCAGACTGTGTGCCGCCAACCTGCTAAGTTTATTGTTGGAGCTATTAATATCCAAGTTGGCCAATGTATTCGGGTTCGGACTCCGCTCGGTTTGCGGGTTGGCCGGCTTAAGGGGTATGTAGACGGGCTTTTCGTCCGGTTGACCTTGACTTGAGATATTATTTGTCTGATTTCTCCTCTCGTTCGCATTAATCGAAGCCGGCTTGCCTTGCGTTGGCTTACTCGCGATTTTCTTCTGCAACAGTTCGGCCATTACATCGAAGACTGGTCGAAATCGTTGCAGATTCAAAGATCCAATCAATTGTTCGACCGTCGGCGATGAAGGCGACTCTTTTGGCGGCCTAAAATATATATCATTGTTTTCGGATTCTGATGCGGTTTGATCTTCTGTATCTGAGTCATGCTGCAAACCAAATTCGCTTTGATCTTTCGTTTTCTCTATTCTAATGCTATTTTGCATTGTACTTGGCTTAATGTTGTCTGAACTGGCAAATCCTTGAGCCTCGGTTAGTGCTTCCTTTGGCATATGCACTGCAGTTACCTGCAGGGTCTCGCCGCTTATCAAGGTAGCCAAAGTTATCAGAACCTTTCGATTGTTTTTGCCCTTTTGCTGCTTTAGCTCCGTAGACAATCTGGATAGAAGCTCCGCTCCCAATAGTGAACTCGGCACGATGTCCGTCATGACATTGACGATCACCTTTGTTTGGAAGCTGCTTAAAGGATCGTTTACCTCCTTGGACGACAGCTGTGTGGCTGTCGCTAGATAGGTAACCGTAGTCAAATACGTTTTCGTTGCATAGATCTGAACATCTATCGAACTTGTCTGATCGAACTTGTTGTCACTCGCAACGCGGATCGATGATTGAAGCCTTGTTGCACCGCGCGGCGGAATTGATTCCGTGACAACGACTTGAGTCAAAATATCGGTTGAATCGGTCACAACTTTTGTCGTCTCCGAACCGTCTTCTATTGTTTTCGTTATGACAAGCGGTGTGTAGTAGGTGTTCGTGTCCAGCACGGGGGTTGCATCCTCTGAAGGCTGCAGGTATGATATGTAATCCTCCGGTCCGGTGACTGTGTTAATTACCGTGTAGCTCGATCTGATGACCAAATCGTTGCTTCTCAGCGTGTTATAGTAGTGGTATGTTGTTGGAAATATCCCCACCGCCAGCTCGAGCGTCTATAAATATTGTAAAAGTTTAAATATGTAAATATATATATATGTATTTTATTTACTCCTGAGCCCATGGAACCTCATAAACACCTATTGTCCTTTACAATATCTGGGGCGATTTTTAAAATATCGAGATATTTCGAATATTGTAAGCTTTCGGATACATCTGTATAACTGTTTACCCCGAAATTGAAACAAAAATAAAACGAGTAAGAAGGGAATCTTTGACGCCTTTTCATTTTGCATGGATGTAGGGCACATAGTTTAACTTATAATTGGCGAGTTTGGTCAAGATATCTTCAAAAACAAAAAGTTTTCCATACAACAACTTAATTGTCGACCGATCGTTCCTATGGCAGCTATATGATATAGTTGGTCCGATGTGAATAAGATTTTGCATCAACGTAGGGAACACATAGTGGAACCATAAGTGCCGAGTTTGGTCAAGAAAAGTTTTAAAATTGCATTAGGATCGACCAATAAGAACTGAGAGTGCGGTGTTCTGGGGTATTTCCTAGTCGCGCAATCCCGACTAGCGCACACCCTTCGGTATTTTCTATGCCAAACCCAAATGTGCTTACATTCGAAAGAGTCACCCCCAGCGGCAATTGAGTGCTGGCCCGTAAGAAGTTGCGCTCCTCCGTATGCCGGTTGGAGACAACCTTCTCTCTGCTCTCCACCGTGGTGCTTCCTTTGTTGAGGTAGGTCGTGTGGTATGTGTAGGTCGTCAGGCAGGTCTTCGTAATAAATTGATTCTCGTCTGTGGGAATTGTGAAATTCTCCTGCAGACAAATGCAGATGTTGTTAGATTACATATGTTTATTATGGCATACGATTTACCTGTCGGCTGGTGGGCAATGCCAGGATCATGTGATTCTTCAGTGTGCTGGGGGCAAGGGTGACCGGCCGCAGTTGGACGTGCCTCGAGGAGGATGTAATGCTGCTGCTGCTGCTGGCGAGTCCGTGAACTATATCAACATGCTTGACCTTGTCGCTGGCAATGATTAGCTCAACGCCATTCGACATAACGTGCGTCGCCAGATTGAATCTGGCCTCATCCAAGCTTCTGTCCGACATGTCCCCAAAGGTGACCCCAACCAAATGGTTGGCGTCAGCTAGCATGCGGCTATTCTGAAGGCGGGACATTGTGTCAGTTGTTGATTCACTTTTAGTACTATGTGTTGTTGTATAGTGTTTAACGTGTCTCTTATTGTAGCCTGCATCAATTACAAGAATTTTATGTGGACATTTTTAGTGGACATTCAATGCGCACAACTATTAAACGCGGCGGCCTTTTTACATATCTATAAACTAAGCGCATATTTACATCACTTTTCCACAACAAAAATGTACAATTTCACACAATTTAATGCGGAAAAAATGGGCCATTACCTTGCCTCGCCTTGGGGCTACAGTTTTAGAGAGAAATGAATTCCGAAAGGATAAAATTTTTATTCCTTTTTTCTTTTTAAAGGTTCTTATGGATTTTTCGTAGGTTTTACTTTAACGAGATACAATATCAGCATGTAAGAGAGAAAGTTTTGTTTGTATATATAATAAATATTCCATTCCATTTGCTGAGCTGGTATCGGGATCGGAATCGGGATCGGGATCTCGGAGCTGCTCTATTCGGAGAAATCCAAGGCAAATGAAGTTTGATTTAACATGTTTATGGTAATAATATAGAATGTTGTCGAAATCGATCAATTTATTTTCAGAAAATATGTAGAGATATATATGTATATATAATTGCCAAACACAAGATAAACTTAGGTTTGTCATTAATTTATGATTTAAGATTAAGGTAACATTCTTAACATACAATTCACATACATAACATACATACGTACATCAAAATTACAATATTAACAAACCCATTTTATACATACTTAAATCAAAAACTTGTCGATTATTTTCGTATTAATTGCCCGTTGTTATAAACGATATATATAGATATATATATATAGAATGAAAGTAATTAGCTTAAAATGTACAATTTAGACTTCAGTTAACATGTCCTTATATGCATAGCTATTATAATTATGTACATTTTATTGACATCTATTTTTCAAGGAGCAATATACACATACATATACATATATATGTATATATTATTATCGGGCGTGGAGGATAAATAAACTTAAGATCTGAAGTTAACAAAAAAGAGTATATAAATTTATATACATGCGTATATGTTGTGTATGTGTGTGTGGGTGTGTATGAGATACATCAAGATACATCAAAATACATATGCATGATGTAAATATATGTACCATACTTTCTTTTAGCCAGGGACCGTCAAAGTTTGACCTCTATTAAATCCTTTTTTTTATTGTTTATCGAATAATTAGTTAAATAATTTAGTTGCATTCAATTTTGAACTTTAATTTGCCAAATTTGCCAAAAAATAGCTGTTATTTTTAAAACAATTAAATAAAGTTGTTATTTGAAAATTTAATAAGTTTTTAATAAACGATTAAAAGCAAGAGTTGAGCTAAAACAAGATGATTAAGTTTTTAAAAGGATTCTGTAGAAATATTCCTTGATATTGAAATATGCAGTTTGAAGTTCGGTCCCTGCTAAAAATAATTTCGGAAAGATTTCAAGGTTTTTGTGTGGAAATCACCGAAATATTATTTAGTTGAGTACGCGTTATGGTCAGTGTCGCGGGCAGAATTCGGGTATTCACTCGCGTAAACGTTGAGATGGACTCCAGAAGCTCGGTTTGATCATTGTGCACCCGCTCCACGACATAGGTGTAGGTTCGCGTAAATAGTTCCGTACTTGTTGTGGTAATCAGTTGCTCGGAAATCGATAATTGACGATTGATCATTTTATTGCTAAGTTGCTTTTGCTTACGTTTTCTAGGTCGCTGCTTGTTGTTCGTTGACGTTAACGTTAACTTTGACGTGGACAGTGTTGGCAAACGTTCCGTTTGAAATGTGGCTGGATTTGCCGTTAACGTTGACTTTGACAGGGATTGTGTTGGGTTAAATTGCGTTTGAAATGTATTTTCTGTATGGTTTCTACTCTTTGTAGGTCTATGCTGGAAAACCACAACACGAAGTTTCTTTGGCTGCGTGGTCAGCGGCTCGGATCTGTCTTTGTTGTTGTTGTTGTTGTTGTTGTTGACTAGTGTTGGGAGTACAGGTTTGTGGGGCTTGCGTCGCACAAGGACCTTACGCAGTCGGGGCCTGTGAGAGACTTCTCGCTTGGAAATCCGACTTGTAATTCCTTGAGGATATTGTGTAGTATTTGTGACCTGCAACTGAAGTGGGAACAACTCAGCGAGGTCATTTATGCTAAAAAATATATTGCATTCGATTGTTTGAGATTCTCCTTGCTGCTCGACCAGGAGACTTCCTGCGTACTCGATGAGGGTTCTTTGGCCTGCTTCGTTGCCTTGGCATACCACAGATCGACATCGCCAATGATGCTCTCCAGGGAAGCTGTATGGTCTTTCCATGCACAATCCTCGCACTCCTCATCCAACTCGGGATTAATCAAATTCTTGATCAACTCGTTTTGCTGTTGCTCCAGTGGTCGCAAATATGATAGCACCCGTTCGCTCTCCCCAAACTCATACTGATCATCCGGAATATATAGCGCAGATGTCTGGGCATGGGCATGTCGCTTGTGCAGGCTGGATGGGGCCAGGTGATGGTGATCATGGCTATTGTGCACCGTCGACAGAATTGTGCTGAACTCGCCTGGCCTGCGGCCAGAGACATAGAGCGTAATCACGCTGCTGCTCTCCTCCTCCTCATCCTCCTCCTGCTGCTGCTGCGATCCTACTCTGGGCAAGTGTTGCTTGTTGCGCTTGTGGCCTCCGTTTGGTTTCCTTGGCTTTTTGCGGCTCTTGCCGGAATGCACGTGATGCTCCTTATGGCCAATCGCTGGCGCTACTATGATATCATCGAGATTATCATCGGCATCGAATCGTGTCCCCTCCTCCAAATCCTGCAGGTTCTCACTCAAAATTATTTGCGGCGACGTCGTCTGCATTATCTGAGCCGGCAATTGTTGTTGCTGCTGCTGCTGCTGTTGTTGTTGGAGTAGCAATTGCTGCAACAGGAGGCTGTTCACCTGAGCCACCTGTCCGGATGGCTGCAGTTGCTGCGTCTGCGGGCTGGGCGTATTTATGATTGTGTCTACGCTATATTCGGTGGCTGTTATTGTCTGTGCCGTCGTATCGAAGACAGTTGTCAGAATCTTCTTGCCCTGAAAGGTGATCGGCACAATTGTCGACTTGCCGTCGTATATGGTGGTTACATAGGTCGACGTATGGGTGCGATATTCCGTAACTGGCAGCGATGGCTCCACCACAGCTGAGCCCGTGCCCGTGCCCAAGCCTAGAGCCTGGGGCTGCTGGCCAAGTGCGCCCAGGAGGGGATTGCTCGGCAAATTGATGTTGCCCAACAACAGCTGCGACAGCAAAATATTCGCCAGCGGCGCATTTGCTGCTATCTGCGGCTGCAGCGTGGACACCACGTTCTCCACCGAGTACACGGTCGAGGGCAGGACGTGCGAGAAGGAGGTCTTCCTACCCCGAATTGTGGTCGGCGTAAATGTTACCGTCGATGTCAGCGAGTCCTGCAGCAGATATCGCGTTAGCTCCGTTGCCCCGGCCGCATTCACGCTGGAATCCTCACGGGTGAGGAACAGCGACGTTTGGCCATTGTTGCCCAGACTTTGGGTGTACTGATGCGGTCCCAGTACCTCGACGCTTGTCTTGGCCGTAACAATGTTCTTGTATTCGGTCACCTGACCGTTGACAACGGGCACCGTCACCTCCGCCGGTATCAGATGCGTAACTGTGATTGTCACCGATCCCAGTTCCGGGGGCGGCGTCTCCAAGCTGTACTCGTTGCGATTCCTGCCGCGCATCGTGCCTCGACCTCGACCTGTCGCACCGTTTGCGGCATTGCCCTTCCGAGAGCGGGGACTGCTCGAGCTACGCAGACCGGAGCTTTCCGGAGGAGAGCTATTATGATTGCTGTAGCTCTTTAAACGACGGGAATTGGACGAGCTGGCGACAGTCGTCGGATTGCGTCGTATGGCCGGCTGTTGCTGGCGTCGAAAGTTCGAGGTAGTTCCACCCGGTCGCGTAATGCTTTTTATTGTGGTATCCTTCTCTCTGAGCGTAAACTGTGTTCGCGCCGATGTCGGTCTTGTGGGCCGAATCGACCGATGGCTCGTTGTGGGCGGCGCATTTGTGCTCATTTGCTGTTTGTGCATGGCCTGGTACCTGGAGCCAAAGCGCGAATTGATTTTCGCACGTGCCGCACTTGGCGAGGTTTCCGTGATTTCTTCGGCGATCGGCTCCTCCGTTGTGACGGTCTTCGGTCGGCGAAATCGAAATCGACTTCTGTTTAGGCTATCTGCCTGCCGGCGCTTACGCGATAGATTTCTTGGCGTCCGACGGCGTCTGGCCTCGTTCTCCACATCGGCATCTCCGTCGCCCTGCTCGCCGTCCTCATCGTCATCATAGTCGGATTCGTTTTCAGCATCATTTGTTTCACTATTGTCCGCTGGCACTGGTTCCTTTTGCTGCTGGAACAGTCCGCGTGGCGGAAAGAGATTGCTTTGTGGTCTGGCTCGCGCTTGCAGACTCGATATGGTAGGTCGCTGGAAGCTTCGAGGGCGTGGCCTGGCCGTTGTCGTTGTCGTTGTTGTGCTAGTCGTTGACTTGGCTCGCCCCGATAACGGATTCCTTCGGGGCGAAATGGTAGCCGGACTGGCACTGGGACGTGCAGCAGGCGTGAAGCCGCTGGGTCGATTGAGAGGTCGACGGAAGCGCAGCAATGGGTTCTGATTACGTCTGGAATTTTGAGTTGCCTTCTCATCATCCTCTTCATTAGCCAGTGTCTGCTCCTCTGTGGAACTCTCCTCTTCGTCGTCCGAACTGTCTGGCTTTGGCGATGTCGTTGTTGACGCAAAGGCTAATTGGCCGTTCAGGGAGGTTGGCTTAATCCGTTGCTTCGTTGAAGCACGAAAACCGGAACTGCTGGACGGGCGATAGGAGGCGGCATTTATGCTGAGACGCCTCGAGCTAGATATTGGGGCAGCACGTGATGAGGACGCAAAACGATTTCTGGACGGAGCGAAGCCTGGACTCGCTTGCTGTGTGCTGCCCGCGCTCTGGCTAATTCCAGAACCGGAACCGGTCGACGGTTTTATTGGACGTCCGAATAGCCGTCTAGACGACGATGTCGATGCCGGACCACCGTCAAGCGGATTGTTTGGGGCATTGGAAATGGCACCCCTTCGCGTTGAACTATACCTGCCGACGGATTTGAGAGCCGGAGTCGCTGTTATTGTCGGTGTTATGTCGGATCTCGTTATAATTGTTGCACTGCTCGGACTCAGGGTTTTGTGCTTTGGCGCAAATGTCGGCCTATTACGGGAGGCGAACGGTCTAATCACGGGCGCAAAAGTGCGTTTCTTTGACTGAAACGGTTGTCGAGCATTGTTACCATTGTCGGCATCATCCGAATCATGCTCTTCCTGAGTTGAGTCCTCGGTAACAGCTTCGATCGCATCGCCAGCAATGCTGCCCTCCACTGCAGCCACAGACTGCAGGCTGACGCTCTGCGTGCTGCTAATCATCGTGTCATCAACTGTTGAACTTGGCACTACGGTGGCGGCAGCTATGGCCTTCTCGAAGATGAAGCTCGATGTACTCTCAATAATCTGCGCATAGCGACTGTCTATAATGGTGCCAATAACCTTTGACTGATACAGGGTCGTCGTACTATTTGCGATTCGCGTGCCCTCGATTAGACGAACCAATCCGGTTTTATATTGCCGAGCTGAAACTGAGTTCTGATCTGTCGTCTGTTCACCTGCCAGCGCCGTGGCCAAAATCATTTTCTTCTCCTCATCGATATGCAAGCTGGACGTGCTGCTGGTAGCCTCAATAGCTTTACCCTCACCGTCGACCGTCGATTGAATCTGAGTTGTAAAGTACAAGGTGCTAACCCCTTCGGCATCGATTATATGCTTATAATCGTAAAATATCAAGTCTTTGTTTTTGCTATCCTGTGTCTCTGTGATGCCTGAGACGCTCTCTGAAATGGATATGTCGGTTGTTGTCGGTTCTATATTCAGCGCAGAAGTTGCGATCGGATCGCTTTTGGGTGTTACCACATTCGTGATTGTCTCAAAGCGAGAATCCGTCACAGTCTTATTAGCCTCATATGAGGTAGTATAATACGTATATGTGGTATAGAAGGTCGTCAGCTCTGATGCATCAGTTTCGCTGGTGCTTATCGCATTATTCAAGCCAACACTTGTCTGTGATATTGTCGACAGCATTGAACTCGTGTCCGAAATGGAGTTTGAACTGGATTCGGAGCCAACGGTGGCACGATTTGACGGCTCAATCACATTCGATATGGTTTCCTCTCTGCTAATTGTGGTGATTTCACCGTCCTTGGCCAATTTAGTCCAATACGTGAATGTGGTGAAATAGGTGATCGGTAGGGTTGCCTCCTCGTGGCTCAACACCTTCGTTGGCTGCAACGTTTCTGTGGCAATATTGGTAACTGTTTCGAGTCGACTCACGACATTCGTGCTATCCGACACATACATCGTTGTGTAGAAGGTGAACGTTGTAAAACTGGTCTGAAGTAGCAGCGTTGCGGATGGCAGGATCTCTTCCGTATTGCTCTCCGAACTAACCTGATCGTCAGCACCGATTTTGCCAATAACCTGTTGTTCGCCATGGGAACTACTCGATCGGACATCAGTTACCAGTGTCACATGCTTTTCTCCATTCTCTTCGTCTTCCTTTGCCTGATTGAGATTTAGTTGAGGCATTTCCTCCGACACGGATACGGTTATGGCTGGCGCCGTTGTAGATGCTAGTATATCGTTTGATCGTTGATCGGCTCCACTTGATTTTTTTGGCCCACCAAGTTCGGTTATATAATTTGTAAAGACCTCAGTCCGTGACATTATCTCCGTTTCGCTCTCAGCGAAAATTGTTGTGTAATATGTGTACGTTGTAAAGAATGTTTTTGTATATTTCGTATCATCAATATAGCTAGTTTGTTGTTGATTTTCGTCTCTTGAACTGGACTCATCGTTGGCACTTCCATGCAATAAGCTCTCCAGTTCATCGGGAATCATATATTTCGATGAGCTCGGTATCAACTGTGCGTTCACATTTTGAGTTTGAGTGGCGGAGATTTCATTATCAGCGATTTGCGCCAAAATATCTGTTGATTTCGTGTTCAGATCTTTATCGGGATCTAAAGTTGAGGTAACCACATTGGTAACAATTTCCGTATGGCTAGAGACAGTTGTGGACGGGCCTTGGAAGAAGGTCGTCAGGTACGTGTACGTTGTGTATAGGGTTTTGTATATAAGATCTACTTCGTCCGAGCCACTATCATTATCATAATCGTCATTATCATTATCATTATCAATTAAATGAGTATTGTCCGGTTCGGTAACATAATCATCATCAATAACCGCTTCCGCCGTCTCCGTCTCTGGCTCCATCTCCGCCTCTGTTGAGCTTTCCTCCTTGAGTGTGACAATAGACTCGGTCTGTGTCTCTGGCCGGGTATCCACTGTGGTTGTATCTTCTTGGACTGAGGCCACAGTTGTTGCAGGCAGAGCAGACGACGAGTCTTGCCCAACCGATGTGTGTGTGGGCTTCTCCAGTTGTGGTGATTCATCAATTGCCCGTGTGGCCTCTATGCAGAAATATTTAGTTGTCTCCTTGATGTCAAATGGAAGATCCTCTTGACCCTGTACCAATTGCGTGCTTAAAATCGTGTTAGTCTTTGGAACTTGCGTCAAAAACACTTGTGACTTGATCTGTGCGCACTTCTCCGCATCGGGGCTACTTATTTCCCTGATTATCGGTGTAGGCGACGGCGACGGCGATGGCGACGGCTCCGCTGGAGATGCTGCAGGATCTGTTGTATCTTCGGTAAGCTGTGACTTGAGCGTGGTTGAGCTTTCTTCGGCCTCTGAGCTCGTTGTTGTCGACCCTTCTGATTCATCGGCATTTGTATATGAAGTCGTATCCTTCTCCTCTGTTGTGCGAGTCGTTTTGGCAATGATTTCTGCTGTCGCTGGCGAGGACTGAATCGTTAACACAGAAGTCGGCTCGACAAAATTTTCAAAGGGATCGTCGTCAATGAATATGGTTGTTGCTCCGCCGTGCACCTGAAGATTTGACACATCCGGTTGGACGTTTGGCAAATGGCTCTCATCCGGTTGGACGGAAATTGGAAGTTGGGTCTGTTGCATTGTCTCGACAGATACGGATACTGGTGTGGGAGAAGGAGAGGGAGAAGGAGAAGCCGCTGCTTGAGCTTTGGCTAGAGACGCGTAGATTTCCAGAATTTCTTGGTCCGTTGGCAACGAAAACATGGGCTTTGCATCGCTTGATTCGATAATCTTCTCGGTTGTTGTAAGATCTAGAGAAGGTGTTGCAGTCGAAACCAAGCCAATTTCAGACATTATTAGCTCTGAAGTCGTTGGCGATGTGCTGCTGCTCTCCGTTGTTATTGGCTCCGTGGCGTCCACAAAAACAGACCACGGATTTATAGTTGTGCTGGAAGTTTCACGGTCGACCGTCTGCGAGGCAAGGAGGTTTTCTGTGTTTGCGACCTGCGGTTGAATCTCGCTGGTTCTAAGTGTAGCCATGCCCTTGATTGAGGTTACGTGGCCGACGATGGAGCTGGGCTGGGCAGTGCTCGGCAGGAAAACAATTAAACTATCGCCCACGAGAGTTGTGAATTCGGCAAAACCATAGTAGGTAACAGTTGAGGGAGCACTCTTTGCCACATTAGCTGGCGATTGGAGGTTCGATTGCGAGTTCATGGGTATTTTCTCACTTTTCTTATCCTGCATTAGATCTTGATAGTAAACCTTTGCGGAGCGTCCTTCTTCCTCAGTCTGAGCGGACAATTCGCCAACGGATTGTGATTTTATTTCACCTTCGATTGTCTGATGATATCCACTTGGCTCAAAATGATTTTTGACCGTAAACGTTGGCAAATCGCCGATTGGCAAGACTTTATGCGCAGCCACTTTGCGGCCATTGTCATCCCTTTGTCCGGCGTTGGCCACAAGCTGCACATCTACAATTTGCTTTGGATTCGTCGCGGCGGACGAAGGAGCGGCGTGCGCTTCCATCAATTGAGTGGCGTGCCCAAGCTTAATGTAATCCGTATTGCCAACAAACTGATGATCTAATAGCCTATCATCGATTTCCTGCCAATCCGGCGATTCGGCATCGAGCAGATCATTGTGACTTTGCAGGTAGGCGCGAGTCTGGGGAACACCTTCGCCCACCCAACTGGTGACGACAGACGGCGACATCTGACCATTGCCATTTTCGAAGAGCACCCGCGAGCTCTTCTTCAAATACTGGGCATACAGACGGCCATTGTTGAGGGTTGTCCCCACGACCTGTGTCGCATATTCGGTTGTCACGCCCTCCTGGATAAAGGTGCGTGCAGTTGAGGTCAGGAGGCCGACTTCTGGGCGAACCGACAGAAATCGGCCGTGACTGTCACCTAGGCGTCCGCCTCCGTCGTTATTTACCAATAATACAGTGGTTACATCTAATATGTTGTCAATCACACACACACACACATACATACACACACAGGCGGGTGATTGAAGAAGAATTAGACACAGAGGATATAATGTTTGGAGAGAGACAGAGAGAGAGAGAGATAAATTGTTACAAATATTTACAAAAGTAATATACACATAAATACAAATAAGAAGAATAATATAAGAGATTAAATCAACATGTCCAGAATGTACAGCAGAGAGAGATGGTGAAATCATTTACATAAAAAGAAATAAAGAAAAGGAGTCACAAAAGAAGTAAGTACGTAAAACAATTTAACTCTTAGTTTAGTTTGTTACATATATCAAACCTGTTCCGAAATATGTATGTGCTATATATATACATATATATGTGAAGTCTTTTTAGTCTTACTGTGAATACAAATTCGGAATAGGCTTCAATGTTGTTTCGGCGCTCAGAAACTCAGATGCGTATTAGCTTAGTAACTCAGTGCATAGAAATGTATTTGTGCAGTTTGTAGTTTTAAGATATCTATATATATTTATTATCTGGTATTTCCCGACGTCCCCCCATCTAGCTCCAAGTACTTGCTTCAAATTTAGACATCAATTTTTCGCCCATTTCCCACCCGATATTTTAAGCTGTCTTAATATATATTTATTATCTGGTGTTTCACGACCTCCCTAAGTCCAAGTACATACATTTTTCGCCCATTTTCCAGCCGAGAAAAATGTATATCTACCCATACTCTACCCCCTCTGAACTTCATTTGTTATATTTTACAAAGATATTTGAAAATCGGTTGGAAATTTTATGAATTAAGAAGCAACGCTTTTTCCTATGAAACTTAAAACCGAAAAATAAAACGGGTTGATTTTGATGAAAAGTGTGGAAAACGTATGGAAATTAATTTTCAAAATTATCCTTAGAATATAATTTAATCCTGAAACTTTTACGAAAAGTATGAAACGCCTCTCAATTGAGTTGAAGCAAAGATCTTTGAAAATGAGTTGAATGAATTTGGCAAAACTGCCCTTCCTCTCCTTCCTCTAGCTCCTTCAGATCAGTCAGTCAGTCAGTCAGTCAGTCAGTCGGGTCAAGCAATTTACATAGGTATATTGATAATATTACTGTTAACTGAGGTCATCTCTAGGAAATGAAGTACATATGCTGCTTACCATCTGCACCTGTCGCACGTAAGATGGGCGTTGGTTTAACAATGTACGGCTCATCTGAAAATACGAAAATAATCATTAGAAAAAATAATATAAAAGGTTCGTGATTAATCTGCCAATTGGAATTACCTTAAATACTTAAGACAACATATATCTTTACATATACATACGAAAGCGAAGTTTACTAAATAAAGCGAAAGCGCTTTTCTCCCCTGCACCCGGACCCGGACCTGGACCCGGATAACAATTGTTACTTGGAACTAGTTTGGGTGAAATGCCTCTTAAAATATTTCGAACCTTGAATTGTTCAATTTCCCCAACAAGCCAACAAGCATAGGTATAAATGATTTCATTTCGACCCGTCGTCGTCTGCTGCTGCTGCGGCTGCTGCTGATCAATAAAAAGAAAGTGGTTGATTTCACGAACATGTTGCCCAAAGCGGTGGCACCTGCATATTTACCAAAGAAATTGTACACTTTAATCTCTATCTATCCGCATAGTGCATAGTGTAATATTTAAACGGCCGTTGGCTTTATTTTATAATTCTTGTTCGTTCTTTATTTTTGTTTTTCGTTTGAAGTATCGATATCGTCACCGATAGGCATCGGAATATCGCGTCATCGATATCGATACTTCAGACATATTGCACTGGATTGCTTATTATCCTATTAGAAAATCTGGTTACACTGTTTACATTCGATGGTTGTCGATCTAACATTATTTATAAAATACATACACATACACATGCAGGCAAATAGGGAATAACTGTTATTTATTTTCAACTGATAACAGAGCTGTCATCGGTATTATTGTTTCCGTTACCATTATTCATTTCTGAGCCCTGTATATCCTGCAATCGATCTAAATCGATTTCGAATTTTGCGTGACCAACTAACTTGGCATGTTAATTATGTTTTTATTTCTTTTGACAACTTACAATGATGTCATATGTATGTTATTTTTTGACCAAGCTTAAGTAGTCGATTTCGGCAAACAAACAAAATATGTTGTCATATTTATAACTGATTATCGTTTATGTCAAGAAAATTTTGAAATAGCAACCCACAAATAGCAGATAAATAAATAACAGATAAAATAACATAATTCAACCCAGCCTGCATTTAGCAACCTTCACACTTAAGGCAGATAATTACTATCTCATTATTATTATCTCATTTGCGATTAATATAATCTAGGTATTATTTGCCAAGTTTTACTCATTTTTGAGTTTTGAGTTTCTATGAGGAAATCTAAAATTAGAGTCTTCCATATAAAAGCCAGATATTTTCCTATGACGCTGAAGAAAGCCTTCTTCTTCATTTGTCGCTGACCCACATTTTCTGTCTGCAGAGGCTGCTTCTGGCTTCTGCGTCGCTTTCGGTTCAGGTCTCTGTCCGCCTTTCTTCAATGATAATTCCGACAATGTTGGGGCTCTGTGTCTGTGTGTGTGTGTGTGTGTGTGTCTCTGTGTATGTGCCTGTTCGCGATGGTATTGAAAGTTTTTCTTCTTCTGTTTGCGTTGTGAAAGCAGCTTCCAGCCGCAAGTTCAATTCTTGTTTTTTTGCCATGCGTCAATGTGACGATCAGACTAAATATGTTGTTATGCATCCATGTAGTTGCTCTAACTAGTCCAGTCCAAGCGGTAAACACTTAGATCAGGCAGGCATTCGCCTTAACAGTAAAACGGACGTAAAAGAGGACGTCAACACAGTATTTTAACCAGATCTGTGCCTGTACTCTCCACAAGTCCAATGACATTTATCTGTCCCTGCTTGGTTACACTTAAAACGAGAATGTTTTATATTAGGGAAATGTTTTGTCGACCTTTTTTTGTAATCATTGGGTTCTTTTCTATTTATTTTTTGTTGTCTTGGTTCTAGACAATAAACTATGTGTGTCCATTTATTAATTTTTCAATACGTAGGAAATATTTTTTGTTTGTTTTTTTTTTACTTTTTGAACATCATCAAACACACAATTCAAGTAGCTTTCTCTTCCCTCTTTGTATACCCTGTACCAATTTAAAATGACTAAGCAAGGGTATATTGGTTTTGACCCCTATAAAATATATATTATTGATCGGAAACTATTATCTTGTCAAAATATTGATAAAAATTAGGTTTTTAATCATATCACAAAGACTTTAAGGGTAATTCGTTATGAAGGTACACAGTTTAGGAATATTTAACTTTTTCGAAACATACCCCATTCACCCCGAAATTAAAATAAATGCATTTTTATTGCTAGAGCCTTGTGAGTTAGTATTCATGTTAACGTTAAATCTTGAGCTAATGTTAAATTCAATGTTAAATCTTGAGTAAATCTTACAGGTGTGTATAAGCTTCTAACATGGTAGTATATAACGACAACATGTTCTTCCGAATACGTTTTATGTTTGGTATCTTCTCACAATGAATGAATGAATGGAATGCGAAATCACATTATGTGCCATATTCAGCTATGAGTGGGCTTCATTTTGCTAAAACCAATCAAATTTATGTGAGAGGATGATCGAGTTTATTTGTAGCTCACAGTTATTTTCGCGTTCAAAGCTAGTTACAGACTTAACATACTCTGTTACCTACATGGGACCTGCTGCCAGAGTGACCGTGTGTACTGCTATTAGCACATGCTATGGATAATGTGACGTCACTATCCTGTTACAAATATTACCTACTACTATATATGAATGCTATTTATGAGTTTCAGATAATTCTGCGAACAATGGCTTGCCAGCTTTGGCGATTATTCAAATTTGTGGTCATCTAATACATGACAATGGTCTGTACCTAAAAATTGGTAAAAAAGGGTATGGTGGTTTGGTGAAAACATATGTAACGGGCAGAAGAAAGCAACTTCAATCCACATCAAGCTATATAAAGGCTTATATTTGTTCCCAAAACTTACCATGTGCTTGCGCAGATCCCAAGGGAGGCGCTGCCATCAGAGCGATGACTAACATCAATAGGCACAGGCTCCGACAGAGTGTCGGATCGGACATTTTGGGTATTATAAGACGACCACGTGCACCTTCCTGGCGAAGTCTCGTTTCGCCGTTTCCGTTTCCGTTGCCGTTTTCAATTTGTGAGGAGAGCAGCTCGTGTATATTTGATGCAGAAATAAGCGGGTGTTGCATATTTGGCTCCTCCAGACGGTTTTTTACGGGACTAGCACACATTATACATTTGTACATTTATGCAGACATACATTTGGGCCATACATCTGCATATGTGTGATTAGTTTTCTCCAATATCTGAATGTGAATAGATATGTTAACTTTGTAGCATTTGTTGTAGTTTTTTGTCGGTGATTGGAATTTTAGTTCACTGTTGTTGCCATTCAATTTTCTTGTTTTATATTTTGTTTGTATTTTATTGTACAGCAGCAAATGGAGTTTCAAAGCTTGATTTTTTTTTTTATTATACTCTGTCAAGAAAAAAAATTAAGAGTATATTAGTTTCAACAATACTGAACGCAGAGACCCGGATATAGTATACATATGTTAACAATTTCGCCACACCCACTCCCGATCCCGCACAACGCAATAATCTATTAACAGTTTTATTAAGCTCTGCTACTAACAGTTTTCTTAACACGCTATATTACACTTATAACAGGGTACTGCGCAGTCGGTTGCACCCGTCTGCAACGCTCCTTATTGTGTTTTTACATTTCACGATTAACAAGTTGTTGGGTCTTCGTCTGCACACGCACACGCACACATACATACAAATACATATGCAGTTATGTTAATGTAAATGTTGCAAAAATGTTGGCACCGCTCTGTCATGAATATTACATGCACACAGATTTACGGATATACATATACTTGTATGTACATACATACTTGCTTTAACCCTTTTTTATTGAAAAGGTATTATTTGGTAGATATTACGAGCAGAAGCACTTTATTGAGACACCACACACTGAGATGATGGGAAACTGGCACAAGAGATCGAATATATGTACATACACATATGTATATCGAAATTTGCATATATTCACACACACACTCAAATACGCCTTACACCTATACATACATCTGTTAACGCTTTTCTGATGCGCACACGATCATTCCATGCAGACGAAAGCCACAGAACTGACTTGGTCAGCGCAAAGACAACAAGTTGCTGGCTCAAACCCGACCCGACCGAAGAAGAAGACGGTGGCTGTGTCGCGTCCGTGTATGTTGTTATTGCCTTTAGCTTTTGTTTCTCTGTGTGAACGTTTGCGCGCATGCGCAAAAGCCGTTTGGCTGGTTCAGGTGGCCCAAAGTAGATACTTGCCAGACAGCCAGCCAGCCAGCCCGTTTGGCTTGCGGGAGAGCGGAACACACAAATGAATATATGTGTATATGTGTACACACACACATATAGTGGACAAATCTGCAAATGTCAGCATAGCTTCACCTAAACCTTACTACGATCTACGCTATAAACCAAATCGCGTTACATATGCATTTTTCTTTTCATGGATCTCACACAGCCTTACATACATACATACATACTTATATTTATTATGCAGCTACTATGTATGTGTGTGTGTGTGTGTGCGGATACTCTTTTCATGGATCTCACACAGCCTTACATACATACATACATACTTATATTTATTATGCAGCTACTATGTATGTGTGTGCGTGCGTGTGTGTGTGTGTGTGCGGATACTCTGCAAATAGCTTTGTACGTAAATTTGGTTTTTTATATAACAAGCACATTTTTTACATCACATCTCTATATATATAAAACTGTCCTCAACGCACAGCCCAAACCGTAAAAAGATAGCAAACTAATATTTTCACTATAGATAAAGATGCACGTTTAAAATGGGAATTTTGTGGAAATTCCACCCGCAAGTTTGGAAAAATCGCGAAAAATCGCGTTTGTAGGCAACCGGATCTAAAATTAATGGCTTATTTTCAATTTTGATACCCTGAACCCTGAAAATGGGTAAAAAGGGTATTATATATATATTCTTGATCAGCATCAATAGCCGAGTCGATCTAGCCATGTCCGTCCGTCCGTCCGTCTGTCTGTCCGTAAGTATGAACGCAAGGATCTCAGAACCTATAAGAGCTAGAGACTTGAAATTTTAGCTGTAGGTCCTCCTACTCCCCGCGCAGATCGAGTTTGTTTCCGATATTCGATAACTTGTCCCGTTTCCAAGTAATCGATACAAATCTATATCGAAGCAATTTCGGCAATTAACATGAGCTAGAGTCACCAAACTTGACATATAGCTTCTAGAATAGTATATATATATCAAGTATCTTTTATTTTATAGATATCGCCTGTTGGAAGAAGCGGGTCCAGGGTATCCCCTAGCGGGAGCTCCCGACTAGAACCTCTTACTTGTGTTGTTATTATATTATAGCGTACTCGTAAGCTACACAAATATATCAACAATCTGAATAAACATACCAAATTGGGCGTAGGTTTGTTAGAAATATTCTTAGCCCGAACAAAATCCAGGATTTACAAAACGTTTTTATTGAATACTTATTCAGTAGTAATTTGATAGGCTACAGTATAGATTAATTACAAAATAAATATTAATTACAAATGGCAACTTATGTACATATAAGTGCGTACGTAGCAGCTGATTAATTAGTAAATAATAGAAGGGGTATATCTGTAGTCTCTAATATAATAATCAATATATTCGTTGCAAGCCACTTCACCCCATATCTGATGAACTAATTTAAAGGTGTTCATTAACACCTCCGTTTTTTTAAATTATCTATGAAGGCATTTAACCATATAAGTACATAAGTAAGTAAAATTTCATTGGATTCATACCTATTAGCAGCTAACATGCGATAAACACAGTACAAATTAGCAAAAATAACGATGGTCTATCGATAAACTTAAACCTAATATGTGTAGACTAAGTTAACTACTTATTAGTATAATACAAAATGTATGTACATATGTATAAATGTATATACAAAATGTAAGTACATCTCCTCATATTTATATTTGGACTTCAGCTATGCCGGACGGACTTCAGCCGTACTAGAGACCTGCGCGTTTATGCTTGCAACGCGATGTTGTCGGTTCTCTGCACTGTTCTCGGACGTCTCAAAGAAGCCAGGAAAAATTGTGGGCTGAGCATCCAAATTTTGTTCAGCGCTTAAGTTAACATAGGTCGGCTGTACATCTGCTTCTTGGTCGGCTGGATCATGCAGATCGTAGACCTCCGTTATGGGCGGCCAATTATCAAAGGACTTGATATTATACTCCAATCGCATATATTTGCGATTTGATGTCTTTAGGTTTTGCTCGCGTCGCACTTGGAATCGCTTAAATACCAAATACTCGACCACAAAAGACTCAAGAAATGCATGAGTGATAAATGCAACAGCTCCATATAGAAGCATAATGTAACGAAAGGACATATCCGGCGGCACGATAAGTTGAAAGAAGTTGGCAATCCAATCGCTTGGATAGGCAACCAAATAAACGACAATGCAGGCATTTATCACCAGGGTCAAGCATAGGGGCCAATTCGACCATATTGGTTTCCGGTATGGGGCTCCCTTAGAGAATACAAATGCTAGTATAATATACTGAAAGCTCGATATGGCAAACATGGTGTAGTTCTCATAGCAGCCCAAATGGTCCTCGTCAGATGGCCGGAAAGGTTTAAACCAAGGCTGTTGATGTAGTTGAAACCAGCCTGCAACAAAAGAAATTACAAAATCAGTAAAGTAAAATTCATATCTAAAAGAGAGAGAGTATTGCGATTAAGCTTACCAGCGACCTGAAAGACGACCACGACGGCCAAATGGAGCACAAGCGAGCTTAGAGGCGTTGGCGAGATGAGGGAACTGAGCGGCACTTGCTTGACCAGCTGGCCATCGTAGGCCTCAGTTTTGCCAAAGAAGAATGCAAATATCGATATCAAGCCAAGGTCAATATAGAGATATTGCTTATCGGTTAGATTCGAGTCGATTGAGTATAGGATCATTACGGACACAAACTGTACCAGGGAATAGGCAGCCATATACTTAAAGATGCCAAATGATGTAACTAAGGCGGCGCGACCCTCCTTGATGACATTCGGTACGGCCGCAATAGTCGGATTACGGGAGGTGAACGGCGATGCTATCGAGGATTCGGTCTCGCTCAAAGAAATGCCAGTGTGTGCCACCTTTAAAGCACCACAATCGTTTGCCCCATCCCCGCACATTGCCACATAATAGTCCAGACTCTGTAGCTCCATCACCAGCGATTGCTTTTGCTCTGGCGACATGCGTGCATAAATGGCACCGCGCGTCAATATGATTTCCATTTGCTGGGGAAACTGATCCTTAACAATTTGCCAAGTCTTGCCATCCATGGCGAATATATATTGACGACGCCAGCTATCGTTTCGTTGTGCAACAACTGTCGCTCCAAGCTCCACATCATCGCCGTCGTTATGGGTCCATGTCTCAATTGTCTTGACACTGGCCAAGCTGTTGCTGTTGGGCAACACACTGGAAGCACAGCTCAAGCCGCCATTTACCAATGAATTAGTTGACTTCGATAGATCCATATCCAGCGCGATTTCGGCCGCGGAAAATGTTCTATTACCATTGAGTGCCGGTGTGCACGTCTTGCTGCCCAGCTCGAGCGTATACTGCAGTTCGTATTGGCCATTTTGATCGGTATTCAGCTTGTCGAAGCCTTTCAACACGGGCACAGCATGCACCGTGATTACCGCCTGCGTGGAGCTAACAATGCCGCAATCTCTGGCAACGCTCATGGCCGTCAATATGTTATCACCCGTAATCATAACTGTCCGTATATTTGCCATATTGAGTGAATTTATCACGGCCGTTGTGTCCGGCTTCAGGCGATTCTCAAGTATTACAAAACCAAGAAACTCCAGATTGTGCTCGACCTCTTCGCGAGAAAGTCGCTGCACCTTTGTGTAGTTCACCTTTGGGTTAAGTGTCTTGCATGCCACGGCAATAATTCGGAACCCCTTCTTGGCATAAAGGGAGAGCTGATGGCTATAGTCGTTGGGTATGCTCTGCGGCTGGCACAGCTGTTGCAACATTTCAGGTGAGCCCTTGCAGTAAACGTTGAAGCCCTGAGCGCTGAGACAGCGCGTGATGACTGACATACGCTGCAAGTTGGAAGTAAATGGGAACTCCCTAACGATTCCATGATCGAAATTCGTTTTAGACTTTAACAATCCCACGTTGGCCAAGAGATCATCTACCGAGCTCTGCCGGAATACGGGCGCCGCCTCTGTTGTTACTGGTGTTTCGTGTTGTGCCAAGCCTGAGTTGATTTCCTCTCGATGCGGTTGCCGTAAAATTGTCGGATAGATCAGACCGTACTTCTCATTTTCGGGTATGTTGTTGGAATCTTCCAGTATCCAGCCCGTCGATTCGAACATCTTGAGATCCAAGGGATCGCCCATCATCATGCCGTTCATGACAGTTATCGAGTGGCACGTGACCATGCCAAACAGAAAGTGATCGTACGGCAGTCGCTTCACATCTTTCAGGGGTATTTGAAACTGATTTGTGGACGACTTTGGCACGACACCCCACATGTCTAGGCCATCCTCCGTTAGGGTTCCAGTCTGCATGAAATGGAAATCATTTATAAGCCTTGTTTTATTCTTGGCAGACCTACCTTATCAAAGCAACAGCAATCAATGCTGCCAGCCACGTTGATGGACCGCGGGGATATGCAAAAGATATTGTTGGCTTTCAATCGTTTTTGAGCATAAAACCGACCAACAGTCATGGCGGCAGGCAGGGCTGGTGGTACAACAATTGTTATAAGATCCAGCGATTCGACCACTATCTTCACAGCATCTGTGCCACGCAATATCTGAAATGTGCATTAAATAAATAAGGGAGTAAAAATATCAAACCGAATATTTCGTACTCACCTTCGTGACAAGCGTATATATAAAGCCAATGCATGCGATTAGCGCTAAAAACTGTATGAACTTGTACGAATCCTGTTCAAACTTATAGTCCACAGGCGGAGGATATAGAATGGAACGTATCAAGCCACCTTTGGCTGTTATATTGCCTGTATTTATCACGAATGCCAACACTTTCTTAGATCCAATGTATCGCGTCTGTATAACCTTGGTGCCGCAGAAGAGTGTGTGCCTTGCATGTTCCTTTTTATCAAATATCACATCGCGCTTCATCGGCAGCGGAGTTTTGGTAACTGGCACACTTTCGCCCGTCAGCATCGATTCGTCTAGGATGCAGTTGCCGGATAATAAAACGGCATCGCATTGCATTGTGCAGCCGGACGATGGTATTTCAATAATATCGCCAGGCACTAACATTTTCGTAGATAATTCCACAGAAACTCCTTTCGCGTTAACCACCCATGCATTTCCCGTGTTTAGAACTGTCTTCTGCAGGACATCTTGATTCTGAAATCAAATAGATACAGTTGCCGCCGCCGCCGCCGACTATAACATGATCTCTCCTCACCTTCTTCGTTTGCACAATGGACATAGTTATGCCAAATATAGACATTAACAAGATGACACAGGCATAGTAGTAATAGTCATAGGTAAACCACAGAACGACAGAAAATATTTGGAATACATAAAAGGGATTGAGAGCCTCCAGGAAGAGCAGCGTTTTCACATCCCTCAGCGGCACGGTTATCTCATTCTCCCCAAATACAATGCGGCGTGCCAGCTGCTCTTGCACAGATAATCCACGCTGCTGATGGTAATAGGAACAAGGCACATTTACGTCTAATCCATTGATTTTTTTAAAGGTTTTTATGCTGTTGTCCCACGCATAAACCAGCTGCTTGCATCGAAATGTCCTCAGGGATCGAAAACCTAAATAATAAGCGCAATAGTTTTTAGTTACATACATACATATTAAAATAGTTGATTATATTTTATATGTATATGTATATATTTTGAATTACCTTTGAAATGCGCTGAAGCAAAGTGAACTGGGAGTTGTAGTTTATTATCATCGAAATCCTCTCCCGGCAATATTTGCTGCAATGATTTTCTAAAAATAAAAAAAAAAGTTTAATTACACATTAAACGTACAATTTTCGAAATAACGTACTTGAAGTGCTCCACGTCCAGCATCCGCACGGTCTTGACATGATACAGTTTGTGATTTCCCTGATAGTCTTCTTCTATGAGCACCTGTTGTGCCTCCTGCAAGGAGCACGGCTTGCATGTGGCAAGCAGATACCAGTGCCGCCACCAATGTAGGATGAGGCGCAGCAGCCCGCCAGTTAGAACAATGCAGATCCAGCACAAAATATAACGAATATTGCAGCGCCGGTAACCGCTTATTTTCATCTGATCCGACTGATCTTGGTTGAGAAGTGCGACGCATGGTTTCGGATCTGAAAACAAAAAATGAGAATTTAATGATGATGATGCATTGGCAATGACAATCAATACACACACACACATGCAAACCCCATTCACCAGTCTTATTATTGTATTTTGTCTCATACCTCGCAAATCTTCGCAGTTCATCATCAGAGTTTAGCTTAAAATTTGGCGCGTTGTCTTTTCAGGAATGTCTGCAATATGATGGCACACAACATTTAATTGAAACTCACGTCACGTTGCAGATGACATCTTTATTGATATTTATTAAGTATATTCTCGCTGAACTAAAAACCCTACTCTATACCCTTTCTTGGGAGTACTACTCGAAGTTGTCCGGTAAAACAAAAATCTGCGACCTTGTTGAGCTGTTTAATTTGACAATTGGAGACGGCTCTTAATCATCATCACACAAAGCAACATTGCGACAAAAGCCAGTTCGAATACATACATGCATACATGTTTGTACAAAGATAAAATTCGAGTGATAAGAAAAGAAAAAAAACGTGCATTTGTACAAGATCGAACCTGTATATACGAGCTTTACGACTCCGAATAATTATTTGGCTCTAGAATTTTCGAACAACGTCTTGTGTTGCTTTGCTTAATTATTTTATTTCTTTATAGGGACATAATAATACTCACAATTGCACAACCGCATGACAGCTGCGAATGCCAATGTTTTTATGAATATGCGCGCGTAGTGTGTGTGTGTGCATGTGTGTGTTTGTGTATGAATAAGCGTGTCTTTGCTGTGTCTGTTGTGCTTCTGTGTGTGTGTGTTTTAGTTTTTAGCCAAGATGCCGTTAATATTAAATAAGCAATGGAATAGTCGAAAAATTTATATTTATTAACAATCAAATAATACACGAAAGAAGAACTAATAAAGATGAGAATTACACACACACAATGGCAGCAGCGACCACTTAAGAACCATTGTTTCACACACGCATGAACAATTAATCGACAATCTGCGTCAATTAATACATTTATTGTATGCAAGCGTTATGTATGTGAGTTGATAACATTGAAAAGAACCACAGAGTGTAAAAAAGAATAGTGGAGATCACAGCATATATACTTTGCACATTAATAAATCTTCATAAATAATAAAACACTTTGGGAAGAGGAATGGCTCACGCGTGGCACGTCGTCACCCACTGACACACACACACACATATACACATTGTTCACACGCATATATATATATATATGTGTGTGTGTGTGCATATATATTGTGTTTCATAAATTCACTCGCCCTTGTCCGAAATGGATGCTCAATGGCCGAATGGCCGACCTCATGCCTGACAGACACCCAAATTTAGTACAATTTAAAATGTATTGGCATATGTGGACAGGCACCTGTTGCTATATCGACGGCCTAGCAAGAAATTGCAATTAAGTGCTTTGTGGTATTAGCCACAGCGCGTTTTTAAGAAATTTTGATAATATTTGATAGCCAAGTACATGTATCGGGCATACATACATACATATGTACTTACGGACGCGTGTAAGCACATATGTGTATATACATGTATGTACATAATTCACTTAATCTTGTAGCGTCCATGTCAACGCACGAATATCAAATTGCGGTCGCGCTATTCAGATTCGAAATCGAAACCGAATCGCGAACCGAAATGTAAAGCCGAGAGCCGATTACGATCGCAAGCGCTCCGTTAACTTAAATCAATATGTACTCAAAACTGAACTGAACTCAACTGAACTAAACAAAACAGAACTGAACTGAACTGAACTGAACCACACAGACACCGAAGAACGACTGCGAGCCGGCAGCAGAGACGCGCACAATATGCTCGCAGTTTATTAATTTGTATATTTTTTGAATGGGCCATTGAATTCCATTTAATTGCTTCTAAGTTTAATTTTTTCTTACCACTGCTAATTGTTGTATACTTATTAAAATTGTGAATTTGAATGCAATTGGGCTTTTTATTCATGGTTATTTTTTCACAACCATCGCTTTAGTACTTAGTAAGTTAATAAAGTAAAATATATATATAATATATATCTTGTCAGTACGGTTAAATTTAGGGCCCCGAAATTTAGTTAACGATACTTCAGCTTAACGCCCGGAAATTTCTTAACAATTGGACCCAACATTATTAATAAATCTATTTTGCTATGCTGTAGGAGCGACTCCCTAATGTTTGAGCCAGGGCTACAGGATATCTCCTAGTCAGGCACTTGTAATTACAATTGGTTGAGTTCACAATGTAAGTCAACTTTCAGGGTTACTGCGTTCGTAGTTAAAAAGTAACTAAGCCTAACACATTGAGTAAATAATGTTTATATACATATAAACGGGGCCTAATACTAGGCCTGACTATGAATCTAGCTCAGCCAAACAAATAACCAACAGTAGCTGTAAAAGTGAGGAATCAGCCGACTGCGCAGCTGCGTGCTGCGTGCCTCAACTTAATTACATGCAAATGCAAATGTGAATGTGACTGTGTAATTCCACTTACATCGTTGTTGGGGACAAATACAAAATATAAATAACTTTTTATATTGTATTTTAATTAAAATTTATACCTTTAGGCGTAAATTTTTTTTCTTTTTTTTTGGGCACGTGATTCAGTAGAAGCTGCCAGACCAATCGATACCCTGTACCAACCAAGCTGTGATCAAACGGAGTTTATACGACAAATATGAAAATCAACAACGCCATAAAGTTGAGCTTTGCAAACGGAGCACGTCATCCGACTAACAAGCCAGAGGTCGTCGGATCAACTCCAGCAGGGTTTTTTATTTATTTAACTTGATATGCATATCTAAAATTCAATAATAACAAATTTGAAAGGAAATACAAATGGAATGCGGGTTAACACAATAATAATTTAAATTTTCTTTTGTTCCGATTGTTTTTTGGGAACTACAAAAGGCTGTCATATATTTTTTGGCAGACCCTCCCAATCGAGAGTTATAAGTTTCTTAGCTAGCATTTACTTAGTCAGTTGATTGAGCCACAATATTTATGTATTTAAACGAGTGTCTTCCCAATTTTTCAATATATAAAATTATAAAAATTAAGTGCTTAAAGCCGCCTAATGAGAATACACAATTTTCTAATAGCATCACCGACCGATGGAGGTGGAACAATTATGTCGTTAAACGACCTCACGACGATGTGAATGTCTGTCTGGGTTAAGATCTCGGTAGACATGACTGATGGTAAAATAATGGTAGTGTTAATGGATTGCGTGGGGAAGGGAAGGGAGTATGGTAAATGTGTAGACGCGTGTTGGGCTATAAGAGCACTTTTTTATATTTATAAGTACAAACTACACTTTGAACATTATTCATTCGAAGGCTAATTACTTCTTTATCTCTATATATAAAACTGTTTGTCCTGACTGACTGACTGATTGACTGACTGACTGACTGACTGACTGACTGATTGGTGATCAACGCACAGCTTAAACCGTAACAGCTAGGAAGCTGAAATTTTCACTGTAGCTACCTTATGTGATGTAGTTGCACGTTAAGACGGGGTTTCGGCAAATTCCACCCGCAAGTGTGGAAAAATCGCGAAAAACGTTTGTATGTAACTTTTTTGTTTACCATCCGATCGGCCTCAAACTTATTTTCAAAGATCTTTGTTCAAATTCATTTGAGGGGTGTTTCATACTTTTCGAAAAATCCATTACTCCTTGGTGGAAATGGAGGTCAAAGATTTGGTGGGTGACGTTTCGCGCTCAAATTAATTTCCAGAGATCTATAAGAAAAATCATTTGAGACGTGTTTCACACTTTTCGCAGAATTCAAACTTCTTCGGGGGGAATGCGATTTAAAGATTTTTTGGGCGAAGTTGTGTCCGATTTGCTTCAAACTCATTTTTAAAGCTCTACATAAGAACTTAATAAATACGTATTTCAGCGATTTGGGAAATTCCACTCGCAACAGTGGTAAATGGGCGGAAAACGTTTGTATGAAAGTTATTTGTTTACCGTCCGATCAGTTTCAAAATCATTTCAAATTTGTTTGAGAACATTGATTTTATAGCATACGTGCCACGGGCAAGGCCGGGTTATACCCGGATCAATATAAAGGGCGAAAAAGAAAATAGAAAAATTATAAATAATAAAAACAATGAGAGTACAATTTGAATAGAAACAAAGCGAATTTTATAGCATAATTCATTACTAACGCATTGTATTTTGCACGGCTTATAAATTTTAATATTAAGTATATGCCTAATTTAAAAAAAACTTTTACAATTTGTGGACAGTGGAGGAGGTTGGAGAAGGCAGGAAATACACCTGGCATTGGTGAATAGTTTTGAAATATGGATATTTGCCCAATCTTATGCTTAATATAGTACATTTTCAACAGATGATGCATAGAAGCTCTAATTCCGATTGGTAGAAATACTTTCCAGAAACACTTTCCATTAAAAAGAACTAATTTTTCGACCGATTCCATTCAACTGAGCTATATAATATCGATAATATATGAGATTTTGCTTAGGTGAATGCCAATTTTGGTCAAAGTACATATATGAAACAAGTGAAAGTTCTCTGGTCGGGCACTCTCCCCACTTCCCTCAGGCACCGACTAGGGAATACCCTGGAACCTTCTTCTTCCAATAATCAAAAACAATTAAGTTCCTCCTTGGTCGAGTCGAACTTGCAACCAGCCGAACTACTTGCCGACGCCTTAATACAACACATCCATCAAATAATTGAAAATCGAGCACATACACATACACAGAGCACACAATTGCAATTCTATATGTGTATGTATGTGTGCACATGTATACAGAAATGCTTGCGCATTGTTTTAACCCCAAGACGTTTTCCTTAATAACTTCTGTGCTTCTTAACCGATCTTGATGAAATTTTCAGCAGAAGCTCTTTTTGTGCGATAGAATATTCGTATATTCTCAAAAAGACACAAATAGAAAGATATTTTTATATACTTATCTAGAAGCTACATGTCAAATTAGCTAACTCGAACTCATGAAACCTTAGAGATTTGCTTAAGAACGGGATTTCGATAGCGCAATTGATGCTGATCAAGAATATATATATATATATATAGTTTATGGTGTCGGAGATGCTTGCTTCCACATACATTTATACAAATATACACAATGCAAAAATAGGTCTAGAATTATGATAAAATTCATCAAAATGTATATAAGCAATAAAACATTTACGCACCCTTTACGAGCAGCTGGGAATCTTGCAGATCGAAATCTTCGGATGGATCGATGATAGTGCTCTCCCTGTGCCTCTGATGCTTTTCATTTGAACGATGGTAAGTGGGCGATGCGGTTGACTTCGCCGGCGTATTGAGGCTGCTGCGGGCAGCCGTGTTATTGTTGTCCATTTTGGTTGGCAGATCTGTTCGATCAGCGAGGATTGAGGCTTCGATGTCGAGCTGCTGTGCCGGCGGCATGTGCCACCAGTTGAGCTTCAGTAGATTGTTTTTGGTTGCGATTCGAGGTAGATGCAGCAATCCCTCTTGTTCCTCCGCCTGCGTGTTGCCATTGGTTAGCGGCTGCAGCACCAGGAGCTCTGGGGAGACGCTGTCCGCGATCAGGCAAGCGGCGCCCTCACTTTGGCTGGCAGACATTTTCCGACTCTTATTCCCGATACTTAATAACGTCAATATATATATATGTATGTATATATTATAATTTGTAAGGCTGATTATACTGATTTATATGGTTTGGCTTTGCTTTGATTTTTGGTCGCACAGCTGGTTAGTTTTTCTTTTTCTTTTTTTTTTTATTGATTTCCTTTGACAAGTCCAACTACTACTATGTCAGCTGCACATCTCCCGTACCTGCCGGTTTGCCGGAGTGGATGCAACGACGACTACGCGAGACGCCACCAAAGGGAACGCGGAGACCGTGCGTGGTTGCATCTTTGACTGATTGGACCGATTCGCATGCGTTTTAAATCAAAGAGAGAGAGAGAGAGAGAGGCGACGGAATGATATCGAGCACACGCAGCTGGAAACGGAAAGCACGGCACTTTTAAAAGCTGGCTTTTAGGCGATTTCTTTTACGTTGACGCAATGAGTAAAATTCGTACCGGTATTTCGCAATCCAATTCCGATGGAATCCACCTCCAGGCGCAGGTCTGCCGAGCCAAATGAACTTTAATCATCCAAAATTCGCGCTAGCGTTCACCAGGCGTAGACACCACGCTCCGGCCAGTTGTTTTTGTTGTTGTTGTCCTCCGCTGCCCACACGTTTCTCAAAATAGAATTGTTTCACGTACTCTTTTTGGAGTAGCACCAAATCGATCAGGATCAGGCCAAAGCCGGCAGCTTGCTCGATATACGCCCAATATGATCCCTGCTGTGCGCCGTCCACGTCGGTGTCTGTCTCTGTGTCGATGACGTCACCGTCTCGACGCTTACGCAACCTTCTCTTGAATGACCCGATATGCTCCTGCTGCTCGGTTGCACTTTGAACTGAATTCATTACGTTATCACTAGAAGGAGATACTTGTTTCTTTGACAACCCGATGGCGTGCCAATGTTTCAAATGGAAATATCTGATCAATTCACGTCCTCTCAGTTTCACAATTTTATATTCTGCTATGTTCATACAGTACATATGCATTCATATATATACATTACCAAAGTTTCGTTGAATTTTATAACGTTTCAATCGAAATTCAATTGCCGTTGAATACACACACACACAGTAGTTGTTTTTTTTTTAAAGTATTTTCTTGTTAAACAGGGCGTCTTACGTACTTTTTTTTTAACTATACGTTTAACAATAATAATTGCTCAGCGTTCATTTGATTTTCGGCGAGTTGATCGAATGACAACTGTTGATAGAACGTTGACTTATTGTATTTATAAATCGTTGATTTGGCTGGCTTTAAAATGGGAAAATTACTGTTCTTCACGCTCATTCCTTGATGAGTAACATTGAATGGCATACTCATCGCGACAAATGCATTCGGCGGCTTGGCGTTGGCTTTTTATACACACACAAGCGTCAACAAAATGTGGAATGTCTGGAAAGCTGTTCGCCGTTGGTTGTCTGAAATGAATAAACGTCTGTTATTACGCATATCAATTTAAAGAAAATCACAACTCTAAGTTAATTCTATAAGCTGTTGTGATGTTTGCTTGCTTTACTTGTATCCTTTTCTTTGCACTAAACTCGATTTGAGAATAATCGATAACGATGTCATTGCACAGGAGGTTGTGGTGCCACACCGCAACTGTTCTATGCACATACATACACACACACACATATATACATACGCTGAAGTTATAAGCAACTCTTATAAATTTGCCACTTGCATTTGCGTTCACATCTTGTGTTATAAATAAATATGCTGAACTCAATGAATCAAAACGACCTTAACACATTAAATGAAATAATTATGTAGACACAATGTGAGTCATGCGACAAGTGACATAACATAAATCTACACACAGAAATTTCCACACTTACTTGTCGGTATACTTATATATGTACAAAATCAATTTTGCTAAATAGCCGTCAAACAAACCTCTAGGTACATAAGTACATATGCATGTATAAATCTTATGCACTCATGCCAAATATATCCCATAATACGTTTAGTATTGATTCTCGTTAAATATTTACTATTAATTTATGATTTGATAGAATTCTCAGATGAGCGTTTTTCACTGCCACACACGTTTTTCTGCGAGACGAAGCATATGTATGTATGAGCACATATGTTTATGTATCTAAATACGCATGTCATGTAGATAGAAATATGTATGTATGTGTATTTAATGCAAAAGATAGACAGCCACATTGATCTCATGATATCGAAAACAATTCGATAAATGAGTATGTTATCGAGTAGCCGCCTGCAAAAATATATACCAAATACACCCTTTTTTTGCAAAAAAACATTTTACCGTAACTTAACGATACTAATTTTTTGTGAATGTGGGCTATTTTTTTGTTAGCTTAACCCTCAATAATTTCCCATCTATATAAATTCCTTTTTTTCAAAAAGGGCGGGTTCCTTAGTTATTAAACTGTTCCATAGTTAATAGTAGACTGTTCCTACTTGTTAGTTCATTCAATTACGAAAAATGAATTGCACACCAATTAAATGCATTTATTTGTGATATTGTTAGTATATCATGATTTTAATTAAAATAATTTATTTTGGAAAAAAAATAAGACTTGAAGGGAAATGAAATTTGAATATCTTCGGGCTTGTTCTCTCAAGACTTATTCGAATCCACGTTGAAATAAAGCCAGGGTAATTTTAGGCTTATTTTAATATGCTCGAAATACTTATCTTCCTTAACGATAGTCTCCCCAAGGATGATGCCGAAAAATATCATAGCAATTTGACCATAATTAATATCACAAAACAAGTACAAACCAAATAAAGTTCAACAATTTATTTTGGAAATCAAATATTACGCATTACTCTACTCAGATGTATTCAAGGCGTGCAAATCGAAGGCTTCCTATTTTGAATTCAACACCGAGCTAAAAGTATTTAATATGTTTGTTATGGTAAACACACACACGAATGACAAATTAATTTTAACACATTGAATAAATATTGCAAGACATCAACGTTTCTTTTTTTAACTGGTACAACAAAATTGGAAGATATCGTCAGGAAATCTATTTAAATTAGAATCCATGTTAAAAGCAATAATTCAATAGAATAGTCGAGTAACTGAACAAATTGAAATTGTTGTCCTGTCCTGTCCGTCAAATAAAAATCTCCTTTTAATACATTTGAACATGTATCGTATACTACATGAGCTTCGTTTGTATAGTTGCAAACAAAAAAGAGTACATACATAAATAAATAAATATATGGATCATACCAAAAAAACCTAGATATCAACTTTTCAATCTTCCGTTTTGTTTGAAATATTGCTTTGTAAATCGGAATTACGCGGCGTCGTAATTGCTTTAACATTTATATTGCCGGCCGATGATGTGTCCGAATTGTTTTCCCATTGTAAATCATTTGGATTCACGGCCCACGTCGACACGGTAGCTGCTTGGCACTTGTCCACCAGGCTATGCAATAACGTGTCCTCGGCTGTGTCTGCAATCTTTTCCAAATCTTTTAGGTGAAGTGATTGTATTAAATTGTCCTCCGTCTCCGTCTCAATGCCTTAATAAATATTTAAATAATATACAAAATATGTGAAAAACAATTGAAATACACAGGATTCCTTTCTGATAGTTACCCTTTGGCTCGATATTTTCATGCACATATTCGGGAATCTGATATTCTTGCGGCTCGCTCGGCGTTGGCGGAGGTGTCGAGCAAGGCCTATCTGTTGTTTCTATAAAGATATATATATATATATATAGAAATTTGCGGATTAGATTGCCTGTGCTGCTGCACCCAAAAAGGGCGACATACCATTTTGCGATTGGCTTAGCTGATCTATGTTCAGGGTTTCATTGAGGCCATCGGAGAGATGATGCGCTACAGTTTGATTGATTGGATTTTGTTGTTGCAATCTGGCCGTGGCCAGGCCGCGCTCCAGTTTATCGGTGACCAGCTCCAAGTTGAATATGCACTGTTCCACAATATCGTTTCGGCCAATTTTGTTTAGTACCTGGGCCATGGCATTGCCAGTGGCGCGAGAGCCCTCCTGCTTTAGCCAGAGTCGCAGCATAACCAAACCCTGCTGGGCCGCGGGCTGATCAGCGTACTCAGCTTTGACTAGCTCGATATCGGTCTCGGGTACACCCAATTCTTTGGCCAGCCTCGGCCAGTCACTTCCCAGCAAATTCGATATATCCGATAATCTGATATCAGCGCGCTGTATATCTTCCGTAGCGAGTGCAATTGGCTGTATGTCGGGCGATTTTGTGCTGGCTTTTATGCCGGCATTTATCATATCCTTGTAGTTAAGGCCGTGATCCATGTTATATCCATTGTCGATACCATTTTCATTAGACCGATTAAACAATACTTGATTAGGCTCGTGGGATGCTGCGAGGGACACATTCAGAGCACAGATTGGCTGCAACGGTGCCTCACCGGGCCCAACTTTCGGCTCGCTCATAAAACAAAGGCGAGCGTGTGGCTGCTCTTGATCCTTGATATGTACGATGAAAGACAAACGATTCTCACGAAATGCCTGGAACTTGGTATTCAGTTGTTCGCCCGATTTCAATACGGGCACCAGATTGCCAGCAAATTCAAGATAAATATTTTGATTCTGCAATACCTCGACGTCCCGACTCTTTGCCACCTCGCTGAAATACTCTTGCTGTTCCAGAGTCTTATCCTCTTTATCGTCGGTCATACAGAAGACGGAGAGCTTTGCTTCCGTAGCGGATATTTGCTTAGCAAATACCACAAACTTCACCATAAATGGCACCTGAGCCATATACGTATAAAGTTCTGTGGCCATGCGTCCGGCGTCGGCAACATTGCGGCAATCCATTAGCCAAAAGCGTGCCGATACGGTTGTGGTAAAGCTAACGCTATCCTTGACAAACGCCAATGGCGTTGAACCAGTAACATCCTCCCAAATAGCTCGATTCTGTCCACCAGTTATTGAGCACAAGAGCCTCAAGGTGGGCGCGTTACCGTTCGCACCGCTATATGGTGCATTGACCATGCCTTGATTGCATGTTTTGGGCGCCGGAATGCTCAATGTGATCGCCTTGTGAAACTTGCGTCGACGTGGCTCGACGGTAACGACTGGAGATACTGCCACGCCCTGACCGAGCAGCTTGGAGCAACCAATCAAGTCCACTGGCTGTGCCTGAAGACCGACTCGAATTTTCTTAGTCAATGCATGTGGCGGAAATATCGATTGCACTTGCGGAACAGCTGTAGATGACACAGTGCCGCCGTCGGGCCCAATGGCATGGACCTCCTGGCGGATGCGCGAAACAACGGCAAAGAAATGCGGCACATTTTGTGTCACAATGCGTATGATTCGGTTTGTGTGTAGATCCTCCAGTGGATTTAAATCGGCATCGATCGTTTCGTTTAGGGCGCCCAATAGGTGCTCTTCGTCCTCGTAAACACTGTGCTCCCGCCAGCTCTCTCCATTATCAGATCGCAATATGATAATTTCCCGCTCTTTTTCTCGCAGCGATCCAAAATGCGGCACTTCCAGTACAATAGGGCTTTAAATTTGAATACAAGCACATTAACTTGTGAAATCGGATCACAATTTCGATGCGTACCTTAGAAACTTTCCCTCGACGGGCGACATTTCCAATATGCGACTCACCAGCGCCTCGCCCTCCATCAATGGCGGTGGATTGGCCACCCTCTGGGGTTTAACATAGCGACAAGTTATACGCGTGGGCTCTGAACACGCCTTGGGCGGCACAATGATGCGAACTCCACTGTGTCGACAGCCTCGCATTGATCCGCCACGCGCGTCCACAAGGAACGAGACAAGGAATCTGCAATAGTACACAAAAAAAGATGCAACGTGTTTGTGGCTGTGATTAAATCAAATCTTATGACCTACCCCAGATGAACGGGCGGTCGTACGATGACCACATTATCATTCTGTCGTTCCATAGAAGATGCGTTCAGGTTCGATTCAGTTGTCCTGGTTACCTCTATCAGATGGATATTAGATGGATAAGTAAAAGGATGTAATATTATTTTTAGACTACGACGCACCTCTTTCGATTGTTCGACCATCCAATTGATCGTGCTCGGGATTGGTGGTGTCAAAGTTTTGGTTATCATGATCATTAGCGGCTTTCAAATCGTCGGTCGCCATATATTTGTATTGATTATGATCCAAAAGTTCGTCGCCACCCTCGTCTTCGGAATCGGATAGTAGAGTCTCGTGCATAAATTCCGGAGCTACGACTTTGTACTTTTCCTCTAGCACACCCGTCGATGTATTAATTACGGATGTTTGCGTTACAACTTTGAGTGTCTCTACGGCTGTTATGTAGCCTAGATTATGAGCTATATTCAAAGCTGTTTGACCATTCTGGAAACGAGAAACAAATAAATAATCCAAGCATATATAAAAAATAATGGAACACGCTTTCACTAACAATTATCTGGCGAAGAAGTTCAGCCAACTTCAAGATTTATATAAAACTGTTCAACATTTTCCGAACAACGCCCGAATTTTGAGATGTATAAGAGCAGCATATGTATTTGCCCCCCTTGAATGACTAATTCCATATTCAATATAAGCTCGCATACTCTCTCCGAGAGCAAGAGAATTTCACACATATATTTATAGATATAGAGAGCGTGAGTAGGAGAATGTGGAGACGAGAGCGTTGCGAGATCTCACTAATCAATAGAGAATCGAGTGCACCACGTGCCAAGTCTCTGTTGATCAATTTCAATTGAATATCGCATCTATATATACAGCACACACAGCATATACATATATATAAATGGAAAATAAACAGAGTCTGTTTAAAAATAGACACAGTCTATTGCTCTACTATTGATGGTTGTTGTTGTTGTGTCGCTTGGAAAGCGCTGCTCAAGTGCTCGAAAAATAGAAGCAGTTTCTCTCTATTGACAAATCTTTAGCTATTTCAATATCTATGTGTAGTATACAGTCGAGCTCCATATAAAACTGTAGCTGCACTCGTCACGGCAGTCACATTTAGTCTATTCTGCAGGAAAGTCATATATATATTAAATTATATATATATTATATAGCTCACATGCGAACAATCGACCGGAACAAGTAAAGACGTGAAGATTGAGTAAAGTCCAACGTGCTATTTTTCAAATTCCTGATAGTCGCAGTCCATATATGATTATGGCAAAGCGAAAAAGCTCTAAAAAATTCATTTTGAGAAGCCATACGAAATGTGAAGTAAATTTGATATTTGTGTATACGAATATAATCTCCGAAAATAATCGAACTTCGCTGTTTAAAGCCTTGTCCGTCTGTCTATTTGTATTCCAAATTACTTTTCAGTTTTAAGGCTACCTAGAGATCTGACCATCAGTATTTTATAAAAAGTTAATTTGTTTGATATGACGTTTTTTTAAAGACTCCAATTCCGGGTCCTGCTTGGCATTTAACATATCGGGTAAATCGGTATTACCAACTTTTTGTCGTTTAAGATATTTTAAACAAACTCGCCTTTAATAATATACCAGCAAAACTCTATCAACATCCGATAGTTATATATATATATATATATGGGATCGAAAATAATAATATACCAGCAAAACTCTATCAACATCCGATAGTTATATATATATATATATATGGGATCGAAAATAGAGTTTTTTTAGAGGTAATTATTTGTTAAGCGTTGTTTCTTGGTTTAGGGGTTTTTCTGGTTTCATACTTGATAGAAAGCATTAAACTATTAGCTCTGCGTTAATGAAATGGATCGTGAATCGTGGAAAAGCTTTTTTCAAACTTACATTTGTAATTGCATCGGGATTGGCTTTGTGTCGCAGCAGTAGATTGATTACCATAGTATGACCCTGCTGTGCCGCCTGATGGAGCGGTGTGTAGCCAACATTAGTTGTCATTTCGATGTTGGCATCATTTTCGAGCAGAAATTTGATTTCATTGATTTGATTGTGGTGAGCAGCAATGTGAAGGGGCGTATAGCCGGCTTTGGTGCGCTCCGATATGTTTGCGCCGTGGTCAAGTAGAATACGCGAGACCTGAACGTGCCCCTCCTGAGCAGCTAAGTGCAGCGGAGTGAGTCCGTTCTTTGCTGAACTGTTGGCATGAGCACCGTGCTCCAAGAGCAGTTGAACCATTTCGATGTGTCCCTCCTGCGCAGCCAGATGCAACGGCGAAAATCCAGATTTACTTGTTGCTGCCACATCGGCGCCGTGCTGCAGTAGCTCTTGGGCGATTTCCAAGTTATTTTTCTTGGCAGCGATATGAAGAGAACTGTGACCATTGCGAGCGCTTATTTGCGTCGAGGCGCCCTTCTCCAGCAGCAGCAGGACCACGGGCTGGTGATCGTAGTGCGTGGCCACGTGCAAAGGTGTCACATCGTTTTTGCCCTGACAATCGATGGCGGCGCCTTTTTGCAGCAACAGATTTGCCACCTTTACCTTGCCGTACTTGCTGGCCAGGTGCAGTGGTGTGAAGCCCTTCTTGGTCTCTGCGTCCAGCTGGGCGCCGTTCTCGATGAGCAGCTGGCAGACCTCCTCCTGGCCCTCCTTGACGGCAATATGCAAAGCCGTGTACATATCCTTCGTGCAGGCATCCACCCGGGCACCGTGCTGAATCATCAGCATTATAATGTCAATGTTGCCAAGACGAGCTGCCACATGCAGCGGTGTTTGACCCTCGCGAGCAACCGCATCGACTTGAGCTCCATTCCGAAGCAATATTCGAATAATATCAGTCTGGAAAATAACAAAATAACATCAATCAGTTTCTTTTGACAAAAGCCGCCAATTACGTACCTGATTTGCGCGCGCAGCCAAATGAAGCGGAGTCTCGCCGCGAACTGTGGGCATATCGGGACTGGCGTCGTGCTGCAGCAAGTATATAACAATGTTCATGCAGCCTAAGAGACAATCATTTCGGATTAGTCTGATTAGAAGAATATATGTATGTGTTACGCAACTTACCCATAAAGCTGGCCACATGCAATGGCGTCAGGCCGGACTCTGTGGTCGCACGAATGTTGGCGCCATGTTTAAGCAGCAATTCGGCGACCTTGATGCGATTCTTCTTGCAGGCTATGTGCAAGGGCGTAAAACCGTTGAGGGCACGCGAGTTCGGATTGGCGCCGTAGTCGAGCAGCAGCTTGGCCACACGTACATGGCCGCAGTGAGCGGCCACATGCAGGGCCGTCAAATAGTCAACGGTCACCTCATCGACAGGTGCTTTGTGATCGAGCAGGAGGCGTGCCGCCTCGTCGTGCTCCCCCTGGGCCGACATATGCAGAGCTGACAGGCCGTTCTTTGTCTTCGACAGTATGGGCGCATTCTGTGTGAGCAGCAGCTGAATGACCTCAACATGACCCGAGCGCGACGCACAATGCAGCGGTGTCAGGCCATCTCGGGTGGTCGCATCGATGCGGGCATGTTGCGACAGCAAGAGACTACACACTGCCGCCTTGCCCCATTTACAGGCGACATGCAGTGGCGTGATATTATGCTTGGCCGTGTAGTTGACATCGGCGCCGCGTTCCAGCAACAAGCCGGCAATGTCCACGTTGCCATAATGGGCGGCAATGTGCAGCGGCGTGAATCCCGACTTTGATACAATATCGGCATTCGGATCGTGCTGCAGCAGCAACGTTGCCGCACTAACATCATTCTTTTTGGCTGCAATATGCAATGCCGGCAAACGCACCTTGCCGCGCACATCGCTCTCAAGCAGGACCGCGACCACCTTGTCGTGCCCCTGCTGCATGGCCACCGCCAAGGGCGTAAAGCCGTCTTCGGTCGCCAGCGACGGATTGGCCCCTTTGCTGAGCAGCAGTCGGCAGCATCCGTCATGATTCTCCTGCGCAGCCATATACAATGGCGTAAAGCCGTTCAGCGACTGCACATTCACATTCGCATTGTACTGGATCAGCTGTTTGATCACTTGCTGCTGGCCCGCCAGCGAAGCTATATGCAGCGCGGTGTTTCCCTTTTTTGTCGCACTGTCCACGTTAATGCCACGCTTTAGCAGCTCATTGCATATGTCCACGAAGCCGTCCTTGGCAGCCAGATGCAGTGCATTCAATCCGTTCTATGCCAAGAAAAACAAACACCAACATTTTTTAGGATCAATAAGATACTTTTTGTAAACAAACACAAGTCGATGATGCCCGACTTGAGAATATATAGGATTAGGTTTCTTGACATACCGTATTTATTTATTTATATTTTAAATTTATGTTCTCTAATTAATTTTACAAATCAAGATCAAATCATATACACTCTCTAGGGTCTGCTATATGTATTTATAAAATATGTATAAAATATATAGACTTAATGTCCATAGTTCGTAGATGCACGGATATGACTAATTATAAGGTTTGCTATTTTTGCTATACAGTTCGAGACACGCGGGTTTGTTCTAGATTTCGATTCGATTTGAAAATTGAAATCGGATTCGTTTTAAAAAGCTTTTGATCCTGAATTGTTTTCATTTCTAATCCATGCGTATTCGTAACCGTTTTCTGTTGTGTTTGATGTTATAAAATATATTGTTTAAAATGATAGCGCCAATAATTTCCGATTATTCTCGGGCAAAACGACGACCTACATATATAGTGACCTATACTTTATATTTATTTTTCCCATTACTTTCATTCCGAAAAACTTTTGATCGGATTCGATTTAAGGAATCATAATCTAGAACAGGCCCGTTAGTTAGATTATTCTCTGCCAGAGTTTTAAAATGAAATACATCTGCGAATGTGTCTTACCGCATTGCAAGTGTTAATGTCCGTGATTAGACCAGCATCTATGAATTCCAGTACCTTGCCTAGATCCCCGCTCCGTGCAGCTCGTAGAAATGATATTGTTGCATCGTTCTGGATATGGATAGAGGAATAAAAAAAACACAAAAACCTTTAATCTCCATATATAAAACTGTGTTTAGCCCAAACCATAAGACGGACTTTTGGGCAATTTCACCCCGCAGGTATATGGAAAAATCGCGAAACACGTTGGCATGAAACTTTTTTTTTTGTTTACCAAACGATCCACCTTAAACTCTTGATTTTTGTTCAAATTCATGGGTGTCAACGATTTGGTGAATGAAGTTTCAGGTTTAAATGCATCTCTAAAGATCTTTATAAAAATTCAAAGCTTGAATGAGCGAAGTTTCGGATGTAAGCTGGTGCAAAGATCTTTAAGAAATTGAATTTAAATCAAGTTCACTGCATAAATACTTAATGAATACTTTTCCAGCTATTTTGGAAATCAATCCGAAAGTAAAAGGGTATACGGAGAACTACATATCTAGATAATCTAGTTTGTTGACCCGATTATGAATTTTCAATGGGTAAGTTTTACAAATTTAAACATGGTTGCTAATACATAAGATATATATATGCACACATACATACACATAATATTAAGGAAATTTCGAGTCGAATAGCACCGACTCCGCCAGCTCTGAGCACAATACAATTTAGTTTTTTTTTTTAATGATTGCACACATACACACAGATTCAGATACGACATATGCATCTCATGTATTTGAATTTACAGTTATTATTGGTGACCATCGCACAATAGTGTGATCAGCACTTGAAAAGTATGTGGTGACCGGGGGTGGGGGTGGGGTCATGCCGCTATGTACGCCAGATAGTTGTGCGCGAGTGTGTGTGTGTGTTTATGTGAAGTGATCTCATCATTCATTCGGATGGTTGAGCTCTACATTCTATGGATAATTTAATCCGTTGTTTGACTTGGTTGGTTCAATTTTAACATTTATGCTTATATGGTAAATCATTCTTTAACTAAGGTTTACCTGTTTTTGATGCTTCGCAATAATATTAGCTTTGTCAATGTATCCGTTGTCCATGGTGTCGCTGTTCTGATTTATTTGTATCTGCGTTCGTTTAATTGCTGTTGCTGTTTCGTGACCCTGGCTTTTCGTTTGTATCTCGTTTATTGGTTCGCCAAGTGTCATTTTTTTTGGATGAATTCCTGAAAATAAAGCACTGACTTATTAGTTAGTTGACCACAAATGGATATCCGGACCATAGAAAATAAAACTTTTACCATATCAAATACATACATACAACATGTATACAAGCGTATGTATGTATACATGCACTGTCGTATAAACATATATTTGCTTGCAAACTTTTTTACAAGTATTGCATATGCACTTCTATAACTTGTTTACAATTTTGTTCAAGCATCGAATTTATTTAATTATTTTATTACGTATGACGTCATTTCTTCACCTACCTTAAATTTTGTGCGAATGAATTGCAATGCTAATACGAAATTAGGCCTATCGAAATTATATCAGAATATCGATATTTTCCACAAAAAGTTAAATATCATATCGTGTTAAATTTTTGCGGCGATATATCGAGTTGGATATCTTATAAGACCAGCGGCAGTTCATCAAACTTGTTATCGTATTTAAAAAAATGCCCGCGTAACCGTTACAATTATAACTTCTTATTTAAAAATTAAAAAAATGATTATTTTGATTTGATTTAGCTTTCGTCAATTAGCGGTTCACAGCTGCGCTATACAAAATGTGCATAGGTCGAAATATATTTTAGTACGCGTACGAGTCGTTTTTAACAGAAAAGGTCCAGCGGCCTAAAATGGACGTTAAACATCAATAAATACATTTAAAAGTGAGTGACTGCATCTCCGGAACAAAGTTCCAAATATAGATCCTAAGTCACCGGCGCTAACTTGACGCACGAACAATTAAGAATGAACCGATAACCTTGAATGAAACCGATAAGTTAACCGACAAATGAACTAAATGAACGATAGTAAGGGAGTTAGCTCATTCGTTCAGCTTAATGAACCGCTCAATTGAACCTATTCTGAACTATTTAATACAACACTAACAGCGCACTGGTGGTCGCACGTGTTTATATTTTTTTCCGACTTTGTTGTGTCTATTCGCATAAAAATGTCTTTTGGACGCCCTCGTGGTGGTGGTGGAAGAGGTTTGAAAATGCACCAGTGGTTTCGAACTTAAACTTACATACATTTATTTGTTAATCTTTGTAAATAGGTTCTCGCGGCGGAGGTGGCGGTGGACGCGGCGGTGGTGGATTCAACAAGTTCGGCGGAGGATTTAATAAAGGCGGCGGTCGAGGCACCTTTGATCAGGGCCCACCCGAGCGTGTGATTGCATTAGGCAACTTTAGCTATTCATGCCAGAATGATCTAGTTTGTAAAGTAGGAATAGATGATGTACCATATTTCAATGCCCCAATATTCCTCGAAAATAAGGAGCAGATCGGAAAAATTGATGAAATTTTTGGCACAGTTCGAGACTACTCGGTCTCTATTAAACTTTCTGATAATATATTCGCAAATAGTTTTAAGCCGAACCAACAGTTGTTTATTGATCCTGGAAAGTTGCTGCCAATTTCAAGATTTCTACCAAAGCCACCACAACCAAAAGGTGCTAAAAAGAAGGGCGGCCCTAGTGGAGGAGGAGTAAGGGGGCGTGGAGGTGGAATGGGTAAGTTAATATAAATTGTATTATGTTTAGCAACTATTCTGCTACAGTAACAATACTTTACAATTATATCATTAAGGAAACCGTGGTGGACGCGGCGGCGGTGGCTTTAGGGGAGGCTCAAGCCGAGGAGGCGGAGGTGGCGGCCGTGGATTTGGTAGAGGAGGCGGCGGCGGCGGTGGAGGTGGATTTAATAGAGGACGTGGTGGCGGCGGTGGCGGAGGAGGAGGGCGCGGCCGTTGGTAATTCAAAATGAAATGTGAAACTAACCGGATTGTGTGAATAAAATACATGAAAAGTAAAAATATAAAAATAAATTAGTTGTTTGATAAATCGTAAATTGGTTTAATATTTATTTGAAAATACTGACCACGATACATGCAATATTTTACGGGTATATATATGTATGTATATTTATGTACATTTGTATAGTTTTGTGCACTTATTTATTGTGCTATTGTTGCTTTAAATGATGTTAATAATTAAGTATGGAAGATTCATAGGCCCTTAAAATTTGTATCATTCATATTTTCGATATTTTTGTGATTAAGTTGCATCGCATTGACGGCTTTCTCACTTATCCGAGAGTTGTTTTTCTTGTTTAATATTCGCCCAGACCCGTAAGAGGCCAGAGTATCTTTGTTGCTTAAAACATTTGTGTCAGCGATTGCATTTTCGATATTGTTATAAATGCGATCGGTATAGTTGGAATTGTAGCGAAATGAGCGGGTGTAAAGACCTTCTTGCCAGAGTTGGATATTTTTTTGTCGTTGCGTCTCCGGATATATGTGCTGCAAGAAAACGATAAATATAGAGATGTTCGTTGATATTGAAATATGTAGAATATTTTACCGAATTGCTGTTGCCTTCGGGGAACGCATTCCTGATTATGTCTTCCGAGTGATGGTGATAATAATATTGAGGCTTTTGTGTCTGGGAATATCTGCGGGGAGTGCTGCTTACCTCGCCATTGTGGTGGCCAATATTGCTATTTGTGGCACTAATGTAGCCGTTGTTTCCATTACTACCGAATATATCATCCACAAAACTAAATGTACTAAATTCGCTGGGATAGATGTAAAACGTTGTTATTAAAGTTGCGTATACAAACAGATGAAACAGTATGCATGTCCAAATAAGATTTATCTGTGAATAGAAAACAAACAAATTCAATTCACTGCAATCTCTTTAAATTAGCTAAGCATGTATATGTGCCTTTTTTCTGCGTCCGTATTTCGTGAATGTGGCAAACGGCACCAACGATATTGTTAAAAACGTGCCACAAGCAACCCCAGCCAGCAGGCCAGCGAAGTTCAGCTGGTATGGTAATGTGCCAATCCCGAATAGAACTGTGGACAAAAGCAATAGCTTGAACAATGCCACATATGGCTTGTGTACATTTTTCCAATGCATCCATATAAGCAACGCAGCCAGCGAGGATACCACCCCACAGAGGGAGGCTGAAGGTCCCACCTGTTGGTAAATTGAATACGATGAATAACTTGAATTTAAATTTGAAGAAATCAATCAAACTAAGTTATCGATGAGTATGCATATCTAACTCTGTTAAATGTAATATCGATACATTCCTTTGGTTTGTAACGCTGTTAAATGTAATATCGATACAATCCAAAGGAATGTTTTTAAGATGCAAGCGATCACTTTTTGAAAGATTGTGAAACCGTGCGGTTGTGTAAAAGAAAGAATGATACCTACCTCAGGTCGATGGGGTACCAGCACTGCGCTGGTAAGATTTCCAGCCAAGCCCGACATAATATATACTACGGCAGTTCGCAAGGTTCCAATTAATCTCTCCAAGTCAGCAAGAAATAAATACTGAAATATAAGCGTAATTGCCAAATGCAAAATTCCAGCATGCATGCACAGCGATGTCAAAAGTCTATAAATCTGATCTGGAATTTCCACTGAGATAAATGGAAACATGCCACAAACGTTATTTAGACAGGATATCTGAAATAACAAAGAATCACATTAGGGAATCGTAGTTATCTATAAAATATTTTGTTTTTCTGGCTATGTAAACTAGTTTATCAGTTGTATGTATTAATGTTTATTTTTCGGTCTCAAGCATCTCGGAAAACAATGATTTGTAAAACGTTGAATAATTTAAATTTAAATTTAAGCAAATGCACTGACAAACTAAGGTATCGATGAGTATGCTTATGTAGCTCTGTTAAATGTAATATCGATACATTCCTATGGTTTGTAACTTTGTTAAATGTAATATCAATATAAACAGAAGGAATGTATCGATATTTGCAATAAGCAAGCGATCACATTTTTAAAAGATTGTGAAACCGAAATTCATACTTAACAGATAATTGGAGCAATCGGACAACAACTGTGGCTAAGTAGAGAATGTCAGCAAGGCTATTTACTATTCGGTAGTCCAAAAAGTGTTATGTTATTTGTCTGGTTAATATTTACTTGTGAACAGAGTGAAGCTTCTTCATGAAAATATCCATTAACGAAATCACAATATTCGCGGGTCGTTATTCGGCATTCACCATAGAGGCCCGTACAGCAGGGATGTCCAATTACTTCGCAGACCATATGCTCGGCCGTATGATCTTTGTAGCGGTAGCGCTGGGAGAATGAGTTTGTTTTCCGGCAAATGGGCCACTTTGTGATGTCATCGGGCCACTCGTATGGCGCTATGGATGCGGGTGCATCGCAAAATTTTGGATCCAAGCCGCACACGGATCCTGAAATCCGTCCACCAGGTCCCGACTCACCGGGAGACCATTTTTTCCAAGTCGATATTGATTTCTTATAAAATTATAAATATATATATAAATACTAATATACGATATTAACACTTACCGTAGGATAAAGACCGCGTATGGAACAATCCGCCTGGGAGCTCTGAACGCAACCGGAGTCATCATTGCGTATGCAGCAAGCCGTTTCACGTTCCTGCCTTCTGGTTTTGGCAACCACCTCCATGATCTTAATGTCTCGCCGCATGCACGCGGCGAATTTAGCGCCCATATGGACCAGGTCATTGTTCCGTGGACCAATCCAAAGATTGCGCTGCTCGATGTGCTGTACCGTCTGCAGACTGAGGCTGGTCACCAGCACCTGTCCGGTCTTCTGTTCGGTACCGAAACCAATTGGTGCGATGCCGTAGCAAATGATCGATAGAAACAGAACAACAATTTGCACCGTATTTATCCAGTAGGTGAAAAATGGTCGATGGTCCGTACGATCGTCCAGATCATTGACCGAAAAGTATTTGATGTGTCGCGTCTGCGGGCGTCTGGAGTTCTCCAGAACACCATCCAGCAACTGGGCGGCTATACGGTTGCCACGATTGCTGCTGGCCGAATTGTTTGTCGAATTGGATGTGCGCAGCACGGATTGACCTTGTCCCGAGCTGCCGCCCATATGATGTATATGGTTCACCTGATGTACCTGATGTGAATCGGCAATCAAATGCACGTCCCCGTTGCCGTTGCTATTGAGAGCCGAGGTGCGCCAGCCATTGTGATGCCTCTCGGCCATATAGACGCCAACGCTACCCTCGACTCCAACTCCGACTCCGCCCAGTGCCAAGCCCACAGTATCTGTGTGCGGCTGTTTGTTTGTTTCGCCATCCTCATTTGCCGACGAGGCTGAGGCGGCATCGCATGGATTATCGAAGAAGACCTCGTCATCGATCAGCGCAGCCAGACTATTGGCAATGCCCATGCTGCACTCGGCGTCCATGTCCTCCCCATGATCTAGGGACTCCGCGCCCCTGCCGTGCACATGGACCGGTGCAAAGCTGCGCGACCATTGCCGATGGCATCGCTTGCTCAGCTGGCCACGTCCATTATTTGCCGGCCGCACGTTGAACATGCTAATCAAGTAGCTAACGCCTGTCATCAGCATGTGTGCCACCGATGCCTTGCGCTCCACGAAATCGCCGGCACCGAAGTCGTTCCCGGCATAGCATTTGCGCCATCTGCAGTTGCCGGTGGCATGCAGTGCCATATCCACATTTTGGGCATCCTGAGCAGGCAGTATATCGGGCCGATCTGTCGCATAGTAGCCGCTGCCAGTTGCCTCCACATTGTTGCCATTATCACGATTGTCCATTGCCATGGGCACACTATAGTCCAACTCCGAGCTGGCGTTCAATGAGCCAAAACGTCGAATTGCCAGCCGTCGATGGCGTCCATACCAGAGGGCATAGTCTGCAGCCTCCGTGCTGGACTCCACTCCAAAGAAACGCGACACCTCGCGTCGCATATAAATTATGATGCGTTTCTTGCAGGAATACCGAAGGGCCTGCTGCTGCTGCTGCTGTTGTTGCTGTTGCTGCTGCTGCTGCTGCTGTTGTTGTTGTTGTTGTTGCTGCTGCGGCACGAGATGTTGCTGCTGCTGCTGCTGCAGATGGGCAACCTGATATAGCTGCTGCTGACGCTGGAATGCCATTGTGCTGGCCAGTTCGGAGGCCTCGATTGTGCTGCTGGCATTCTCGTGTTGCATCATTTCCTGATCATGCTGCTGCTGCTGTTGTTGCTTCAGCTTGGCCAGATCCGTTGATGTTACGGTCATTGCCATTGGCATGGCCAGGGGCACGGGACTAATTGGGCCAGTTGTTTGTGTTGTCTGATGCACACCGGTCGTTCGGCGCACGGTATTGCAATGCAAGCAGGTGCCGGCAATGTCCTGACCCTGCACCTGCACCTGAGCTGATCCCTGGCCCCGCTGGCCCTCACTTTGACCCAACGCCGCCGACTGTATTACTAGAATGGACTCGGCCTCATCCGATTGATTGCTGCGTCCACTTTCGACATTCGATCGCAATTTGTTGCAAGCTCCAATGTTCTTTCCTGTGCTCACAATGGGCGGGCAGATGCTGGCGGCTGGTGCCGGAAACGATGATACGGATATTGAGCCCGATGATGCAGGAGACGGCGACGGGCATGGGCATGGATTCGAGTTGGACGCGGATGTGGCTGACGACGAAGATGATGATGGCACATTATAGGTTTGTGCGCTCTTCGAATAAGTTCCCTGAGCCGGCCCAGACTCAAGGTGTTCACTGTGACAGCACTTGGCACGATAATTGTACGGAATGTTCACGTACTGCGATGACAGCGGAGGCGTGGCAGCGCATGTCGTTGCCGTTCCGGTTGTTGGATCCGTGTATATATCACCCGCTGGAGGCGGCGTTGGGACATACCGTTTGACCGGTGTGTGCACCGTGGAACCCAAATAGCCGTTATAGGCATCACATTCCACGTTCCGATTGGGTGGCATAAAATAACGTGTCGCGGCCGCCGCCGCATTTTGCTGCGTTGCCGTCGCCGTTGCGGGCCCAAGTCCCGGCGATAATAGATTCATTGTTTCGATTAGTTTCACCTTTTGTGCCGGATCTCGGTAGCGCTGCTCCAAGCGGTATTTCGAGTTGGGTGACATTGCGCGTGGATGCAGCGGATGCAGGCTATATTTGGCATGCTTATGGATGCCGGATGAGCTCTCCGCCGGCTGCGATTGCGTGCTGCCCGAATTGTTGGTGCACAGCGACGACGTCGAATTGGAGGACGACAGCGGGTAGCCCTGAGCGTGGCCCTGTTGCTGTTGTTGGTGGAAGTGGTTCAGATTCAGCTGCTGCATCTGATTGCTGCTGTTCAGGTTGTTAAGGCCGATTTTGGTTTGAAAATTCGATTGGGTTTGAGCGTGGGCATGACCGTGGCCGTGACCGTGAGCGTGGGCGTGCGCCTGACCAAGACCGGAGGGCAAACAATCACTATTTGGAGCAGGCGACGGCGGTGGCAAGCAGCCGTTCATTAGCGAATCATCAAATTTGGTTAACGGTATGGTTAGTTTGCCCGACTGCGCCAGGAATATCTCATTCGGATGCGGACTAAAGCGACCAGCTGGCGACGACCCAATTGGCTCATCTCCGTTCGTCTTCAGCGACAGCTGAGGCTGATAGTTAACCGATTTCCTACGTCCGGGTCCGGCACATGCATTTCCGGCAATTGTCGCATTGCAATCATTGCCATTTGTATTTCGGCGCTGGTTGCCGTTGCCACTCGGAGGAAGATCAACACGATTCGGATGCATCTCAAATGACTTGGTTATAGCGTATTCCTAACTGCTTTATCTGAAAAACCATTTGTGTATAGAGGAGGTATTTATTCATTGTTAGAGGACAACTTGGCCTCTATATTCTGTATATATGCATCTTTTGAATACTCCGTATACTCGATGGGGATAGGCGGAGATGACTCTATCCGCCATCTTAGCATCTTTTGAGTACTTCGTGTACTCGATAGGGATAGGTGGAGATGACTCTATCCGCCATTTGCATATTATTATTACCGCCTGTATTTTTAAAAATATTAAAGCATAACAAAACTATGCGTTGACTGTTTTTTTTTAAATTACGAAAAACATCCAAGGTATAAACAACAAAACGCGAGCATTTATTTTGAGAAGTTCTCGATTCCAACTCAATTCTAGCCAACACCTTGCCACTCTTTGGAAGCTTAAACTTGTTGCGAATTTTAACAGCAAAACGAGCAAAACCAAAGTCCACTGTATTGCACCTTTCTGGCACAGAACTGTGTCAAAGTTGGGCTAGTCAAACTGATACAAAAACAAAAAAAAATTAAACAAAAGTGCTTGGAATGGTTTGTTACAGAAAGGTATCCAAGGTATCTTATGTTCGCAGACACAAATACATATTCATAATATTTGTTTAGTAAGGAAAGAAAAGTATAAGACTTTTGCCAGGCACTTTTGTATGTACTTACATATACATAAATACATATGCATGTTTGTATGTACAATTGTTCGACTAACTAATGAGTTTTCTTGCCACCTGATTATTAGTTAACATTTTTATTACGTAGCCATGTCGACTTGCAGTTGTTAAACTTTGAATATCTGTTTGACAAATTTATTCACAACACACACACACACGGATGTAGAGGAATTTAATTTTATCGATTTTCCGCAAGCGAACACAAGCATACTTTTTGGCGCAACTTACAATTATGGCATTCACATTGATATTTGTGCTCCTCGTATTAACGCCATGTTTGTTCCAGTTCGCACAATTAGCAATTTTCGATTTTTATTCATTTACTTTTTATTTTTGTTCGTTGCAAATGTTTTTCACCATATAGCGAGCAAAATCATTCAAATGTAAATGCATACAGCCACACATACACATGCACTTACATATATGTATATCTGCCATTCACTTGCTACATTTCATATTGCCATTCACTTGGCGTAGCAACGCTGCTCATGCTCACATTTGTGACGTCACGAGTTGCATCGAAGCTCCAACATTCGATTTCGAATTGCATTCGAAGCTTCAGCCTTCCTTTTACAACCAATATGGCAGCATTAAACACAAATAGCCCAAAAAGGGAAACAGCTGATTTCAAAGAAGGCATCCGTTAGATTTTGAATGGAATAAAAACGAGGAAAAATGAGAACTTTCCCATGCGGAGTGAATTTTTAGCATTCGGTTAATCACGTTTCAAATAACCGTGATCATAAATGTTTTATATAGATCGGTTGATAAAGTTGCAATTCTGAGTATTTTGCAGTCCTTATTTTACCATGTCAAGCTTTGAAAATGAGTTTAAAACCCAACGGAATTAAACTTTCACACTAACTTATTGCGAATCGTATTCTGCGCATTTCTTAAGCTTAAAGGCTGATTTTCCTAAATTGCTGAACTACATTCATTTTATGCATTCAAATTAATTGGAAAAAATATATTTGAATTTCCGCGAATTTTCCCAGACCTATCACATAGGGTAGCCCTAGTTGATAACAAGTCCACAAGAGGATCAAACAGTTTACTGTATAAAGATTCATGTTGCAGCCCTGGTAAATCGAATTCGAAGTCAATTTGAAAAGAGAATTGAAATTTATGATGCATGATAATTACAGTACTTAACAACGGCAAGGCATTCACCTGAATTCAGTTGTTTTTCGTGCGTGAGACAGTTTGGTTGCCGTTCGAAATTTGATCACAAATACAAACAGATATATATATATGTACATATATATATCTACCTACATATCTAACCAGTTAACCAGTTTTGTACACATAAGCCATGAAGTCGTTTTTTTATGCATTAGCTAGTTTTCTTTCGATCGTTGGCCTTCAATACTTTTCAATTCGTGCCCAAGTATCTGCTCAGTTGGATCAATCCGCATTTAAAGGGATTAGTCCCTCGTTCCAGATTGTCAATGAGTGGAAGTATTTGGATTTTGAATATCCCACGTTTGTCGAGCGGCAGCTGGCGATCAAAAATGGGTAATAAATACGTGAAAAAAAGCTTTAAGTAATTCTCTTGCAGCAATCGAATCAAGGAATTGGGAGCACATAAGAACATTACATTTAAAAATTGATGATGGCTTTTTATGTAAAAGACTATTGTAGGATATTTAGCACAGATTTAAGGTTAGAGCACCCATTAAATAAAATGGTAAAAAATGGTTAAAAAAAAGTGAAAGGTATAATTATGTTATAACAAATTATTTGAGAGGGAGAATGAGTAAATTTGGCATATGGTTAATTTTAACTAAGTAGTAAATAAATAATAAATAACATCTACATTATACCCTGAACCCATTAATAATGGGTAAAAACATATAATGTATTTGTGCAAATGTATGTAAAAGGCAGAAGGAAGCATCTCCGACCCCATAAAGTATATATATTCTTGATCAGCATCATCAGCCGAGTCGATCTAGCCATGTCCGTCTGTCCGAAAATTAAGTTGTTGTATGGAAAACTTTTTTGTTTTCCAAGATATCTTGACCAAACTCGCCATTCATAAGTTTCAACATGTTCCATACATTTAATCAAAATCTTATTTACATCGGACCACTATATCATATAGCTGCCTTAGGAACGATCGGTCGAAAAGTAGGTTCTTGTATGAAAAACTTTTTTGTTTTCCAAGATATCTTGACCATACTCGGCTTTAACTATTTTCCCTGTGCTTAAGTCTTCGGCGCGCCGAAGATAGCCCTACTATCATCTCCTTGTTTCTGTTATTTATTTGTGTATTTTTGTTTTCAGAGAGTTTGTGCCGAAAAACAATTTACCTTTGGGCATCGACATGTATGGAGGACGACTGTTTATAACAACGCCGCGTTGGAAAGATGGCGTCCCAGCGAGTTTGGTCACCGTGCCGTATCCGACAAAGGAGATTAGTCCCGCACTGAAGCCGTATCCGTCCTGGCAGGCGCACAGCAGCCCCAACAATGCCGACTGTTCCAAGCTGATATCCGTTTACCGGACCTCAATCGATGCCCAATGCAAACGGCTGTGGCTCATCGATTCCGGCATTGTGGAAGCCACAATAAGTTTGAACCAGATATGTCCACCGAAAATAGTCGCCTTCGATCTGGACACAGATGAGCTGGTTGTCCGCTATGAGCTGCCCGCCTCGCAGATCAAACAGGACTCCTTGCACTCGAACATTGTCGTGGATGTTAGAAATAACGATTGCCTGGACGCACACGTTTTTGTCACAGATGTCTGGCGCTTTGGCCTTGTTGTCTATAGCCTGGCCAGGCACACGAGCTGGCGCGTCACCAACTACAATTTCTCACCCAATCCAACGGCGGCCGATTTCAATATCCATGGCCTCAACTTTCAGTGGTTGGACGGGGTTTTCGGCATGAGCCTGTCCCGGGGACCCAACCCAAATGATCGTGTGCTCTACTTTCACCCAATGGCCAGCTTTAAGGTGCGTGGGATTTATATCATTTATATATATATATATTTATTGGTTAATTTACTTTTGAAGGAGTTTATGGTTCCGATAGACATACTGTTGAATGAATCTCTTTGGACCAACAGCACAATGGACACGTCCAAGCTTTTTGTTGCGATCGGCGATCGCGGATTCAACGGCCAATCTTCGACATCTGGAATTGCCAGAAATGGCGTCATGTTCTTCACCCAAGTGCATCGGGACAACATTGGATGCTGGGACACAACGAAGCCGTACGCTCGATCCAATTTGGGAACGCTTCTCGATGCGAACACATCTGCGAACTTGATTCAATTTCCCAACGATTTAAAAGTGGACCACGAACAGAGCCAAGGCGTTTGGGTAATGAGCAATCGGCTGCCAACCTATTTATACAGTCAGCTAGATTACGGGGATATCAACTTTCGGATTTTAAGGGCCGATGTCGATAACATTATCGCCGACACGATATGCAATCCATTGTACGAATCGGCCACTAAGGAAAAACACGCTATTGTGTCAATAGAAGAGGGACAATGTTATTAGACGATAAATTTGGTATACACATTTCGCTGATTTGAACACCTGCAGCGCCCACTTGCATTCTTGAGAATCGCGGAGAACAGCGCGCGGTGGAAATTCGTTTTATTTCACAGCAACAAATCAGTTTGCTCTGAAAACATGTATGCATACATATACATATATATATGTATGTATATATTCCTCATCTCACAAGTGTGTGTTTTATGTGTCTATTAAATTGAGTGCAGACTGTACCTTAATATCTCGTCCTTGTTCACTGCCGACTAGATTAATCTAGCTTGTTTATTAAATAATAATAGATAATAATTCTGGTATATATATATGTATATATATATATACAAGTATTTATTACTAAGTAAATTAATAAACATATAGGTTTATGCGTATAAATGTTTTAATTGTGTAAATAAAGTAAAAGTCTGTATCTATGGATGAGGTCTCAAATGAATTTTTGCTAAGTTATTTGAAATTGAACTTAGGCCAGTTTTCCGCTTTTTTTTTTCACCCCCAGCGAACTAAAGTCCTGTAGAAGCTAGAGTAACCCAAGGAACCTTAAGTCCTATATAAACATTATAAAGAAGATTACCTCACATCAGGTAATCAAAATTCAACATTTGCAATCTGTATACGATCTCTACGAGTCCAAAAAATGATTTTGAGCGATATTTTGGAATTAGGACAGGATATTGATATAAAACTATATTAGAGTGGAGCATGAATACAACCGAAATAACTGGCAAAAATCTCAAGAAAATAAATATAATTATATATGTAAATAATAATAATATAATTGATATATATGATATATGGGGGTAGGGTAGTCGATTGTTGTTAAGGCCGAACACACAGTCAAGCTCGAATGATTCTTTGTTTTAGAATTTTATCAACGTTAATTCAAAAGTTGTCGTCGCCCTGTAAGATACGAGATACTGTATTTATATCTCTCTGTATCTTTATCTCTGTATTTGTCATACAAGCATTTATTTGTACATACATACATACATATAAGTATATATGTATGTATATTCAGCAGTTAATGGATTCTCAGTTGAGAACGCAGTCTTATAACGCACATTGCACACATTAACCGAAGGCGGAAGGCCACAAAAAAGAACAATTCATTTTAATTGATGTCAAGTCTCAACAATTCGATATGCGCTCATCTCAACTCATAAATATAGTCGGCATTCTATTTTGCATGGAAAGAGTATTCGCAGACGGTGAGTCCAGAGAAAGAAATTCAATTCCTGCCCAAAAAGATATTAAACATAAACTGAGTGAAAGATAATCGTTATACGAAGAACCTATGCAATTTTCTACAAAATAAAATAAATAAATATAAATAAATAAATATAAATAATAAATAAATAAATAAATAAATAAATAAATAAATAAATATTAAAAATAATGAAAAACTTTAAATAAGTTTTACGTACAAAAAAAAGTAAAGTTAAGATATTCCTCTTGTTATCTCGCGAGACTTTGTTTGTGCCTGGTGCCAGAGAGATAAGAGCATAAATCTTCACTCAATTTTAGCTAGTATTATATTATATAATGTTTGTTTTTTGTTTGATAAGTATGCTGTAATTAAATAGAGTTTGGCTTATATTTTTTTCATGGATAAAGAACAAATTTCCGATTATATACGAAAATGTTGCATAATTGGACTGAGAAATGCACGAACCACAAATGAATGCGATAAAATGGATTCGTCTGTGTCAAACATATCCAGACTCTGGATTGGATTGTGCTCCTCGACATTTGCCGTCTGCTGTTCCCGGGAACTGGAGCGTCAACATTGTGACCTGGGTCGCCTGGCCGCCTTAGAGGGCACTTCCTGCGATAATGGCTCCTCGACCACATATAAAAATTGCTGCCGCGCCTGTCAAGGTATCCATATATATATATATATATATATATTAATATTATTATAAATGATAATCGACAACTTGCTTCTCCAGTTGGTTTGGCAGTCAAGGCTAGCCAGCAGAAATGTCGGGATCCCTTGTTTTCGTTTCTTTCGAACATTGATTCATATCGGATTTGCTGCTCCGAGGATGATTTCGCCAATCAATCGGATGAAAAGGAAAATACACTTGATACGGATGCTCGTCGGGTTGAGCCAGAAGAAGATGCCAAGCCGGATGACGAGGATCATGATGGCACTATTGTCCTGGCCGATGATGATGGTAAGCATCGGCATACAATTAACTACAATTAAAAATCGAAAAATTCCCCATCACAGATGATATTTGTGGAAAAATTCCAAATCTTTGCGCGCACATTTGTGAAAATACATTTGATGCCTACAAATGCAGCTGTAATCCCGGCTACACTCTGGACGATAATAATGTCACTTGCTCCGAGAGCATCAACGATCATCCATGTCCCAGCGGATATATTTTGGACGCCAAACAGGGCAAATGCGCGGACATCGATGAATGCAAAGAACAACTGCATGAGTGCAAATCAACTCAATATTGCCACAATACAATCGGCGGATATCATTGCCTCAATGTCAAGGCGAAGAACTGTCCCCCCGGTTATCTGTACAATGTCAAGTCCGAGGAATGCGAAGGTACGTTAATCTCTAGCCCAAAATTGCATTAGCAGTATCATTTTTACCACTCAATCAACATTCAAGGTGCCTCAATATGTACATACCTACACACATGTACATAATACATCTACATACATATATACATACATACATATGTTCATACATACATACATATGTTCATTCATGCATACATACATATATACACACATGCGTACATACATACATCTACGTACATACATCTACATACATACATCTACATACATACATCTACATACATACATCTACATATATACATCTGCATACATACATCTACATACATACATCTACATACATACATCTACATACATATCTACTTACCCCCTTCACCGCCTCCTGCGCCACCGCCTCCTCTACAGTCGCTCATCCACAGGCCTGGAGCCAACATTTCCTGTCTTGTTACATTTCAGCAAGGCCTACTTGATTTCTTGAGAATCGAGGAGGAGAGCGCTTGGTAGAAATTCGTTATATTTAAATTTGCAGCACAGCGACAAATCAGTTTGGTTTGCTTTTGTTATTAGAAAACAAGCATGCATGCATACATATACATACATATATATATATATATATATATATATATAAATGCATGCCTACACAAACACACACACACACACACACACACAATAAACGTAGAGTTTGAGATATTACGCGCAGTTTTCAATTTATCACAGGCAGTAACTGGGTGAAAGAAAAAAATAGATGTATATAAAAAATAAATAATAAATTTTTAATACAATACATTTTTGAATAGATGAAGATGAGTGCATTCAGTCGCCATGCGAAAAGGGATATAAGTGCAGCAATTATCACGGCGGATATGACTGCAATCCGATTGAGAGCCCGGCCTGTGGTACGGGCTTTTACCTGAAGGAGGGAGGGAGCTGCGCGGATATCGATGAGTGCGATTATAATGGGACAAACTCGTGCAGGACTGAAATGCACCAGGAGTGCAAAAACACCGTAGGCAGTTATCACTGTGACTGCCAGCCCGGCTACAGCCTGGATGTGACGCAAAACGAATGCGTGGGTAAGTGTATTGGCAATCTATCTACGTATTATCTATGTATTATCTATGTATAATATATATGTATGATTATGCTCGAATGATGTATGCGCCGCACACTTCCTCTAGATATTAATGAGTGCTCCATTAACAATCACAACTGCCTGTCCACTCAAAGATGTGATAACACGATCGGTTCATATATATGCACGGTATTATTGCGTTTTTCAATAAGGCACATTTAATTATAAATTATATTAAATATTCTCATAGCGCTGGACATCGTGCGGCACTGGATATACCCTGAACGCTGGAACTGGAAATTGTGACGGTAAGCATAATTTGAATCTGAATGCGAATCTTACGATATACAGAAATAAGTTAACCATTGAATTGTTTCTTCAACAAAGATGACGACGAATGTGCGCTCAACACACACAACTGTCCATTGAACTACGATTGCTACAACACCAAAGGATCCTTTCGGTGCCACAGGAAGACAACGACGACTACGACGACATCCACCACAACCACAACGACGACCCCGTTGCCGGTTACATCAACAACGCCCGCACCAGGGCGGGATTTTAATCCGCATTATGTATCGCAACAGCATTACAATCGTTTGGATTATGCCCCAAGCTATTTGACTAATTATGGTTCGGTAGCTCAACGACCCTGTACCTCCGGATTTCACAGAAACAATTTGGGCGCCTGTGTCGGTAAATTCAAAATCAAAATCAAAATACCTTGTGTCAAAATACAAATAACCGCGGACCACAACCTAAAATCTCAATGGGAATTAAAAACCATTGTTCAAATTTCCCATTCGACTATTCATTACGGTCGACCATGTCTTGTGTGCACAACCCTGCTTAATTAATTTCCCCATATTATTTTCCCATAAAGTATAAGTCCGTCTGGTCTCTCAGCTTGATTTCCACGCCCGCACCAGGGCGAGATTCTAATCCACATTATGTATCGCAACAGCATTACAATCGTTTGGATTATGCCCCAAGCTATTTGACCAATTATGGTTCGATAGCTCAACGACCCTGTACCTCTGGATTTCACAGAAACAATTTGGGCGCCTGTGACGGTAAATTAAAAATCAAAATCAAAATACCTTGTGTATAAATACAAATAACCGCGGACCACAACCTAAAATCTCAATGGGAATTAAAAACAATTGTTCAAATTTCCCATTCGACTATTAATTACGGTCGACCATGTCTTGTGTTCACAACCCTGCTTAATTAATTTCCCCATATTAATTTACCATAAAGTATAAGTCCGTCTGGTCTCAGTTTGATTTGCTCGCCCGCACCAGGGCGAGATTTTAATCCACATTATGTATCTCAACAGGCTTACAATCGTTTGGATTATGCCCCAAGCTATTTGACCAATTATGGATCGATAGCTCAACGACCCTGTACCTCCGGATTTCACAGAAACAATTTGGGCGTCTGTGTCGGTGAATTAAAAATCAAAATCAAAATACCTTGTGTAAAAAAATACAAATAACCGCGGACCACAACCTGAAATCTCAATGGGTATTAAAAACAATTGTTCAAATTTCCCATCTGATTGAAATTCGACTATTCATTGTGTGAACAACCCTGCTTAATTAATTTCCCCATATTAATTTCCCATGAAGTATAAGTCCGTCTGGTCTCTCAGTTTGATTTCCGCGTGCGAGTTGAAATGGTCGAAAAAAGGAATGTACAAAATCGAAATCGAAATTAATATCAATTTTTTTAAACAGACATAAACGAGTGCATCGAGTACAAGCCATGTATGAGCCATGAGCGCTGCATTAACACAAATGGCTCGTACCGCTGCGAAAGCCTAATACAATGCCCCGCCGGGCTGAGGTCGACCCCAGATGGAACAACTTGCGTTGGTTTGTGGTGCAAAAGTAATTAGTAATTATATTCGTTACTTACAAATTTCCCCTTTCACAGATATCAATGAGTGCGAGACGGGGGATCACAACTGTGGTGAAAAGCAAATATGTCGCAATCGTAATGGTGGATATATCTGCGCCTGCCCCCCGGGCCATCAGGTGACACGTCTGCCGGATGGCGTCAATAGTTGCGAGGACATCAACGAGTGTGCACAGGATCAGCCCGTTTGCTCTTCGAATGCCCAATGTTTTAATACAATTGGCTCTTACTATTGCGAATGCAAAACAGGTTTCCAAAAGAAGCCTCACAATGGACCCGATCCGGACAATTGGCAAACCCATTCTCAGTGCTTTGATGTCGATGAGTGTCAGTCCATACCGGGGCTCTGCCAGCAAAAATGTGTTAACTTTTGGGGCGGCTATCGCTGCACCTGCAACTCCGGCTATGAACTCAGCCAGGATAATCGCACCTGCAACGATATTGATGAATGCGAAGTACACAAGGACTATAAGCTGTGCATGGGGTAAATTACCTTTTATCTCTGTGAATGCAATCTGGCATTATCCTCTACTTGTTTATAATATTTGATTTGATTTATTCTCCGAAAATCCGATCAGCTATTGCATTAACACGGCCGGGTCATACCAATGCTCCTGTCCCCGCGGCTACACTCTCGCCGCTGACAAGAACACCTGCCGGGACATTGACGAATGCGAAACGAAAAGCGAGAATCATGTGTGCACTGGTCGGGTGAGTAGCTTACGAATACCCTACTCCATAATTTATATAATCATCCAGTAGCTTACGAATACCCTACTCCATAATTTATATAATCATTCAGTAGCTTACGAATATCTCCAAAATTTGTAATAGTGTAATACTTATTTGTCTTTGTAATTATTATTTTTATTTTTTACTCAATTACTCACAATTTATAATCTTTTTGTACAGAATGATATATGCACCAACATTCGAGGCAGCTTTAAATGCACCACCATCAACTGTCCCAATGGCTATATAAACGATCAGGATCAAAAAAAGTAAGATAAAGCTGCAAAAAAACTGGCCGAAATATATATATAACCCCCGATTCCATAAACATACGTGTTCTTGATCACAACTTAAAGCCAAGTCGATTATTTTATATTATATATCTGTTATCCAACCGTTTAGACGACTATATGGGAAACTATAAAGAATACCCAGTCATGTTTTATAACCCTGTCTCGAAGATTAAAAAATCAAAGTCACCAAATTATATATCGTATATATCTCCTAATAGATTATCGTACAGAATACACAGATCAAGAATATGTCACTTTTCGGATACCATTGCCTCAATGGGAAACTAAAAAGAATACCCAGTCATGTTTTATGACCTTTTCTCGAAGATTAAAAAGTCAAAGTCATATATACATATATCTCCTAATATATTATCGTATAGAATACACAGATCAAGAATATGTCACTTTTCGGATACCGTATATATATATATATCGTAATATATTATCGTACAGAATAGACAGATCAAGAATATGTCACTTTTCGGATACCATTTCCCCAATGGGAAACTATAAAGAATACCCAGTCATGTTTTATAACCTTTTCTCGAAGATTGAAAAAGTCAAAGTCACCAAATTATATATCGTATATATATCGTAATATATTATCGTACATAATACACAGATCAAGAATATGTCACTTTTCGGATATCATTCCCTCAATGGGAAACTATAAAGAATACCCAGTAATGTTTTATGACCTTTTCTCGACGATTAAAAAGTCAAAGTCACCAAATTATATATCGTATATATATCGTAATATCGTACAGAATACACAGATCAAGAATATGTCACTTTTCAGATATCATTCCCCCAATTTATACGGATAACTACACGATTTTGTACTTTAAACATCGTAGTTATCCAAGAATCCATATACATATCATATAGTTTGCCTAATTTTCTATTCGCAGCGTAATTCTATAAATTTCTGCTACTTTCAGCCGATGCCGACAAACTAGTAACTTTTGCGAGGGAGATGAATGTTATACAAAACCATCAGCATACACATATAATTTTATAACATTTGTGTCGAAATTAATGATTCCACCAGATGGTCGCACAATTTTCACACTACGAGGTCCGATATGGTATGACGACATTGATTTCGATTTGAAAGTTGTTCGAGTTCAAGCGGCCCCCAATGTTGAAAGAGCATCTGAGATTAATTTTGAGTAAGTAATATATCTACACTCTTAATGCTATGCATAGGGTATTTTAGTAGACTTGTGCAACAGAAAGTATAAAGAAAATATAATAGTCTTACTGGAAACCACCGCTTCCTACTATATTATGATACAGTTTTTATTTAAACAATAGGTTTTATTAAATACGAATACTTCTTTTTAGATAACATTTGACTTTTAAACAAAATAAAAATGTATATTGTAATGTGACATATCGATCTTATTTAACACAGCACATTGAAGAGCAACAACCAGGTCAATCTTATATTAAAAAAGGCACTCGAGGGACCCCAAGATGTTGAACTAGATCTGAGTATGACGGTGTTTACTAATGGAATGCCCCGCGGGAAAAGTGTTGCCAAATTGTTCCTGTTTGTGTCCCAATATACATACTAAAGTCAAAAATGTCACTATTTTTCGGTTTATAATAATATGTAGGGCCGTGAAATGTATTTTACCCAATTGCAGGTTTCATTTGAAAACCTTAGTAAATATTAGTCGATTAAAAATTGAAAATAATCACTTCAATAAACTGGCGAGATCAAATTACAGATCAACCAATTACTCCAGTTGGAGTATATGTCTATTATAATTTAAAGGAAATTTCACAGCCGATATATGTACGTATAATGTTGATGATTTAGGTTATTAGGCGAATAAATTGATAGTTACTAAAAATACGGATACAACTGACCAAGACGAAACCAGTGCTAGCCAAGCATTTGATTGGAATGGGCTTTGGTAATGATTGATAATCCCACTTCCCAGAAGTTCAGAGCACGTTTTTCGAGAGAAATAAACCAAGAAAACGGGTATGACATACTGTATCCCGACACCAGCATAGCTGCCAGTAAATGCCACCAGGGTAGAAAGATTTTCGGTAAAATATGTCACACAAAATGGTGGAACAATCGCGAGTAGTGGAAAAAGTGAACGTATAAATAAACTATATGAATCATATCGGGACATGTCCAAAAACAAGATTTGAAGATTATTTTTAAGTGTAATAGCGATAAGTGGAAAACTCGTGGATAATGTGAAGACTGGAAACAGCGACAGGAAATAATCAATGACAACAAAGAAAGTTGATGAAAAACTATTATGACCGACCTGATATGGTAGAAAATTCAGTGTGTAAAGATCTTCTACGTGCTCAAATGCAAAAATGCCAGTCATTGCTAGTACTATGTAAAATGTACAAATCACAATATAATCGTATGAAAGAATTTTGGCCACCATTGACTTGCTTCTGAGGGGCTCCAATAAGCTGGGAAGTGAATGGTGGCACATGAACGAGTAGACACAGGCGCCAAATAACGATGGAATGCCGTAAAAGTTAATGGCAACCGGCTGTCCCCTTGCCCCATCAGTAGCGAGCATCTTCAGGGCAATGCAAATCATCAACGAAAACGCTGAAAAAAACACAAGTGAAAATCAAATGAATATAATATATATATGTATAGTTAACCAATCCAGATGAATCTTACCCATGCAACGAAAAACGGCAGTAAGTATTTGTAAGTACTTTGTTTTCTGAATACTGAGCACTGCGAGTGGCCCAAAAATGAGCGTAAACCCAATTAAAATGATCCTGTACATAATTAGCCGCGATATGGTATGATCCTTCCAGCACGCTCGTTGATTCGTTTCATTACTTTCAAAATTACCAAGAAATTGAATTGAATTCGATTCAAATGTCGAGATATCCGATGTGTTTGAATGATCGTGTTCACTGCAAAGAAAATTCATTGTTTGAGCATTCCATAAACATATATAAATTTGTGATTAATTTTGTATAATTTACATGAAACAAATGATGAATGAAATGCAAGAAGAGCTGGCAACTGGATCGGCTAACGATAACGATTGCGATCATTCTTTTCGCTCAGATACAACATTATATATTAATAAGGATGTCATATTGTCAACGATCGGCCCAAAATACAAATTCAACAGTTTGTGGTTGGGTTTATTTGATTAATGCAATTAGCCGAATATATAATGTATGGAGACGACTCCCTTTTGCCTGAATTTTTAATGGTTATTGGGTATATACAATATGAATTTTTATTCTTACCATATAACGTCGCGCAAACTTTTGGCCACCACGGCAGAGTATATGCTTAAGTCGCCATACAGGTAAATTATGAAGCACAGGTAAAACAAGATGCGTCCAAAATCATTAAAAAATATTGTCGCCATTTCGCCCAACTCAAATTTGTGCGTCAGTTGATAATAATGAAATTCCACATTTTGAATAGTCAAAGGAGTCGTTTCGCTGGCTGCATTGAAATGTCTTTCATGATCGTCATCTTCATTTGAGCTCCGACGATGCCGCAGAACTTGAAGGCTTTGCCAGTTTTTTATCGCATTAGCGCCAGCCATGGATTCGATAACAAAGGTTACTGTGATATAGCTTACAATAGCTAGCATTATTATAACAACAAGGCTTAGGCACCATCCTGCTTTGGCAAATACTCCTGGAAGAGTTAGCGCTCCAGTTCCGACAATGAGATTAAATATGAAAATGAAGCCAACCTGCAATAAATGTCAAAATAAACCAACCCCAATTAAAAATGTATACAAATGATTGTGCGTACTTGTGTATGTTGGCATAGTTGCGAAGATGGGCGTGTATCTTTATAACATGCATATGTTCATAAATACGAACTACGTTTGTACTATTCATATATAAATTGCACAGTTACCAGATTTGAATAGGAAACTGTATCAACAGGTGAAGAAACTACTCTTCCTCCAGGCATTTCTTTACTTTTCTTTGTTGTGCAAACATCTAATTCAATGTGACCGCTGGATTAAGGTTGGAAAATACAGAAAAATACTAATTAATACCGTTTTCAAACCAACAGGAGAAAAAAATAGAGTATGGTTACACTTTCATCTTTTGAGCGATACAAAACTAATTAAGACAAGATATTTCGAGCTTACATCTACAATTAAAATTGTTTTTATTTCTTTCTAACGGATAGCAAAATTATTTTTACGAATTATTAGAGCCATTGGTTAAAGGTAGTGGTAGTTTTTAAAGCGGAGTGCGTTCGGAAAGTGCGGCCAGGCGTTCCATTAGCTTGTTGATCCGCTCTTCTTTTACTAAAATGAGGCTTTGAAGTAACGTAACTTTATGGCGCACAGAGCTGATATATTTGTCCTTCTCATGTTTCTCCTGAATCAATTGCTTATACATTGTATATGGCACATTCTTGGTGTTCACTGCCAAGGTGTTAGCTGCCAAACTATCATTCAAACTAACCATCTGCATGTCTTCCTGAGGTGCTGCCGCCATCAGGGGATATATTTGTGGTTGGAATTGTAGTTTGGGTCCATCTCGCTCGGTGCACATCAAATGATAAAGCAGCGATTGTGAGGCGGTTAGAGTGGCCGATGCAAGCTGCTCTAGATCGTCGCGGGACAATTTAAAACCCAATTTTCGTAGCACTTTCAAATTAAAGATCTCCCAGTTTTTCAACTTTAAGGCAAAGCTACTGTGCGAGCTATAATTGTGCATGACTACCAGCCTTGAATTGCATTTCTTAAAGAGTCGGGCGACGGTCACAACATCGGATAGATCGCGACGTGTGCGATTGTCGAGCTTGATCTGTTTAAGGATCATCCAATCATCTAGCTCTTTTAGTTCCTCGGCATTTAATGTTCGACAAAATGGCATGATTTTTAAAAGCTATCGCAATCCTTTTACTTTCTAGAAATATCTGTAACTCAAAATTTGGCACAACAAACAATGCTCTCTACTATTTCTGATGAACTATGATTACGAAAATACTTACAATTTATAATTGGAAAATGCCAGACTTAACGTTTACGTGGTCCTTCTATGTGATCCAAAACGGAGATGGACTCGTATTAATTTACTTTGGACCTTCCTACTACAAGACAATCAATTTGTTTGGTGATCCGCATTTTCTTTTTAATTATCTATGATTAATCAATATGTTTAATATTTTAACAATTGGTAAACATCACTTATTCATTACAATTTAATATATTCTCTTAACTTAAAATATAAGTTATAATTGAAAATTATTGTTGTTCCGCCCAATCGTTATTTAATCGAATATCCGCACAGTTATTGGTTACATCACAATCATCGACAAATTCGACGTGCGTAAATGGAAAATGGCCTTTGCGTCCATTTAGCTCCCCTTCCCATTGTCCATTTATATTGGTTTTAGTGACTTTGATTATGTCCCCTACTTCCAGTTTTAGCGCGGTTTTGTCATATGCATTCGGCACTCGCGACTGTTTAACACGAGCTCGAGCTGGCAACTTGCGCTGCGTTAAAAGATTTGATTATAGATTTAAATACATATATAAGTTATTGATAAATTACGCACGTTCAAGTCTGTCCTTTTCAAAGTACTAAACTGGCTGGATGATACGGAAGGTGAGTCGACATTGGAAATGCCAGAGGAAATGTTTGAACGTGCAATGCAAGAGCTGCTGTTTAAAGTAGCCATATGCTCAATACCATCCTCCTCCATAGAATCGTCGTACTACAAAAATAAATAAATAATAAAAACTAATAATAATGATACAGTAAGGATATCTTCGACACGCCGAAGATGTAATAACAGTGAATAGTGAACACAGAATATTGTGCAATACAAGAACCAAGTCATTTCTATGATATTATCCGATATTGTTAAGGTTTTGCATATATGTACATAAGGAACATGGTGAAAGTAATGAATGTTGGCCGGTTTACATGTACTACTGCCTGCAACAGAATGACGGACCTATCAAAAGTTTCACGCATAGAAGCAGACAGATGGACACGGCCATATCTACACAGCTGTTGATGCTTATCTAGAATATACATATATACTTTATGGGGTATTTATACTTAATCAATATATGCTCGATCCTAATCAATTGCTTGAAAACGGGGAAAGTAATCGATGAATTGAAAGAAGCACTAGGAGCTACGTTCGAAATTTCAAGTGTCGTGCTCCTGTCTATTCTGAGATTGAAGCGTTTATAGTCCGCACAGGGCCAAATCAACTCAGTTGTAAATTCTAACCTAGAATATAAATACATTATAGACTAGTTGTCTATTTTTTAAAATGTTTTACATTTTACAGATAATCCATGAACGGGATGCCTAAAGTTGAACTGACCAAGGATATCAGTATTTAATATCTTTGCTAAATGTATTTTGGAAACTAGCTGAAAGGGACCTTTGACTGGGATTTACTTTAAACCGCCTTAAAAGTTTGAATCAACTGCACGTTTAAAAAACGTGAAAAACTTACTCGCTGAACATAGGGAACTGGTATTTGTCCAACTAGGCCAGTGGAATTGCGGGCAGTCCACCATTGGTCTTCATCTTTTCGGATTATCGTGAGAACCTCACCTCTTTGAAACGGTAAATCGTCTTGATCCTAAATATGTATATAAAGCGTATCCGTTTAGATAATTTGCAATTCAGAATAAATGTTTGTTTACATACACTGCCAACGAAATCAAATTTTCCTATAACCTTTTCCAGTTTCTTCTGCGCGGGACGCTTAAGAGGCGTGGTGTCCAAATAATGTAGCGTATAGAATGTCAGAAGCTTTGGAAGGTTTTCAAAACTCTGATCGCCGATTCGGTAAACAATTTGATCTTGCTGCTGCACCTTGTTTATAATATAGTTGCTAACTTTGGTGTCTTCTCTAAATTGAAATAAAAGTTGAAGTTAAGCTTTGCTAAATAATTTCTATATTCTTACTGCTTACTTACCTCACACACAAGACGTAGTCTCCTTCAATTGAGTTGCTGTCGCGCACTAAAAACACTCCCCGTTCACGCTCGTTCATTAATACTTCGGTGGCATCTTGCCGAGACATGGAGCCAAAGTACCAACTAAAACAATTAATATTTGTTAAAAGAAGTCTAAAAAGCACATAGAGTGTACAATATAGACATGAATGTTAAGCCGTTTGTATAGTCGCACAAATATCAATGATGTTTGGCTGGGACGGGAACATTAATTTTTATAACCATTGGGATAGCCGTTCTTACCTGCTCCTATCAGATACATCAAATGTATCCATGTTTAATTCAGAATATGAGTGAGTAATATTTTTTTGACTTTGATTCTTTTGATTACTAATTTAGTATAAGATTAATTTTTACTTCGATTCTTTTTTCTTTGTGTATTCTCCTTTTGCTTCTCGTTATGAATGTTCATACTGTATCGATACCTCTAAAAAATGTTAGATATTTTTACCAACTCACTTGGTTGATGACGATATTTTTTGGCGATAATTTCAAAAACAAATCAAATAAAATTCATGTTTATTCACTAACGAGTCATGCAGAGATATTAACATTATTATTGGAAATAATTAGTTGAATGCAATGGAAATCCGCAAATGCAAGAATCTTTGCTTTTTTGACACAGTTGGATGTTGAAATGGCAAACAGGCAGAAATGCACAATACACAATGCGTGCATTTTCGATTTATTTAATTTATTACATACATATACGCAAATAAAATTATCGCACAAAGAAAATTAAATTAAATTATCGAACAATGAAAACGGTTCAGATTCAATAATAGTATCGCACTAACATCCCGATATAAAACACAGGCGAAAATAATCGGGAAACTCTGTAAGTAGTTGAAAAATCGAAACGGCAATGTGTCGATGTTTTTTTTTCACATCTCTAGTGGCTACGCCATTTTGTGTAAAAGAGAAAAATTGAGAATTACAAAATAAGAAAGCGAATTCTTTTGTGTTAATAATAAGGTGCAAAGTAATTTTATATGCTTAAATATTAGTATATAGATGCTGTGTAGTGTTTAAATATTGACAGTACGTGTGATACGCCCATTCGCTTTAATACGTGTGGATCTATACATTCATAAGTACATGGAATCTACCTTAATATTCATATGTTTGTACATACATATGTAACTATATGTATACATACATATGTGTGCTTGTGCAAAGAAACTTGTTTGATGTAGAAATACATATACATAAATGTTATGTGGTATGTATGTTTATACCCATACAAATGCACCACTGAAAATTTGGATAACATTAAAATGTGTGTGACCACGGTTTAGAAAATATAATGATTTTTATGAATGCAACAACGACTTCTATTCGACAACTGCGGACATTGATTGGAATATGGATTCAAATTAATCTGGCAACCTACCTGATTTGTAGGCGTATGTAGGTATGTATGTATATATATATACATATATATATATATGCATGCATATATGCATTATGTATGTATGCATTGTGTGAATATTGCATATGAGTCTTCTATGTATATGTAGTTGTTAGTAATATTGTTAGTGTTACCAACTTTTAAGAAAACATAATATGCTAGTATGGTCAAATTTTGCGCAATTGCGCAACTTAGAATGCACTTTGTCGCCCAAGAGGGGCCAAGAGTTAGCAAAACTTGACCCCAAAAGTAGGTATGCCTACATGCGTGTACGTATGTATGCGAGTGAATCAAAGATGTTCCTTTTATTATTGTGATTTACCAATTTTGACAGCAGTAATATCAGCAAAATGCACACACAAAATGTTTGTTTGAATGAACGGAGTATCCAAGTGAAAACTATAGGAAGATAAAATTCAACTTGGCTTTCATTTTATGAAACCATTAAAAAATAATTTTTTGCTTTCATTCGTATGTTTGACAACAAAAAATAGATATCTGAACCAATCTCTCCTAACAAATATGCAAAATCTCATTAACATCAACCCAGTATATAATATAGCGACCGAAAAAGAAGTTCTCGTTTGAAAAACTGTTTTGTTTAACAAGATATCCTGACAAAAACCGACATTTCTATAATAGTTTTACCATGCTAATTATACATGATTCAAATGTTATCAAGATCGCAGTTTATATATTATATTAATCGATTAATAAATTAGTTTTTGGATGGAAGATATCCTGTTTTACCAAACTCCGAATTAAAGAGCATTAACATTCTCTAATATCTGCAAAGTTGTAAGGCAAATTTCTACAGGGTATTAAATCTTCGATGTGCCGAGGACAGCCGTAGTTACTCGTTTTAATGTACATTTTATATATGATAAATTTAATACCGATAAAAAAAAGGTCAGGTCAATATAATCCACGATGATGTATTCAATAACAAATATTTTGAAATTAAGATCTTCCAAAAAATAAGTGTCTTTAAAGCTGGGGACTTTTCATATCCTTGTAAAGGGTATTCTGCTTTTGCCTCAAAATGTGTAACGCATAGAAGGACCCCATAAAGAGTATATATATTTAACATAATTTGCTAAGTTAAATAAAAATAAATGTAGTTATAATATGAATGAATTGAACACCAAATGTTTGATTTTACAGCAGTTGCGGCTGGAATACAATATATTCAATTCGTTTTTATGTAGCGCTTTGAAAATAAGTGTGAAGCCGAAGCCAAAATTCTTTGACCTGTATTTGAAGCTCACAACAAATAGATTTATAAACACAAACTTTTGTCTTCCAGTTAGATAATCTTCAATTATGCCGACAACATATTTAATTGTTACCTGTTAGTGAAAGCAAAACCTGCCAGGTAAACAATTGGACATAAACAATAATCAACCGACATGTCTACAATAAATCGCCGGATAAAAGTCAAATTTCGAGATGCTGTACTGAAAACAACCCACAAAGGTGAGCTTAAGAGTTTAATAGAAAATTAAAAAATATTCTGCTTAAAATAATTATCTCTATATATACAACTGTTTGTTCTGACTGACTGACTGATTGACTGACTGACTGTTTGGTGATCAACGCACTGCCAAAACCGTAAGAGCTAGGAAGCGGGAATTTTCACTGTAGTTACCTTATATGATGAAGGTGCATTTTAAGACGGGGCTTCATACATACATGCATACATACATGCATACATACATACATACATGCATGCATGCATACATACATGCATACATACATGAATACATACATACAAACATGCATACATTGTATACATACATGCATACACACATGCATACATACATGCTTACATACATGCACACATACATGCATACATACACACATGCATACATGTACATGCATACATACATGCATACATACATGCATATATACATGCACACATACATTCATACATACATTCACACATACATTCATACATACATACATGCTTACATACATACATACATACATGCTTACACACATACATATATACCTACATATATACATACATATATACATACATATATACATACGTACTACATAAATACATCCACATATATACACCACCATGCGTAAATACATACATCTACATACATATCTACTTACCCCCTTCACCGCCTCCTGCGCCACCGCCTCCTCCACAGTCGCTCCTCCACAGGCCTGGAGCCAATGTTTCCTGCCTTGTTAAATTTCAGCAGTGCCTACTTGAATTCTTGAGAATCGAGTAGGAGAGCGCTTGGTAGAAATTCGTTATATTTAAATTTGCAGCACAGCGACAAATCAGTTTGGACAGCGTTTGGTATTAGAAAACAAGCATGCATGTATACATATAAACATATATATATATATATATATATATATATATATATATATATATAATCGATCTAGCCCTGTCTGAATGAATAATCGCGCCGATTTCGGAAGGCATAAGAGCTACGGACTTGAATTGTTGTACGTAGGTTCACCTGTTGAAAACCTTGCTCCGTTTTTAGGACATCGATAGTAACGATATCAAATATATATATATATATATATCAGCACTCTTACCTGTTTTATTTGTATTATTATTGTTTTACAGCCAATGCTTTGAAATGTAATCGAATGGCTTTTACCGGCGTAACATCAATTTTAACGGCTGGAAGAGAGTGTTGCCAATCAGTATTAAATGTCAAATTATCAAGATCAAAGAAGTCTGAATCAATATGTACCCAGAAGCCCCCCGTTAAAGCTTCATATTATAATCGTAACACTCCAAATGATCCTGCGGTAAATACTACTTTAAAGCGACGCCGATCCGCCAGGCATGCCTCGGTCTCTGTCTCTGCTAAGGAGGCACCAATTGTCTGCAAGACTAAGAAAGTTCTGTGGCAAAATTGTAACATGCTTGCGATACTGGTAACATTTTACCTCATAAGCTCATCACATTCGATATTAGTCGAAGAACAAAACATAGCCGGCAGTGCTGAAGAGCACTTGTCTCTCAAGGGCATCGCCAATTCGAACAATACCAGCTTCCGCAGTGCCGGTAAGTCAATGTTAGGCAACAGTAGTTCCGCGGGCAACGGATTAGGTAGATCTTCCGTTGCGGCAAGCGGCTATCTGGACAAGTTGGATAATTTGGAGCGAAGTGTAGCCGCTGTTTTGATCAAAGTGGCCTATGGAACAACGTCGACGACCAAACGAAGCATACCCGACAATAGCTATATCTTGGGTCTCACCACAGTCGCGACGCCACTTCTAACAACGCTTCGGTAAGTTAATTAGCTCGCCCCAATACTTGTGTAGTATTTATTATTAGTCGCTTGGATAGAGTAAGAAGAAACCCAAACAAACAGTCGGGTTGATATCATCTTGTTCGTTCTTCATCTGTGTGTCTGAAAACTATTCATATAGATTCAAAGTTATCATCCTGATGACACATTTCATAAGTATCTTTTCAATTTTAAAAAAAATTTTTAAAGCTAGCAAGAACTTACCCAATAAAGAATGGATAACCCTGGAACGATGATAAAATAAGGTTGCATTTAGGCGTTCTTCGGTGCAGGGTATCTTTATTCGAACAGCAATCTCTCATATTTTGATCCTGGCTGGAATAAGTAAGCGTGATTAATGTTTATAATGATATTTTAGGTACCAATCCTCAAATCAAGCTCAGCATAACGGTGCTCGCCATAGAAACTATGAGCTGGACTTGGAAAGAGATCACGCTTTGCCAACCTCGGCACCAAATGCTGATATCCTGAAGAGTAATAATAATCCAACCTACCCGAATCCAAATCGTCATCACAGCAGCAGTCATGACCGCGATCGTCATCGACACACAATCCAATACAATTCGACACCAATGCCATCAAGTAATTATAGCTTTTCAAACTAATTGCCAATTTATCGATATTCATTTAATCTGATGCTTTTGTTTGTTTAACTAGTTCCGAACTTATTAAAGAAAGCCAACGGCCAGCCGACAATACCAATGTATCCTGGAGATATACCGTCGTACTCGCCGCCATCAAGATCATTTTTTACGCCGCCATTACCGCCGGAATATCAAAACCCATTCGCAGACAAGCCCACGTTGCGCGGGACTAATAACGAGGGTCTTATATCGAATACGGTGCCGTTTAATAACAGGCGGCCGATACCGCCGCCCAGCCTGATGCCTGGCCATGAAAGGATACCATTTCGTCCGCCCGATCTTGCTGCCTCGATTGGCAACACGGATGGCAATTCGAATCACAATGCAAATGACAGCTATCCTCCAAGTAGTTCGACGGATGCTAAAAAGCCGCTTGTCGCGACCAGCATGCAAGGAGGAGGAGCCTTTGACGTTGCCGGAGATCGTAAGAAAGCACTCAATACACCGTCACGGCCGGGCAATGATGCAGTCGCAGCCGTTGAAGCGTCGGATCATAATAACAATGCCAATTATCATAATGTGCAAGATATTGGCGCGACCAAGAGCAAGGACTCCAATGCAAATAAGAGGCAGGAGGTTCTGCCGAACATTAGACGCATACTAGGATCAAATGGCAAGAAAGGTGACATACCTGCTGTTCTATTGCGACATGTGACACAGCGACCCTTGGTCAACTATCATCAACCGCCAGCGTCGCCGATAGTTTCCGTCGATAATGCGGAAATAGCAAAGGACACCAGCAGCAGCAGCAGCAGCAGTGATGATAGTGCTGCATCTGCATCGGTTAGTCCAAACATAAATAAGAGCAAACAGTCGGCCGGAAAACTGGATTTAAACGATGCCGCCGTGCCAAGAGATTTGTTTGGCAACAATGCTAGTCAGGCAGCAGTTACCACACCTTCGGCCGCAGCTGCAATAGGTGAGGCGGCTGCCACATCATTTACATCTGCAACGACAAATGCAAGGCCAACTAATGCGGGAAAAGCTGCTGACACAGGCACAGTCGGAGGCGGAGGCGGAGTTGTGGGTGGTGGTGCTGCTGCGGCTGCGGCGGCGTCTGCTCATACCACATGGACGTGGGCGTGGAACATTCATATTTATTTATCGGTCATTCTGTACACGATTTTGGCAGTCTATTCGCTTTACAAGCTCGTCACCTTTGACAAGCTGACGCATCTGTTCGCCCAGTCATATTTTGTTTACATCTACCTCATACTGATTGCCATTTGTATAATGCGCATCTTTTACTTATGCTTCGATGCCTACAATATTCATGGAACTTTTCCAATATTTGCCGCAGAGCTTTTATTGAATTTGCCATCAACATTCCTGACTGTTGCTTTCGCTGTGCTCATATTATTTCTGTTTTTAAAGTCGTTAAATCACAAAAACAATCGCTACTCGGCGCTGGTGCGACCGCTAACCGTCGTCGTCGGCTGTGGTGTACACGTTGGACTCTGCATTACCCTGCATTATGTCGAATCGTATACCTTGCAAAATCATCATTTGTACTTTCAGCAACAGCAACAGCAGCAATATTTTCGCCGCCAACAGCAGCAGCAGCAACAGTTGTTGCAACAACAGGTTAGCATGTCGCCATCGACCAGTCTGGCCAATCCACCGCCACCACCGCGGGTTCTATCGCTTATATGCCAAATTATTTACATATTCATATGCCTTAGCTTGGGACTGTTGTATCTGTATTTGTACCGCATACTGAAGCGCATACTTCGAAGCAAATCCCAAAATTATATACATGGCTATCAGAATCTATCCTATGCTATTCATATAACAATTGCAACAGCATTGCTCTTTGTTTTGTTGGCTGCTCTGCAAATCTTTGGCGCGGTTTGCATCTCAGCAGCGCGACCCCTGATCAGCCAGGCGAATATTGTTGAGGTCGATTGGATGCAGTGGGGATATCAGTTTTCATTGCGTCTGATCGAGATAGCAATCATCACATTGATATCGTGGGTGACGGGCCTAAAGACCAGCGTTGGCAGCAATGCCAACGGTAGCGTCGCCGTCAACGGGGACGTCCGAATGGTCGGGACAGCTGCTGCTGCTGCAAATGCCACCGGCAGTGTAATGAGAGAAAAGCACGGCGCTGCTGCTGCTGCCGCCCATCATCATCATCATCACAACTCGCATTCGAATGTTGCCAATTTCTTTTTGCCGTGCACATCCAGCTCAAGCCAGGAACAGTTTGAAACTGATTATCCAGCCATTTGCAATGCAAATACTAATCTTCATACGTACACAATGCGCACCGGCAAGCTGATATACGATGATAGCTATGCGCTGAACCCGCTGGCGGGGCCATCGGCAGCTTCTCCGAGCGGCGGTACTGAATATCAGCTGCAGGAGCCAATGTACCAGAGACCCTACGATACTGGCTCAATAAGGAGTGCTATTAATCACAACATAACAGCCGAATATGGTCCGCAAGCTTCGCGTTACCATCAACATCATCCACATCCACATCATCCACATCATCATCATCATAATATGCGTGCCGCACACGAGCCGGCAGCCTATATGAGCGCCGATTATATGACCGATGCCACAACCGATCATTACGAGAATCCAAATTTTGATTTACGTACAAGCTCAACGGGTGCTGTTGCCGGTGTCGGCGCTGGTGTCGGAGTTGGGGCCATGCAAAAGCTGGGCAAAAACGCGGTCAGCTCTGGTTCTGCATCGGCATCTGGATCTGGGTCTGGGTCTGGATCATCCGGTACATCTCAGCAACAAATGCTGCTTTTGCAGAGCGACAGTTGCTATTCAGAGCCATTGCAAGAGAACTCAAGCTATGAATTCAATAACTTTGAGCGGCCCGTATTCAAAGAGAAATCCATTGGCAGCAGCTCACATCCGAGCGATGAGTGCTGGCCCGACCGAGACCGAGATGGTCTCAAATTGACAAAGTGTTGTGATAGAAAACCGAACAATAATAGTTCACTCGTCGATGCTGCAACATTTGAAAATCCGGAGCGACGCAGCTCCAATTCAACCAATTCGTGTTCCTCCTCGAACGGCATCCGTTACGCCAGCTATAACTCATACGAGCGCGGCGCCCATTACAATGGTGTGCGCAAGAGTGGCACTCTAAACAGCATTGTTAATGGAGCAACTGGTGCGGGTAAAGGCTCTGGTCCCGGTCCCGGTCCTGGTCGTGCAATAACTGTTGTGCCAGGCAGTAAAAGAGTGAACGGTGCACAGACATTGGCACACACAGAACGTTCGCACTATTTTCAAAGGAGTGGACGCACTCTGAATACCATCAATCGTTCATTAGCTACAAATGATTTTGAATTGGCACCAAGCGTTTGCAATGAATTGTTGACGCTAAAGCAACACCAAATTAAACAGCAGCAGCAGCAGCAACAGCAGCAGCAACAACATCCGCAGTACAATCACAACAATTCAGAGGAGGAGGATGAGGAGGAAGACGACGACGATATGATATCAGGAAGTAATGTAGAGTGCACCAATTTGATAAGCAACAATGAGCATGGTTATTGTATAGCAAGCGAAAACAGCATCACATCAAATCCACTTTGTGCTAACAAAGCCTCCACACAACACCTGCATGTACAAAATAATTCAAAATCCACACATCATCTGCATCAACAACAGGAAGCAGCCGCCGCCGCCGCCGCCAGTGTGCCAAGCTCCTCCTCCGAGTTGGAGCCGAAAATTGTTGCCTCATCAACAGTATCCGGATCCGCATCGGCATCAGCTTCGCCTTCAAGTGCCTCGGATAGCATGATTGTTGCTGAACAGGGTTTCTTGCGCTTTCGCGCCAATGAGGACGTCAATGCCCAACAGCGAATGGAAGGCAGCAATAAGCCACAGCCGCATGGTGTGATGCATCATCAGCAAAATCGCAGCGTGTCCAACGCCTTATCGCAAATTTGTAGTAATGTTAATGGCATCGATTGCTAGGCAATTCGTTCATATACTTACATATATGGATAAATTATGTCGATTCTCGATTCTAATCTCTATCGGTCGAGTGCCGCCGACGCCGCCGCCGCTGTTGCCGCCGCTTACTGCCAATTGTAGTTAATTCGCCACTTTCTACTCTCTTCAAACTTGTGATATACATATTAATAATAATGATATATATAAATATATATACAAGTATGTGTATATATATATATATATATATTATATATCTACTATACATTACAAACAATATCCTAAAATGTAAAAAAAAAAACAAAAAACTCTGATGAAAACAAACGTAGTATTCATACTGAAATTTTGCTGCAATTGAATCCCGAAATATCAATACTTATATATATATATATATATATATATACATATATATATTGTATATAGTGTAATATATTTGCATAATTTGCTCGATGCAAAATTTCAACATACACACTAATTTGTTTTTATTTATTGTTTATAAATTAAGGCAAACAGCAGCTTTTTAACGTTTGACAGCTTACATAGCATTTAAATTCATACAGCATAGATTTTTATAGCAGTTACAACATGCATATACTTATATAAAGATATAAAACAAAAATAAGTGTAGTTTTAAGCAATTACATTTAATGTAAATTTAATTATCGTATTCAAACTGTTAATTGTAAACAATATTCTGAGCGCATTCATCGACAAAATGATTTCATTAATGCTCACATAGTACACACACGTATATGTATTAAATAAAATTAATTCTTTTAGTTCTTTTAGAAATTAAAAAAAAAAAAGTTATTATATTAGGTTTGTAAATGTAAATGTTTGAATGGCACCATTTTACTCAAATTTTATTCGTTTTTATTTAAACTTTTCAACTCTTTTTGTGTTCATAAATTTAATAATAATTCTGTTAGGTCGGACAAGTTATACGGTTTATTTAAAAAAAAATAAAATACATAAATACATGCTAAGTAATTGCGTTAAATTTTAAGCCATTGCCATGTTGATCTAATGAATATCCAAAATTTATGCATTATTAAATCACCCGCGAAAGATTGTGTAGAGAAAGTGCAACAAACTTAAAAAAAAAACAGAATAAGTGTCGTGTCGGTCAAGGTTATAAAACTCAACCTTGACAGGCTGGCTAAAACGCGTCCACAGGTGCTCTAATAACTGAAATTTCTAGAATAAGTTAAGTCTAAAAAATATGAAAAAAGAAAAGCAAGAAAAAGCTATTACACACATTCATACATTCTCTCATGTAGCACGGAGCGTTAATAATAATATCAGCATAGAGCGCTGACGAATTAATGCAGATTTTATAAAAAGTTATTAACCTGTGACACGAATTCCGATCACCCAACACATGCTAACACTGGAATGTACATTTATTTATTATGTATAGAATTAAGCAATTCCTTTCGATACAAAAATAGTGTATAAATTCACAAAAAACACAATGTTAATCCTTACGCGTAAATAGTACTGACTAGATAAGGCTTCTGCATTTTTAAATGTAAAATTCAATTGATTTCAAATAAAACACCTATATACACATATATATATATATATATATATGTGAATAGGATGCCGTATCATCACCATTACAAAGTATTTATACTAGAATGCAGATAGCAGCGAAAACGAAAATTTATTATAACATCGATCCTACTATGGCACTATATATATATTATAAACACAATGAACACACAACACATTTTTACAATATGATAATAAAAAATATGAATAAATAAATAAAGTATTCCCCCTTATTATTATTATGCTTCTTACATTATAGAGAAATATGTATACATATAATTAACTGCATGTATATGAAAGAATTACTCTTATAATAAAATAACTACGTACATATAAACCACATATAATTTATTTAAATTTATGTTTCCCCAAGCCCAACAACCTGTTGCTCGATTCCAAACATTAGGCTGGACTTCACGTATCTTATGATTAAACAATATAGCATTTTATTGCTTTCCATGAAAATAATATACAAATTATTTATTATTGACATTCGCATACTTTATTGACCATCGCCCGATCGTTTAATACAAAATGTAAAATTTAAAAGAAATAAAAACAATTTAAAAGAGACAGCAAACTATTTGTGGGTATCCAAGTTGCCTGTGAGATCCATGAGAGCCATATGTATTCTAAAGTGTAGTCGCGACTCTAATGCGAATTTTGAGAACTTTTTTCTTAAATGTAAATAGATAAGAAAAACACATTAAAAACAAGTTAGAGGCTCTAGTCGGGAGCTCCCGACTATTCAATACCCTGAACCCTCTTCGTTTTCTTCAGCAGTAATAAAAAAATAAATTTGAAAAGATAATAAATGTATGTCCTCAATAGGACTCGAACTCGTAACGGACCACACTATTGGCAGCCGTCTCTACCCAACAGCCACACCATCAATTCAGTCGTAATGAGAAAATAACGGATTAAAATAGTAGCACAGAAATAGCAATATAATCGCAATTGCAATGCTGTTGATGGAATTCAATACATGTACATATGTAGAAATTCTTGCGCTTTCCGCTAAATGCCGCTGACACGTGGACTGTAAATATATAAAAATATACATATACCACACGTTTTCTTTCAATAACTTCTGTGTTTCTTAACCAATCTTGATGAAATTTTTAACAGTAGACCTTATTGTATTGTAGAATATTTGTATGTTTTCAAAAAGTCAATTGTATTAAAATTGTGGCTGCAATTGGTGGGCAGCACAAATTGTTATTATTTTCATAATAATTAATAGCTAATAGTGGCGCGATAGCTATAAAATGAAAGCTACTTGATAGCTTGCTAGAAGCATGTTAAGTTTGGGGATTCTAGCATAAGGAGGACCTAGTTTCAAGTCCCTAGCCCTTATAGGTTCTGAAATCCTTACGGTCATACATACGGACGGACAAACGGACAGAGAGACGGCTATTGATGCTGATGATGAATATATGTATATACTTTATGGGGTCTTAGATGCTTCCTTCTGCCCTTATTTTGACTGGGTTCAGGGTATCAATATTGTGTTATAAGGGTAGGAATAAATTTGATTTGATGCATTTACTTGGTGTCCTGCAGCATGGATATAGCCAGAGACCGATTTTCGGATGCGTGACAAAGTGCAGCTTCCACATAAGCGTATGGGATAATAAAGTGATCCTCGACAATGCCACCTTGTGCAATGCACTCGTAGAAATCCCTAAAAGGAGAGCGCGTACACACATTTACCTCAAGATTATATGCGTTTTTTTGTTCACTTACTGAAGAGCCAACGCCGGCTTGCCCATTTGTGCATAACAAGATCCACGTAACAGAAGGCATAAGGCGCGATTATCGGCATTGTATAAATTTGTAGCCGGGCTTACGCCTGGTTTGTTTAGCATGGCGAATTCCGAGTCGATGATTTGCAGAATGCCATCGGCGATCTGATAATCCTTACCAATGAATTTGAACATATTCCACAGATACATAAGCTCGATCAGGGGCAAAACCAGACGCTCATTCTGGCTCTTATATCGGATGGCACGTTTCGCCATAAACTTCTCCATTGGCAACGATTTGCCGGCAATTTTTTGCCTGCACGCGGGCACCTCCGTCATTAGTTTATCAATTTGCTCCAGATTGTCTGCTGATCCTGCGGATGACATCAATTTGATGGCAGCCAATTGATAGGCGTATATCGCGCGCGACCAATTGCTCTGCTCGAGCAGTTGGTTGGCATAAAATTGGGCTTTATCCCATTTCTGTTGTATACAATTGATCCATAGCAGTTCCCAAAAGCTCAAATAGTGAAATTGTGGCCACACATTCTGCGATTTCCACGAACGCAAATACCAGGACTCGGCTGCCGCCAGATTTCCATGGACCAATTCGTATCGACCCTTAAAGAAGAGCATCCAGACGCTGTTCGGGTACTTGGCCAATTGGGTGGTTAGTATCTCGTCGCATATGCCCAGATCCTCGACGGAATGCCTTTCGCTGAGCATGGGCAAAACCATCAGATGATAGCCGAGCAATGACAAAGCACAAAGTATTTGCCGTAGCCCCTTCTCTTGGTACCCCGTACGCAGATCGTGTAGGCCATCGTTCTAAATGGGATTACATTATGTATTGTTTTGGATTGTTGTAACCGATTAGATGTTAATTTTAAAACTTTTACCCGTTTTGATGAAAATCCTATAAATTGCAGTATTTTAACAATGCGAGCCGGCAGCATGGACATCATTAGGTTAAAAGTGCCGATACCCAGATGTACTCCGCTACTGAAATGATTTCTCACCGTCATTGAGCTGGAATCCCAATTGCGATGCTTCAATATTTGTGCACAGAATCTGTAGAAAATTGTCAAATTTGTACAAACACAAACAGATCTCGCACCTGAGTACCTGAAGCAATTATAGCATTGGCGCACTTGCAGACTGCCCCGAATCAGTCCACTAAGGTTCTCGTCCTCGATGAAGGTGAGCAGGGCGCTCATCAGGAGCACCTCGGCCATGCAGAGCTCAGCATGGCATTCCAGGTCTGTGAGTGTGTTGAAGTTTTTCTGCAAAAAATTAGGATTATGTGTATATGCATAAATTGATTTATATATTATATGTATAACCTTTACCTTTTTAAATGTATTGCCAATCGATTCCGTTAGGGTGTTTTTCTTTCGAAAACGTTGACAGAGCTCGACACACTTTTTCAGCTCGGCCGATGCCTCATCAATATGCTCAAAAGTGAGCATTGCCTCCAGAAATGAAAATGTGGCCGTGCCCATCGAGTGGTATAGACTCGAACCGGCAAACGGCTTCAGAAGAGTTCGAGCTTCTTCGAACTTGTTGTCAAAGAAATAATCAATCGCCAGCTTTGCTTCCTCCAGCGATGTTTTCAGATCCATTTCAAATGGTGTCATATCCAATTGCTCGGAGCGTGCGTCAAAAAATTCCTAAATTTGTATGATTATAATTATTATTATTTTATAATTAGTTTTACAATATCCAAATTGGACCCGTATCACAGTTCATTTTATATATATATAATAGAACAATAAATCAAAAGAAAATCAATATACAAGAATTTTGATTATAGTTGCGTTCTATTCTAAATGTTTTTTTTGTTCTTACCTCGGAATCGGATTCGGATTTGTTACAGTCGTCCATGATTTTCGATATTGTTGCGACGTTTCTTTACGTTTCCTTTAAATGATATACACATACATACATATTAATAACTAATATTATAGTATACTTCAACTCTATCTGTGTAAAAATGCTATATATGTTAAATATTGTTTTAAAAAAATTATATTAAAATGATAATTAGTTTTCAAGCGTCCGATTCCACTTCGAAAGGAATTTTTCTAACCTGCAATTTCCTTTCGCCCTGTAGACGAAATATATATTCCCTGTATTTGTATATGTGTGTAAGTTTGGCTTATGAATAATATTTGCAAGTGCATTTGTAGGAAATGTCAAATTTAGAAATTGTCATTACTTATTTTCAATTCCAATACTAATAGTATTGATATTCTTTTAAGCGTAATATATACGAATGCGCTTGAATTGTTTGCTCAACTCGAAACTGCTGCCCGGTGTTGATTTTTATTCCGAAAATCCGGTGTTACGGCTCAGATCCAACAGTTTCTGATTCACTGATTTACTTAAACGTGTAAATGCGAATTATATACTCAATAAATACATACACAATTCACCCACACGTACATACATATACATATGTACAGACTTACTATATGTATATAAGAACACATGTTGATTTAGTTAGTCTGACTACAATTCAACTCTTATATTTAAAAATTTCCAGTTTCGCATGTAGGTATATATGTACATACATACATACACATACATATGTAGTTGCATATGTATAGAAATAATTGTTTTGTTTATGGCAATAAAATACAATACATCTAAAGCCTGCAGGCATATGTACATACATACATATGTACATACATGAATACTAACAATTTCATGGGCTTGAAAGCATTATGTTCTTACATGTAGATACGGTAAATTACATACATATATACATGTAAAAGCATATACATACATATATGTATGTATGTATGAAAGGAAGTGCATGCATTTATTTTGATTGTGGCAGCAAAAGAAAAACGGAAAACTAAGCTAGTCCCGTAGTAAGTACATAAGTACATACAACATTAAGCTTTAAGCTTTCGCATTGTTCGGTCGTGTTTTTGTTGCGTTGCCATGCTTGGGCAGAACTTAATAAATAATTTAGTGGTTTATAAACAATATACATATATATTCATATTGAAATTGTAATAGTTTTACTTTTAACAATTGTGTATCCGAGTGCTTTGTTAAAGTATGTTTATTTAAATTGTTAATACCATTCCCTGTACTCTGATTCAGTTATGCATTGTTTTATCTTTATCTTCGCGTCGTTATTCAAGCTTTTCGCAATACAATATTTTGTAATCGAGACATACGAATTACAGTGCATAGAGAACATAGAGAAAACAAAGTGCAAAACAAATACTATCAAATAAAAGCACAAGCACAACATTTGTGCACACACCGTAAAACATATGTACTCGACGCATCAGCTGTTCGAGCACGACAAAAAGCTGAATGCTTTAAAATTCCCAGCACGCTCTTTGCTCTCATGAACAAAAGAATTATATTAAAGGCAACAAAATCTTTACGTATGTGTATATATATTCACGATCTTGCAACTTACTCATGCTTATGCATCAGGAGGTCGATATCTTGAATTACCTGGATTCGTGTGCAGGTGAAAATATGGAAAAGTTCTAACCGGTGTAGTGTCCGAGTCATATTCGACCCCATAAAGAATATACAAATATATTCTTGATCCAGTATCAAGAGCCGCATCAATAAAGTCACGTCTAGTCTGAAAACTATCGCAATAAAACAATGACAGGTCGAAAATAAAGTGTTTGTGGAAAAACACTTTTGTTTTTCAAGAAACATGTTAACTAAACTTGGCAGCTTACGAGCTTCAATATGCTCGTCACATTATTGCAATCCCTTTTTGGCATCGGTCTACAATATATCATATAGTTTCCAATATGAACAATCGGTCGGAAATAAATATATTTTTTCAACAAAATATACATATGTAACTAAATAAACTCGGCCGAAAAATCATAAAAGAACGTTTATCGCCTTGTCGAAATATTCAATTAAATTAAGAACAGTGTGACCAGAGTGCCATATTAAAAAAACCCTTGAAGATACGTATCCATAGATACACGTATTTATTTTGCTTATTATTTGCGAGCCCGTTTAATATTAATATATAAAACTGTTATTTTGACAATTTTAAATTTCAACTCTGATTACAGAGCTTCAAAACGTATTCAGCTGCTGTTTCCTATCAATATAATTTATCTGAGACTATTCATGTTTATGTTTAATATTTGTATGCATAAATTCAAACATATATAAAGTCTTTCAATATTATTTCTATTAATATATTCTATTAATATATTCTATAAAAGTAGATTTTAAAAAATTAATTGAATTTTTAATACAATCCAACATTCCACAAGTTTCGTGCCGAAACGGCAGCAAGTAGCCAAAGTTCAACTGTCATCAATTTCTATCAACTTCCGTTGGCTAATCAGAAAAATATTTGCTCCTAAGCCGATTGTTATTCTTATCAGACTAAAGGCTATTGGTGTATACCGTACTTTCATTAGAAATTCATATGTTAGGCCATTTATCTGTCCTAAGCGTGTAATCCAATTTGCTCGAGACCAGGGTGCAAATTCGAATAACAAAATTGACCTGCTTACGTTAATAGCCTAAAATTTTAGTGAATTTGTTTGGCCGAGCTTTCGGGCAAAGTTTAACGGACTTGAGATGACATTTCCGACCCTACACAGACGTTAGGCAGAGACCACGTAATTCATTCGACTGATTCTGCCCAACTTGCCCATTTCATTCTGAAACTATTGTACAGCAGGGTATATTTATTTTGGAATCGATCGGATCGGCTAATAATCAGTCACTTTCATAGTAAATAGATATTCAACAAACGCAGCATTTTTTCAAAATTGTATTACTATGTTATAAGAACACAATATCATTAAAGCTCCCGTCGAGATATATCGATTTTTAAACATAGATTTTAAACCTAACTTGCAAACAGACGGAGCTTGAGTTTTCGAGTTTAGTTTGAATAGTTACTACAAATACTTTTTATTTTATTATTATTAATTGACATTACGCCTTTAGTTTGTAACCACTGTTTATATTACATTCAAATTAAAATGTTTTGAGAATCGCATAGAGCGGCACCCGTTAAGTTTAATTACATTTTATAGTTACTAAAATAACATCTAAGTGGATAGACCCTTGCATTTTTGAGAATCGTAGAGGTAGACGGTCATTATTATCAATTCATCAACATATATATCATTTACTCTCTCTCTCTCTCTCTCTCTCTCTCCCTGTCTCTTTCTCTTTCTCTAACCTGAAAAGGTTCCATCTATTTAGTACTCTTACGTGCTGAGGTCTTTGTTAACCTCCAGCTTTCTTATTTTGTCTCTCACCCCCTTGCAGCATCTCTCTTTATCTTCTCTTTGTTTCTTTCTGGTACACTTACTTTCTCTCACATCTTTACTCTTTCTCTCGCTCGCTATCTATGACTCTCTCCTACTCACTCACTTGTATTATTCCATTCTTATTTGTATCACACTCTTTTGCTTAATTGTATTTTCATTCATTCTCTTACTTTGTCTCCCGTTTCTTAACTCTCTCTCTCTCTCTCGCTCTCTCTGTTTGTGTTTTGTCTCTTTCAGACACGACTTTGCCTCGGCTAGACTTTAGATCTTCATATACCCTGAACCCATTGAAAATAGACAGCTGGGTTAAGGGTACCTCCTAGTCGGGGACTTTTGAATCTACATATATATAAAATAAAACCAAAAAAATGTTAGATGGATGATTTTTCAACCCCAAAATAGATTTTACTCTGGGGCTTTAGAGTTTCCTTGCCTTGGTTTCGATTTTTCGATTTCGAAGCTGACTTTAGCCATGTCGATGGTAAAATTTTGTAGAATTATCGCGACCCGGAAAGAAGCGCAGTTGGCGAAAAAAAAAATGCTTTTGTTCTTGCGGCTAATCTAATCCGGTTGCGTTATCAACTTCATTGATTAGTTAATTGAAGTTTACAAATTTTTGGTACTTATCGGAGCGGGTTATTTTATAATTCTCGGGCGTGCCTTGGGCATACGGACATGTGTTAGTGTGTGAATAAGCCCTTGGTTCCATGTTCGAGTGAAAACCGAATCCAAAACCATAAAAAAAACACACACTGAGTCCGTTTCAATGTATTATTTTTATTGATATTGCGAGCTAGTCAAGAGAGAGACCTTTAGCATACGCGTAAGTAATCGCAGAATTACCAGATGCCAATTATTTAAGCCAAGCAATAGAATCGCCATAGACTAGTTCTGTGCAAGGTTCGTTATGGTTGTTATAGACCTGCGATGATATATATTATTAATTACGTACGTCTTCAATGCAAAAGTTGATCTACTTGAATCGGATATTGTGGCCTTCTAGAAATATAAATTATACTCTTTCGGGACTCGTGCAAACTATTACTCGTGAAAAACGTATTCATTTCAAGGAATAAATAACTCTAATATATATTTCCAATATAAAAAT